>JAZGLO010006530.1:0-13910 GCA_036873155.1 Biomphalaria sudanica | reverse complement strand
ACCGCCCTCCCATGATGTGAACACTCCATTATTTCTGTTTGAGCCTGAGAACAGGACCAGATTTAATGAACAAATTGTCTTTGTGCAACTGGACTACGGAATAATAAGCACTTTCTACTCAAGTGTCAGTTTAATATATTCACCCTTTAGAGATGCGACTGGGAGAATGTTATGGACATTGGATTAGAATAATGGACTGAGGAAAAAAAATGGGAACAAACTCGGAAAATAATTTTAAAGTGGAAGATGATCTTTCAAATAATATGATGTGACACGGAAAAACGTTGGTGTGTGTGACGGTGTAGGATTTACCAGCTACTAGCAGTTGCGTGTGTGCAGGGCCTGTCTTTGATATTTGGAGGCCCTAGGCGAAGTGAATTAGGTGGCCCCCAAATGTAATAGATTCTATAAAAGTAAAAAAACAGCGAAAAAATAAAATACGCCATATTGTACAACCCAACAAAATTGTTTGGTACAAGTTTCCATATTTCTTCTCTAAAAAATTTTGGAATCGTGTGCCATCAATCGGAGGCCCTAGGCAAACGCCTAGTTTGCCTATGCCTAAGGTCGGGCCTGGTGTGTGTGTGTGTGCATGTCTGCAGTCTCATGCACGTGTTCATTTTACGGCCTTCACTTTGGAGGGATATGGGGAAGGGGGCGGGTGTTCAAGGACTTCAACAGTGAAGATATCTTTCAAAGGTTATATCTCCCCCCCCCCCCCCCCACCCGTATAGATCTAGGTCTGTTGTACTTCGCAGTTTGCCTTGCGGTCCTGTACGCGTTTCCTAATTCAGTTGTCTTGATACGCCTCGCTAAATATTCGTTTGCTTTCTATGTCATGCTCTATAGCGAGTAGAGACCTAGAACTAGGTCAAACACCACGTTGTTATAGATGAAAAAAAACAACCTGTATTGGCCTTCAAGTTTTGTGTCTACCCTTTGGAATAGGTCCATGCATAGACCAGCTGATTCTTCTATTTTTGTCTCTATAAAAGACTGTACGAAAGGGGAAGACAATCTGTTTCTGCCAGTCACCCAACCTTGAAGGCCATTAAAATATATCACATGCATCAGCTGACGCAGCGCGGAATAAAAAAAGGTGACCGATATATAATAGCCACGGTCGCCTGGCCTAGATCTTTAGGGAATGGGGTACGTCTCTCCAAACGATTTGTTCTTTGAAAGAAACACGACATTGGCACGTAACTGTCTCTACGTAATGAGATCTTGTTACGCTGAGAACCCATTTATAAAGACAGAACACTCGGAGCTCGGAAGAACAATATATTTAACGCCTAGATTTGATCTATCCAAGATGAAAAACAAAGATTTACTGCTGCAGGGGTAAACGACTGTATAGAAAATACGAAAAACATGCATATATGTAACCCTGCCGGACCAAGTAAAACAAAAGACGTTTGGGCCACGAGGCCTTCATCAGCTACAAAACAAACAAAAAATAAAAAACAATTAACACAAAATAGTCTTAAGTTAACTTATCTGTCCCATGTTGTTCTCTATCGAGGCAGAAAAGAAATGAGCTGCGCTGGTGTAAAAGCGCGGGAAAACGGAAGGGGGCGGAGATGTCAGGCAAAGATGAATGGGAAAAGGGGGTACCGTAGTGTTAGTGCCCATCACTTATTAAATAAAAGTGTGCTGGTTGTTGATCCCGTTAGGTTGGAGGGTGCCTGACATGTAAATAAGTTTGTTTTCGATCTGCAGACGGGTGTTTTTGTCGTTGCATTGTTGTATGGCAGTGACGAGGAGGTCGGTGGTACCCCTATGATGTGTGTTATTGAAATGGATAGAGACGGGCTTAGTAGCAAAGTTACGAATGTCTCTAAGGTGTTCTTGGAGTCGTGTTTTTAAGGTCCTGCCTGTGTTTCCAATATAAACCATCTGACACCTTGAGCATATTATAGCATATATGACTCCTCTACTATTACAGTTAAATTTGCCACTGATCTTGATGGTCATTTTAGGACAGGTGATGGTGGGGGTGGCGAGTGTGTGTTTGCAGGTCTGACAATTACGTCGCTTACATGGCCAAGTGCCAGGTTCACTTGAAATGTTGTGGAGTTTAGTGTGTACTAGTATGTCTTGTAGGTTTTGGTCTCGCCTGAATACTACAAGAGGTGGGGATGAAAAGACGTCGCGAGTATGTTCATCGGCTAGGAGAATGTTCAGGTTTTTGAGAAAGATGTTTTTTGCTTTCACATTGTGAGGGTGATAGGTTAATATCAATTTGGGCCTCCCATCATTGCTAGATATCGTTTTTTTCTTGAAAGCTTGTTCTCTTTTAAGATTCTCCACTCGCGATAAGGCTTTGTCTAAAATAGCTTGAGGGTAGCCACGACGCAAGAAAAACTCTATCATTTCAGTTGCTTTTTCAGTGAAGTCATTGTCATCTTGGCAAAGGCGGCGGATACGTAGAAGTTGGGAGTAGGGGATAGAATCTGTACACCAGCGCAGCTCATTTCTTTTCTGCCTCGATAGAGAACAACATCGGACAGATAAGTTAACTTAAGACTATTTTGTGTTAATTGTTTTTTTTTTTTTTTTTGTTTTGTAGCTGATGAAGGCCTCGTGGCCCAAACGTCCTTTGTTTTACTTGGTCCGGCAGGGTTACATATATGCATGTTTTTTCGTATATCCAAGATGAAACAACGATGGGCTTTATGGTCTTTTGTAACCAGTTAAAGTAGTAAAGTTCTCCTTTCAGACCTTGTTGCCTTGTGTAATTTGGAGATCGTTTTCGGGGAGGGGGTGCGTCTGGGAACGGACGGACCATGCTTTGGTATGAATAAGATAATAGTTGGGCTATCTACTTTCTACACACCATGCTTTGGTTTTTAGCCAGATAATAGTTGGGCTATCTACTTTCTACACACCATGCTTTGGTTTTTAGCCAGATAATAGTTGGGCTATCTACTTTCTACACACCATGCTTTGGTTTTTAGCCAGATAATAGTTGGGCTATCTACTTTCTACACACCATGCTTTGGTTTTTAGCCAGATAATAGTTGGGCTATCTACTTTCTACACACCATGCTTTGGTTTTTAGCCAGATAATAGTTGGGCTATCTACTTTCTACACACCATGCTTTGGTTTTTAGCCAGATAATAGTTGGGCTATCTACTTTCTACACACCATGCTTTGGTTTTTAGTCAGATAATAGTAGGGCTATCTACTTTGTAGGCACCATGCTTTGTCAAGTCTAACCTTATATATTACAGAGTTACTTCAAAAAAGAAGATAATCACCTCCTAGGCATTTAATGTGTCAATCTATTCATGCATCTTAATCAATCACTTAAACTCCTAAGTCCTTGGTTTTCCTGGTTGATTCAGGCAACCCATTCCATTCTCTAATAGCACAAGGGAAGAAGGAGCACTTGTAGGAATTTGTTCTAGTGTATGTAATAAGAAATGTGCCTCTATCTTAGTGTCTTTCTGAGTATTTCATTAGGTTTTTTTTTTCTATTTGTAAATTATGGTTCAATGTTTTATGTATTATAGCTGCTTTACTTTTTATTCTTCCATCCTGAGGTGTCTCTAAGTTAAGTGATTTTACTCATGCTGTTACTCTAATCAAATAATCAAATTTGAATATTTGTTTGTTATGAATCTCACTGATCTATTTTGTATTTGTTCTACATAAATTTTGAATCATGTAATAGTAGGCCTATCAACTATGTACACACCATGCTTTGTTATAAACCAGATAATAGTATGTATATCAGGTTTTTATATACCATGCTTTGGTATGCCATTACTTTGGAAATGTAAAATAAAGGAATCTTTAGAGTTTAGAGTAATGTCCCAGCCCACATGTATCAATTTTAAACCTAGTATCAGTATATTAAGTAGTAACGTACCCCTTTCAGATGTTGCAATTTAGGGGCAGATGATATAAAGGTCATCTATTTCTAGGGCCCACAATTAACGAGTGTGTCATGTGGCCAGCACAATGATTTGGGTAGACTCAGGGGTGCCTTAAAAATCCAGAAATTCAAAATCCCAGTCTTCACCTGGATTTGAACTCGAGACCTGTCTGTTTGGATGTCAAGCACTTTACCACATGGCCACCATCCCCCCTAGTATATAATGTGACATACCATTTTTTGTTAGTATTTGATGTGACAGCATTTTTTAAAATGTCAGCATAGGGTCTGAGACCATAAATTGTATCATTATATGATATTAACATAAGAGTGTGTTCATGTATTATGAACAGGTCCAGGTATTGATGTCCCAGCACCTGACATGGGCACAGGTGAGAGAGAGATGAGCTGGATATCTGATACATACTCCAACTCATTAGGTAAGTGTTCACTAATACCTCCCTAAATAGCTTTAAAAAAAACCTTTAAAGCTGATACCAGAATCCTTAAAAGTAATATAAATTTAATTAGTTATGGATAAAAAAAAATAACCTCTTTTATAAATAACCATATCAGACATTGATAGGAATCTGGTCTTGCTTTTTTTTGTTTTAGATTATTAAACATGTATTCTTTAATCAATAATTGATCAGGAAATACAATTGTTAAAATAACTAACAAAATCAAAAGTGATTGCACATAATTGAGTTCAATGGACTGCTTTGGTTATGAAGATAAGTCTCTGTGCTTTTTTTTTTTTAAAGAACATTCTATTTTTCACATAGCTATCTCAAAGTAGTAAAGTAGCTAATGAATGCAAATGTAATCATGGTTTATCTTCTTTTTGTAAAAATAGGTCAAACTTTATATAGATTTGACAGGATGTTGACCTATCAGCTGAGCCTGACTAGGCATATTTCATTTTAACCAGAAGTTAAGAAAGACAATAACACTAAACACCCAGACAATCTAGGTTTATTTAATGGAGAGACAATAACACTAAACACCCAGACAATCTAGTTTATTTAATGTAGAGACAATAACACTAAACACCCAGACAATCTAGTTTTATTTAATGGAGAGACAATAACACTAAACACCCAGACAATCTAGGTTTATTTACTGGAGACTGTTAAGAATGTATCTATATAAATAACTCTGTATCAAAAGAAACCCAAGTTCAGTTGGCTTTGTCCACTTGTTGACTACTTGTCCTTTCCCAGTGATATATGATTCATATCACTTGACTTTAAAGAGCTCTTCTATCTTTAAGATAATATATTGAGTTCTTAGAAGATCTTGGCTATAAAACAACAATCAAATGTCTTTTTTCTAAAGTTAACAATCTATCTGATACCACAGCAATGTTTTAGAAAATGTCTCTAAAAATATAATATACTCAGGCTTGTAAAACTTTCTGTGGGCTTTCCTTAGTTGGTTGGTTACAACAGAATTACTTAATAATAGCACAGCTTTGTCTTAAAATCTAATATATTCCATAAAATATTTTTTATTCATCTTTATTCATTTTTCTTAACTCCAAGTTGATTTTTGTAAAATCTAGTCTAATTTGTGTTTAAAATTAATAACAACAGTATTGTAGTCATAATAATTTCAGTAACTTTTTTATGTAGGTCATGGTGACATCAATGCTAGAGCTTGTGTAACAGGAAAACCTATCCCTCAAGGTGGTATTCATGGCAGAATTTCAGCTACTGGCAGGGTGAGTTTAACTGAGTTCACAGACAAACTGTACAAACCATACTGTCACCTTCACCTTCTCTTATCCCTTAGTCTGTTGACACATGATCTGTTGACACATGATCTGTTGACACATGATCTGTTGACACATGATCTGTTGACACATGATCTGTTGGCACATGATCTGTTGACACATGCTCTGTTGACACATGATCTGTTGACTGTCTTTCTTTATTCCTCTGTCTTTGCCTTGGATAGAATCTCTTTCAATGACATTCTTCTAATTTGTCATCCCATTGCTTTTTATGTCTGCCTTTTCTTCCTTTTCCTGGTATTGTTCTCTGAAGGAAGATCATTGTGAGCCCTTACGACCTTGTGATACTGTAACACATGATTACAAATGTAAACATAAGGTACCTTTTGAGACTTGCAGCCCTTGAGACAAGTGATTCACCCATTGTATCCATCAATTAATGAGGAGGTCTTCAAAAGAATCTTTTGCATGCAAAACATTTTGAAATTCCCTTGTATCCTTGATTGATTTTATGTTTCAGGGTTTATATCATGGCCTATACAACTTCATAATGGATGCTAGCTACATGAGCATGGTTGGACTTACACCTGGCTTTGGTGATAAGACATTCATTCTTCAGGTAGACCCTACATACTGTTAATTTGTGTTATATTTGAAATTGAATAAGTGGGCTTCCTAAAATTAACTAAGTGTCTGTTCAACGAATGTTGGCTTTAGTGGAGATATTGAATTCTATAGATTAAATTCTATTTTATTCCTTAAATATCTTGTGCCATATAAGAAAAAATTACTACCCTTTCTGCTTTTAAAATTATGGTATCAAAAGACGCTTTTTTTTTTTTTAAAGCTACTACAAAAAGAATTAAATACTTTTTTAATATGTAAAGACTGTAGCTCACCAATAGAGGAAACATCTATTAAAAAGTGTATTTTCTAGACAGCTATTACCAATACTAGCACATTTGAAAATGAAATGCAATATAGGTTCATTCTTTTTTTAAGTCATTTTGGACGGAAACAATTTGTTTATGAAACCATTGAATTGTAATAAATAATTCACAAAGTAGTACCACCTTTTTTTTTCTTATAAACGATTCCTAATGTTTCCATGCCAGGGCTTTGGTAATGTAGGTCTTCATTCAATGAGATACCTGACCAGAGCAGGTGCCAAGTGTATAGGTGTGAAAGAGATTAATGGAAGTATATACAACCCTGATGGCATCAGTGCCAGGGAACTGGAAGATTACAAAATAGTAAGAATTAATTTTTAATTTATGTACCTTATATCACATTAAACAAGTTAGACTAAACCTTAGAAAACAACTTTGATATGTTTCCAACTGATAAATATCTACATCTAGTAGAACCAAAACTGGTTTAAAGTCAAAGCTCTATTAATTATAACAAAAATATATTGTTTAGTTCAGATTAATTGTTTCATTGTCTTTGAAAAAATAGAAATATTTGAGTTAGTCATGATTTTAACTAGCATTTCAATAGATTATTATACTGAATTATACTATACTATTATACCAGTATTGTAAAAATAGCCTATACATTGTATATTAGGAACATGGCACAATTGTTGGTTTCCCCAATGCCCAGCCTTATGAAGGAGACCTTCTGTTTGAAAAATGTGATATCTTGGTGCCTGCAGCCAGTGAAAAACAAATCACTAAAGATAATGCTGACAAAATTCAAGCTAAGGTAACTATGTGCTTTAAATTAAAAAAAAAATGTAAATATAAATTACATGGTGACAGATTCTATGTCTGGGTGATGAGCATTAGATAAAAAAGATCCATCATTGTCCAACTCCATGACAATCCCTGTCCTTTTCTCTCACCCCCACCTCTCTTTCCCAAATTAAAAAAAAACAAAACAACCATGATATCTCTGTTCTGTGTTCATATTTGCTATAATAAGGAAGATGTAGATATCTGCCTTGCTTACACCATATACCATTTCATCTTACTAATAATGGTGATGTAGATCTGGAGCATAGCACAATTGTTGGTTTCCCCAATGCCCAGCTTTATAAAGGAAACCTTGTGTTTGAAAAATTGATTTTGTGTGTGAATGATCTTATTAATGACAGTGTGATGCAGTACTTTCAATTGATAAGAATTAAATTTGTCAACTTTTTAAGATTATTGCTGAAGGTGCCAATGGACCCACCACAATGGCAGCAGACAACATATTATTAAAGAAGAATGTTCTTGTTATTCCAGTGAGTTTCTTTCTTTTTTATATATTTACATTTGTGTATGTAACATTGATTCATTAAGAAATCTTGAGATTGTGTACAAATTTTGAGATGTTAGTAACAAGTGTAATCTTATTTAGAGATCTATCTTAACTTAAAATATTTTCTTTCTCTCCTGAAGGATCTGTACATCAATGCTGGTGGTGTGACTGTCTCTTACTTTGAATGGCTAAAGAATCTCAACCATGTCAGCTATGGTCGACTCACCTTTAAATATGAGAGGGATTCTAATTATCACCTGCTTGGTAAGCCATTGAGCATTTCTTGTCCTTGAAATGTTTTTCCAGGTTATTTTGTCAGATATTAATTTAAATTACTGATTGAGTATTTTAGGGATATTTGAAGACTATATATTTTTTCTCATTTTTAGTTAATACTTTACAATATTTCATGCCATACATCAATCTAACATCAATACAAAAAATAATTTAAAAAGCATTTTTTCTTTTGTCTGTTGGTTTTTTCTGACAACGCTCTCTTTCCATTCCTGTTTTTTTGCCAGGGCTAGAGTCTCTTCCAGCCAAGCCCATTCCTCTGGGGTTTTTTTTGCTAGTTCTAGAGTCTCTTCCAGCCAAGCCCATTCCTCTGGGTTTTTTTTTTGCTAGGGCTAGAGTCTCTTTCAGCCAAGCCCATTCCTCTGGTTTTTGTCCTCCTCTCCCTGCCTCTCCTTCACTGTTCATTGCAGAAAAGTATTTGCAGGCCCTGATGATCTTGTTATATGGCTGTACAGTCACCATTCTCATGCAGTTTCAGATTTCCAAGTTTGTAATGTGTTCTTTGTATGTGACACCTAGAAACCATCTGTAACATATCAGTTCCATGGGTAGGATCTTCCTCTCTTATTCTGCATTTAGATTCTTAGATTTGTACACATACAGGAATGTTGAATCAAGGAGTGCATCAATCTGATGTTTGTGTTAAGGGCTCTGCCTTTGTCTTATCAAATTATCTTGAGCTTGGCTGCTGTAGAACTGTACAATTTTGGCCAGTAACAGAAAGTAACATGTGCATCAATTTTAAAAAAGCAACTTTAAACATTTTTACCAAACATTGTACTTTAACAGAGAGCGTACAAAAATCTCTTGAGCGGAAATTTGGCAAAAATGGTGGAAAGATCCCAGTAGTCCCAAGTGAGGAGTTTGAAAAGAGAATCGCTGTAAGTTTCTTTTAAATACGACTTTAATTTTTAATGGAGTCATACAAATAAAATACAGGAATCTATTCAAATAATTGTCTTTATCCATAAAAAGTTGTTTCACTATTATAATGAACATTTCAGGGAGCTTCAGAAAAAGATATTGTGCACTCAGGTTTAGAACAAACCATGGAGAAGTCAGGCAGGGTAAGTACACTTTACTTGAAAGAAAATAGTTGCCTGATTTGGTGGTGGTTGGGGGGGTACTATGGTGGTTTTACAACGGTCTATGTAACTGTAACCATGTATTTTTCTTCTCCCCAATATATATTGGGTATCCAAAACACAGTACTGCAGCAGGAACCTTGGGTTCACAAGCTAAACCCTTGTGTCCTACAAAATGTGAAGTTATTTATTTTCTTGGTTTTAAAAGCGTATACTGGTAAATTTATCTTAGTGAAATGGATCAATAAATACACAGCAACTCACACAATAAAGCAAAGAGAGGCAACCATGAAATAATAATAGTTCAATCATATCTACCAGTTCCTTGATTAAAGCATCCTTGCTATATGGCACAAATAAGTTACCAGGCATATGGCACAAACAAGTTACCAGGCATAGAAGCATCTTCCTTCTCACTGAACCTCTTGTTTTCCTTCTTGTCACTTGGGCAAAAAGAAGTTTTCCTCTTTTCTAAATTGTTTCTGTCTTGGCCCACTTCTAACTGTGTGCTGGTGCACATAACCAGATTGACAACCATATAGCTGGACATTTATTTCATGATGTTATATTATCCTACTCACTGGCAAGTGGAGAAAGTGTCACTCCTCTAATGATATTTTGAAGGTTTTTTAACTCTTTCAGTGCGAATTATTTTTATCAAAAAATGGATTTTTCCAGAACGAACACAAATTTTCAAAGGGGGTTGAGTTACTAAAACAACTGTAACTTTTTTATTTTATTAAATAATCTAACACATTTGATTTTATTTTAAAGGAAAATGAATGGGCGAAAAGGAATGGGCTACAAAAGTATACTAAATTAAATAAATTATTCAAGCGAAAAAAAAATTTCATTAATTTTAAACTGAGTACGGAAAAAGAAAATATTTTTAAAATTCATTGAAAAAAATCAATATACTGAAAGATTTAACCTTTTAATTAAACATTTAATCTATAAATATTTGAAAAATCACAATACTAAACACATTTAATCACTTTAAATTTCATAAAAGATGAATAAATGCACTAAGAAATTGTATTATTTACATTTTCGGGTCCTGGGAAATAAAGTAAAAAAGAGGAACCATTAACATAAATTTGTCTTTTTTTTTAAAAATGTGTTGGTACTGCATCGAATATTCTATCAAAACAAAGTACAATCACTCCCACATCCGGGAAGTTAAAAAAAAAGAGAAATAAAAAAGTTTAACATAAAAAAGAAATAAATATTATAAACCAAGTTACTTGCTGAGAGTAATGCTGCACTCACCAGCGCTAGCAAAGTTACTCGCTGAGAGTAATGCTGCACTCACCAGCGCTAGCAAAGTTACTCGCTGAGAGTAATGCTGCACTCACCAGCGCTAGCAAAGTTACTCGCTGAGAGTAATGCTGCACTCACCAGCACTAGCAAAGTTACTCACTGAGAGTAATGCTGCACTCACCAGCGCTAGCAAAGTTACTCGCTGAGAGTAATGCTGCACTCACCAGCGCTAGCAAAGTTACTCGCTGAGAGTAATGCTGCACTCACCAGCGCTAGCAAAGTTACTCGCTGAGAGTAATGCTGCACTCACCAGCACTAGCAAAGTTACTCACTGAGAGTAATGCTGCACTCACCAGCGCTAGCAAAGTTACTCGCTGAGAGTAATGCTGCACTCACCAGCGCTAGCAAAGTTACTCGCTGAGAGTAATGCTGCACTCACCAGCGCTAGCAAAGTTACTCGCTGAGAGTAATGCTGCACTCACCAGCGCTAGCAAAGTTACTCGCTGAGAGTAATGCTGCACTCACCAGCGCTAGCAAAGTTACTCGCTGAGAGTAATGCTGCACTCACCAGCGCTAGCAAAGTTACTCGCTGAGAGTAATGCTTCACTGAAAGAGTTAAGTAATGGTTGCTAATTTGTTCTTCTCTTGTTTAATTTAAAAATGAAATAAAAATTTTTCAGAATGTCCAATTAATTACCCCGAGACAAGACGTTAAACTGCGCTCCTCTTTCTTAGCACTTTTGGAGCTCAAAAGTGCTCTACTTCTTTTCTATCATTGTGTCTGCCTCCTCCTTTCCTCAATCTGCCTTCATTGATCATCACTCTGTCTCCTTATCTCTAAATATCTCACTACGTCCTAGACCAGTCCGTTTGCCGTGGACTGCGACGGGTAAGGGGGGATAAAGAGATCCTGGTGTTTGAGTGATGGCTATCTGAGGATAAGCCACCACAACACAATACTTTGGCTCCAAGTTCCCCTAGACCTGAGGCCAGATGGCCCGCTCTGGGTCAACCGGCTGGTCATGCCGAGCTTCCAGCATAGGTCTTCGACCTATGCTGGAGGGCGGTGGCTAGAGGGTCAATCAGGGAGCTGCTGTATCGGGCACATGTCCGATGCAGTAGCTGACTGAGTATAGCACCTGTGTAGCCCTGGCGGGCTCATTCTGGACTTCCGAATGGCCCGTCCCCTTGTTGGACTCGATGGCGGGTGGGGAGCACAGGTGCCGAACTAATATATAACACTCATGGAAAAAAAACTTCAAAAAAACTACTTGCCCCAGACCTATGTCTGGGCAAGAGACGCCGCATGGAAGACAGAAAGGAGGAGGCCACAAAAAGCTGTGCTACCTGGCCATCATTTCTGGTGGTTAGGTGCACAGAGGAGGGGAAAAGTCTGACAAAGATGAGCCCTTTTGTCATCTACAAGGGACTTAAGTCAGTAGTGGGAGAGCCCAAGAGTGTGTCTAAGCTACACAAGTCTTTGGAACTTCTAGTAGAAGTTGATAGCAAGATACACTCTGATGGGCTTTTAAGATGCAGAAGACTCTGTGATCTCCAAGTGGAAGTCATGCCACACAAGAGTCTGAACACCAGCAGAGGTGTAATCAGCTCTAGGGACCTACTGGAATGTTCCGAGAAGGAATAGTGGAGGGCATTGAAGGAGTCACCCATGCCCGGCGCATTACCAGGCGCAGGGATGGTGAGGAGGTCAAAACCGCCACTATTATCCTCACATTTGGAACTAGGACACCGCCAGAGTATGTGAAGGCAGGATACCTACGAGTTCCAGTGAGGCCCTACATACCTAACCCCATGAGGTGCTTCAAGTGCCAGGGTTATGGACACGGCGCGGCAGTCTGCAAGAGGAACACTGTGTGTGCCAGATGTGCTGGAGAAGGTCATGAGGACAAGGGCTGCACAGCCCAGTTCAAATGCCCAAACTGTCACGCTGGCCACTCAGCCTACTCCAAGGACTGCCCTGTGTGGAAACAGGAGGTTGCCGTGCAGGAGTACAAGGCAAGAAATGGATGTACCTTCAGCCAGGCGAAATCGGCTGTATTGGCCCAAGCCAAAGGCCAATTCGGCTTGACAAAGACCTATGCCAGGCTGTTGCTAAGATAGAAGATCCATAGCCACACAGACGGACACATTGACCCCACCACCCCCTCCTCCTCCTCCAACTCAGAAGAAAACACCGCCAAAGAACACACCTCTGAAGAAACAAGAAAGCCCTGTTGTCATGCTAAAGAACAGGTTCTCTGTGCTCGCTGATGAGAGCATGGAGACTGAGCAGCTAGTCAAAACCAATACTCCGGGAGAACCCGGAGACATCATGTCTGACACAGGTTCTCCTCAGAGAAACCAGTCAGACACCCCAACCTCTACCGAATTAGAGGTTGACCAACTCCCTAAGGGGAGAAAATCAAAGCGGAGAGGATGCCCGAGGTGAGCGAGGAGGAAATAACCTCCGCTCTAACCAGAGGGATCTCCCCTCTCCAGAGAGAAAGACTTCCCCAAAAGGGGGTTGTCCTCCTCTCCATCCAAACCCAAGAATAAAAATACCAGGTCACTGGAATTAAGGGAAACCCCTCGGGGGCCTCCCAAAGCCAAATAGCTCCAAGTAGGTCATCTAGAATAAGCCATGGATTCCAGAATTGTACAGTGGAATTGCAGAGGCCTCAAGGCCAATTATGAGGAGATGCAGCTACTGATGGACTCTGAGACTCCTGTAGCTGTCTGTCTACAGGAAACATTTCTGAAAGATAGCATCAGCTTCCGAAGCTACAGTGCTTACAGCAAGAATGTTGAGGATGCAGAGAGAGCATCAGGTGGAGTCTGTATCCTTGTGAAGGATAGCATCCCCCATGAGAGGGTTGAACTACAGACCATACTACAGGCCGTAGCAGCTAGGATAACCCTTCACAAGGTTATCACTTGCTGCAGCCTGTATTTACCACCAGGCGCTCCATTAAACCAAACAGACATGGAGGACCTATTGAAACAACTCCCCCGGCCTTACATAATCCTTGGGGATTTCAATGCCCATAACACCATGTGGGGCTCCAACAATTACGACACAAGAGGCCCGTATGCTGGAGGATATCTTCCTCCAACATGATTTATGCATACTTAATGATGCATCACCGACCTACTTGCACCCAGGAACTGGATCTCTCACATGCATTGACCTCACCGTATGCGTCCCTGGACTTCTGGACGACTTTAAATGGTCAGTTAGCAATGATCTACGGGGAAGTGACCACTTCCCAATCATCATTGCTAACAATCTCCCTCATTGGGACGACCTCAGCGGTGGAAACTGAATAAGGCCGATTGGGAAGAATTCCAAAAAAGATGCTCAGAGGATATTACAGAAAATATCCTCGATGAGCAGAACCCAGCTGA
>JAZGLO010006528.1:0-102456 GCA_036873155.1 Biomphalaria sudanica | reverse complement strand
GGTATCTCTTAAAGTGATCACATGTTGTATCAAGTGCATGGTATCTCTCAAAGTAATCCCCTGTTGTATCAAGAGCTTGGTATGTCTCAAAAGTGATCACCTGTTGTATCAAGTGCATGGTATCTCTCTAAGTGATCCCCTGTAGTATCAAGTTCATGGTATCTTTCAAAAGGGATCCCCTGTAGTATCAAGTGCATGGTATTTTTTAAATGTTATTCCATGTAGTATCAAGTGCAATGGTATTTCTCAAAAATGATCACCTGTTTTATCAAGTGCATGATATCTCTCAAAGTGATTACCTGTTGTATCAATTGCATAGTATTTCTCAAAAGTGTTCCCCTGAAGTATCAAGTGTATGGTATTTCTCAAAGTAATCCCCTGTAGTATCAAGTGCATGGTTTCTCTTAAAAGTGATTCCCTATAGTATCAAGTGCATGGTATCTCTCAAAAGTTATTCTCTATAGTATCAAGTGCATGGTATTTCTTAAAAGTGATCACATGTTGTATCAAGTGCATGGTATCCCTCAATGTGATCACCTGTTGTATCAAGTGCATGGTATTTCTAAAAAAAGATCACCTGTTGTATCTAGTGCATGGTATCTCTCAAAGTGATCCCCTGTTGTATCAAGTGCATGGTATCTCTCAAAGTGATCCCCTGTAGTATAAAGTGCATGGTATTTTTTAAAAGTGATCCCCTGTAGTATCAAGATCATGGAATCTTTCAAAAGTGATACACTGTAGTATCAAGTGCATGGTATTTCTGAAAAGAGATTCCCTGTAGTATCAAGATCATGTAATCTTTCAAAGTAATCCCCTGTAGTATTAATTCATGGTATCTCTCAAAAGTGATACCCTGTAGTAATAAGTTCATGGTATTTCTTAAAAAAGATCACCTGTTGTATCAAGTGCATGGTATCTCTCAAAGTCATCTCCTGTAGTATTAATTTGATTGTATCTTTCAAAATTTATCCCCTGAAGTATCAAGTGCATGGTATTTCTCAAAAAAGATCAACTATTATATTAAGTGCATGGTATATCTCAAAAGTTATTCCCTGTAGTATCAAGTGCATGGAATCTCTAAAAGTTATTACCTGTTGTATCAAGTGCATGGTATTTATCAAAAGTGATCCCCTGTAGTATCAAATGCATGGTATCTTTCTAAGTGATCCCCTGTAGTATCAAAAGCATGCTGTCTCTTAAAAGTGAACCCATAAAGTATCAAGTGCATGGTATTTCTTAAAAGTTATCCCATGTAGTATCAAGTGCATGTTTTCTCATAAAGTGATCCCCTGTAGTATCAAGTGCATGGTATTTCTCAAAAGTAATCACCTGTTGTATCAAGTGCATGGTATCTCTCAAAAGTGATCCCCTGTAGTATCAATTGCATAGTATTATTCAAAGTGATCCCATGTAGTATCAATTGCATAGTGTTTCTCATAAGTTATCCCCTGTAGTATCAAGTGCATGGTATTTCTCAAAGTTATCCCCTGTAGTATGAAGTGCATGGTATTTCTCAAAAGTGATCCCCTCTAGTATCAAGTGCATGGTATTTCTCAAAAGTAATCCCCTGTAGTATATAGATCATGAAATCTTTAAAAGTGATCCCCTGTAGTATTAATTCATGGTATCTCTCAAAAGTAATCCTTTGTAGCATCAAGTGCATGGTATCTCTCAAAAGTGATACCCTGTAGTATCAAGTGCATGGAATTTCTAAAAAAAGATCACCTGTTGTATCAAGTGCACGGTATCTCTAAAAGTGATCCCCTGTAGTATCAAGTTTATGGTATCTTTTATAAGTGATCCCCTGAAGTATCAAGTGCATGGTATTTCTAAAAAAAGATCACCTATTGTATTAAGTGCATGGTATTTCTCAAAAGTTATCACCTGTTGTATCAAGTGCAAGGTATTTCTCAAAAGTGATCCCCTGTAGTATCAAGTACATGGTATTTCTAAAAAGTGATCCTCTATAGTATCATGTGCATGGTATCTTTCAAAGTGATCCCCTGTAGTATCAAGTGCATGCTGTCTCTCAAAAGTGATCCCATGTAGTATCAAATGCATGGTTTCTCTCAAAGTGATCCCCTGTAGTATCAAGTGCATGGTATTTCTAAAAAGTGATCATCTGTTGTATCAAGTGCATGGTCTCTCTAAAAGTGATCACCTGTTGTATCAAGTGCATTTTATCTCTCAAAGTGATCACCTTTTTTATCAAGTGAATGTTATCTTTCAAAATAGATCTTCTGTAGTATCACGTGCATGGTATTTCTTAAAGTTATCCCTTGTACTATCAAGTGCATAGTAATTCTTAAAGTGATCCCCTGTAGTATCAAGTGCATGGTATTTTTCAATGTTATTCCATGTAGTATCAAGTGCATGGTATTTCTCAAAAGTCATCACCTGTTGTATCAAGTGCATGATATCTCTCAAAGTGATCACCTGTTGTATCAATTGCATGGTATTTCTCAAAAGTGTTCCCCTGAAGTATCAAGTGTATGGTATTTCTTAAATTAATCCCCTGTAGTATCAAGTGCATGGTTTCTCTCAAAAGTGATTCCCTATAGTATCAAGTGCATGGTATCTCTCAAAAGTTATTTTCTATAGTATCAAGTGCATGGTATTTCTTAAAAGTGATCACCTGTTGTATCAAGTGCATGGTATCCCTCAATGTGATCACCTGTTGTATCAAGTGCATGGTATTTCTAAAAAAAGATCACCTGTTGTATCCAGTGCATGGTATCTCTCAAAGTGATTTCCTGTTGTATCAAGTGCATGGTATCTCTCAAAGTGATCCCCTGTAGTATAAAGATCATGAAATCTTTTAAAAGTGATACACTGTAGTATCAAGTGCATGGTATTTCTCAAAAGAGATCCCCTGTAGTATCAAGATCATGGAATCTTTCAAAGTAATCCCCTGTAGTATTAATTCATGGTATCTCTCAAAAGTGATACCCTGTAGTATAAAGTTCATGGTATTTCTTGAAAAAGATCACCTGTTGTATCAAGTGCATGGTATCTCTCAAAGTGATCCTCTGTAGTATTAAGTTTATTGTATCTTTCAAAATTTATCCCCTGAAGTATTAAGTGCATGGTATTTCTCAAAAAAAGATCAACTATTATATTAAGTGCATGGTATATCTCAAAAGTTATCCCCTGTAGTTTCAAGTGCATGGTATCTTTAAAAGTTATTACCTGTTGTATCAAGTGCATGGTATCTCTCAAAAGTGATTCTCTGTAGTATCAAGTGCATGGTATCTCTCAAAAGTGATACCCTGTAGTATTAAGTTTATGGTATTTCTTAAAAAATACTCACCTGTTGTATCAAGTGCATGGTATCTCTCAAAGTGATCCCCTGTAGTATTAAGTTGATTGTATCTTTCCAAATTTATCCCCTGAACTATCAAGTGCATGGTATTTCTCAAAAAAGATCAACTATTATATTAAGTGCATGGTATATCTCAAAAGTTATCCCCTGTAGTATCAAGTGCATGGTATCTCTAAAAGTTATTACCTGTTGTATCAAGTGCATGGTATTTCTCAAAAGTGATCCCCTGTAGTATCAAATGCATGGTATCTTTCTAAGTGATCCCCTGTAGTATCAAGTGCATGCTGTCTCTTAAAAGTGATCCCCTAAAGTATCAAGTGCATGGTATTTCTTAAAAGTTATCCCATGTAGTATCAAGTGCATGTTTTCTCTTAAAGTGATCCCCTGTAGTATCAAGTGCATGGAATTTCTCAAAAGTGATCACCTGTTGTATCAAATGCATGGTATCTCTCAAAAGTGATCCCCTGTAGTATCAATTGCATGGTATTATTCAAAGTCATCCAATGTAGTATCAAGTGCATAGTGTTTCTCAAAAGTTATCCCCTGTAGTATCAAGTGCCTGGTATTTCTCAAAAGTGATCCCCTTTAGTATCAAGTGCATGGTATTTCTTAAAAGAGATCACCTGTTGTATCAAATGCATGGTATCTTTCAAAGTGATCCCCTGTAGTATCAAGTGCATGGTATCTCTCAAAGTGATCCCCTGAAGTATCAAGTGCATAATATTTTTAAAAATTGATCCCCTGTAGTAACAAGTGCATGGTATCTCTCAAAGTGATTCCCTGTAGTATTAAGTGCATGGTTTCTCTCAATGTGATCCCCTGTAGTATAAAGTTTATGGTATCTCTCAAATAGATCCCCTGTAGTATCACGTGCATGCTATTTCTTAAAGTTATCACTTGTAGTATCAAGTGCATGGTAATTCTCAAAGTTATCCCCTGTAGTATCAAGTGCATGGTATTTCTCAAAAGTGATCACCTGTTGTATCAAGTGCATAGTATCTCTGAAAGTGATACCCTAAAGTATCAAGTGCATGGTATCTCTCAAAAACGATCCCCTAAAGTATCAAGTGCTTGGTATTTCTCAAAAGTTTTCCCCTGTAGTATCAAGGGCATGGTATCTCTTAAAGTGTTCCATATTTGTATCAAGTACATGGTATCTCTCAAAAGTGATCCCCTGAAGTATCAAGTGCATGGTATTTCTCAAAGTAATCCTTTGTATTATCAAGTGCATGGTATCTCTTAACAGTGATTCCCTATAGTATCAAGTGCATGGTATCTCTCAAAAGTTATTCCCTATAGTATTAAGTGCATGGTATTTCTTTAAAGTGATCACCTGTTGTATCAAAAGCATGGTATCTTTCAAAGTGATCCCCTGTAGTATCAAGATTATGGTATCTTTCAAAAGTGATCCCCTGAAGTATCAAATGCATGGTATTTCTCAAAAGTGATCACCTGTTGTATCAAGTGCATGGTATCTCTAAAAGTGATCACCTGTTGTATCAAGTACATGGTATTTCCAAAAAATGATCCCTTGTAGTATCAAGAGCATGCTGTTACTCAAAAGTCATCCCCTGTAGTATCAAGTGCATGGTTTCTCTCAAAGTGATCCCCTGTAGTATCAAGTGCATGGTATTTCTCAAAAGTGATCACCTGTTGTATCAAGTGCATGGTATCTCTAAAAGTGATCACCTGTTGTATCAAGTGCATGGTATCCCTCAATGTAATCCCCTGTTGTATCAAGTGCATGGTATCTCTCAAAGTGATCACCTTTTTTAACAAGTGCATGGTATCTCTCAAAATGATCCCCTGTTGTATCAAGTGCATGGTATATCTCAAAAGTGATCACCTGTTGTATCAAGTGCATGGTATCTCTTAAAGTGATCACATGTTGTATCAAGTGCATGGTATCTCTCAAAGTAATCCCCTGTTGTATCAAGAGCATGGTATGTCTCAAAAGCGATCACCTGTTGTATCAAGTGCATGGTATCTCTCTAAGTGATCCCCTGTAGTATCAAGTTCATGGTATCTTTCAAAAGGGATCCCCTGTAGAATCAAGTGCATGGTATTTTTTAAATGTTATTCCATGTAGTATCAAGTGCAATGGTATTTCTCAAAAATGATCACCTGTTTTATCAAGTGCATGATATCTCTCAAAGTGATCACCTGTTGTATCAATTGCATAGTATTTCTCAAAAGTGTTCCCCTGAAGTATCAAGTGTATGGTATTTCTCAAAGTAATCCCCTGTAGTATCAAGTGCATGGTTTCTCTTAAAAGTGATTCCCTATAGTATCAAGTGCATGGTATCTCTCAAAAGTTATTCTCTATAGTATCAAGTGCATGGTATTTCTTAAAAGTGATCACATGTTGTATCAAGTGCATGGTATCCCTCAATGTGATCACCTGTTGTATCAAGTGCATGGTATTTCTAAAAAAAGATCACCTGTTGTATCTAGTGCATGGTATCTCTCAAAGTGATCCCCTGTTGTATCAAGTGCATGGTATCTCTCAAAGTGATCCCCTGTAGTATAAAGTGCATGGTATTTTTTAAAAGTGATCCCCTGTAGTATCAAGATCATGGAATCTTTCAAAAGTGATACACTGTAGTATCAAGTGCATGGTATTTCTGAAAAGAGATTTCCTGTAGTATCAAGATCATGTAATCTTTCAAAGTAATCCCCTGTAGTATAAATTCATGGTATCTCTCAAAAGTGATACCCTGTAGTATTAAGTTCATGGTATTTCTTAAAAAAGATCACCTGTTGTATCAAGTGCATGGTATCTCTCAAAGTGATCTCCTGTAGTATTAAGTTGATTGTATCTTTCAAAATTTATCCCCTGAAGTATCAAGTGCATGGTATTTCTCAAAAAAGATCAACTATTATATTAAGTGCATGGTATATCTCAAAAGTTATTCCCTGTAGTATCAAGTGCATGGAATCTCTAAAAGTTATTACCTGTTGTATCAAGTGCATGGTATTTATCAAAAGTGATCCCCTGTAGTATCAAATGCATTGTATCTTTCTAAGTGATCCCCTGTAGTATCAAGTGCATGCTGTCTCTTAAAAGTGAACCCATAAAGTATCAAGTGCATGGTATTTCTTAAAAGTTATCCCATGTAGTATCAAGTGCATGTTTTCTCTTAAAGTGATCCCCTGTAGTATCAAGTGCATGGTATTTCTCAAAAGTGATCACCTGTTGTATCAAGTGCATGGTATCTCTCAAAAGTGATCCCCTGTAGTATCAATTGCATGGTATTATTCAAAGTGATCCCATGTAGTATCAATTGCATAGTGTTTCTCATAAGTTATCCCCTGTAGTATCAAGTGCATGGTATTTCTCAAAAGTGATCCCCTGTAGTATCAAGTGCATGGTATCTCTCAAAGTTATCCCCTGTAGTATGAAGTGCATGGTATTTCTCAAAAGTGATCCCCTCTAGTATCAAGTGCATGGTATTTCTCAAAAGTAATCCCCTGTAGTATATAGATCATGAAATCTTTGAAAGTGATCCCCTGTAGTATTAATTCATGGTATCTCTCAAAAGTAATCCTTTGTAGCATCAAGTGCATGGTATCTCTCAAAAGTGATACCCTGTAGTATCAAGTGCATGGAATTTCTAAAAAAAGATCACCTGTTGTATCAAGTGCACGGTATCTCTCAAAGTGATCCCCTGTAGTATCAAGTTTATGGTATCTTTTATAAGTGATCCCCTGAAGTATCAAGTGCATGGTATTTCTAAAAAAAGATCACCTATTGTATTAAGTGCATGGTATTTCTCAAAAGTTATCACCTGTTGTATCAAGTGCAAGGTATTTCTCAAAAGTGATCCCCTGTAGTATCAAGTACATGGTATTTCTAAAAAGTGATCCTCTATAGTATCATGTGCATGGTATCTTTCAAAGTGATCCCCTGTAGTATCAAGTGCATGCTGTCTCTCAAAAGTGATCCCATGTAGTATCAAATGCATGGTTTCTCTCAAAGTGATCCCCTGTAGTATCAAGTGCATGGTATTTCTAAAAAGTGATCATCTGTTGTATCAAGTGCATGGTCTCTCTAAAAGTGATCACCTGTTGTATCAAGTGCATTTTATCTCTCAAAGTGATCACCTTTTTTATCAAGTGAATGTTATCTTTCAAAATAGATCTTCTGTAGTATCACGTGCATGGTATTTCTTAAAGTTATCCCTTGTACTATCAAGTGCATAGTAATTCTTAAAGTGATCCCCTGTAGTATCAAGTGCATGGTATTTCTCAAAGTGATCACATGTTGTAGCAAACGCATGGTATATCTCAAAGTAATCCATTGTTGTATCAATTGCATGGTATTTTTCAAAAGTGATCCTCTGAAGTATCAAGTGCATGGTATTTCTCAAAGTAATCCCCTGTAATATCAAGTGCATGGTATCTCTCAAAAGTGATTCAATATAAAATCAAGTGCATGGTATCTCTCAAAAGTGATCACTATAGTATCAAGTGCATGGTATTTCTTAAAAGTGATCACCTGTTGTATCAAAAGCATGGTATCTTTTAAAGTGATCCCCTGTAGTATCAAGTGCATGGTATCTCTCAAAGTGATCCCCTGTAGTATCAAGTGCATAGTATCTCTCAAAAGTGATCCCCTTAAGTATAAAGTGCATAATATTTTTGAAAAGTGATCCCCTGTAGTATCAAGTTTATGGTATCTTTTAAAAGTGATTCCCTGAAGTATTAAGTGCATGGTATTTCTAAAAAAATATCACCTGTTGTATCAAGTGCATGATATTTCTCAAAAAAGATCACCTGTTGTATCAAGTGCATGGTATTTCTCAAAAGTGATCACCTGTTGTATCAAGTGCATGGTATCTCTCAAAGTGATCCCCTGTAGTATCAAGTTTATGGTATCTTTCAAAATTGATCCTCTGTAGTATCAAGTGCATGGTATCTTTCAAAGTGATCCCCGTTAGTATCAAGTGCCTGGTATCTCTTTAGTGATCCCTATTTGTATCAAGTACATGGTATCTCTCAAAAGTGATCCCCTGTTGTATCCAGTGCATGGTATCTCTTAAAGTGATCCTCTATAGTATCATGTGCATGGTATCTTTCAAAGTGATCCCCTGTAGTATCAAGTGCATGCTGTCTCTCAAAAGTGATCCCATGTAGTATCAAATGCATGGTTTCTCTCAAAGTGATCCCCTGTAGTATCAAGTGCATGGTATTTCTAAAAAGTGATCATCTGTTGTATCAAGTGCATGGTCTCTCTAAAAGTGATCACCTGTTGTATCAAGTGCATTTTATCTCTCAAAGTGATCACCTTTTTTATCAAGTGAATGTTATCTTTCAAAATAGATCTTCTGTAGTATCACGTGCATGGTATTTCTTAAAGTTATCCCTTGTACTATCAAGTGCATAGTAATTCTTAAAGTGATCCCCTGTAGTATCAAGTGCATGGTATTTCTCAAAGTGATCACATGTTGTAGCAAACGCATGGTATATCTCAAAGTAATCCATTGTTGTATCAATTGCATGGTATTTTTCAAAAGTGATCCTCTGAAGTATCAAGTGCATGGTATTTCTCAAAGTAATCCCCTGTAATATCAAGTGCATGGTATCTCTCAAAAGTGATTCAATATAAAATCAAGTGCATGGTATCTCTCAAAAGTGATCACTATAGTATCAAGTGCATGGTATTTCTTAAAAGTGATCACCTGTTGTATCAAAAGCATGGTATCTTTTAAAGTGATCCCCTGTAGTATCAAGTGCATGGTATCTCTCAAAGTGATCCCCTGTAGTATCAAGTGCATAGTATCTCTCAAAAGTGATCCCCTTAAGTATAAAGTGCATAATATTTTTGAAAAGTGATCCTCTGTAGTATCAAGATCATGGAATCTTTCAAAAGTGATACCCTGTAGTATCAAGTGCATGGTATTTCTAAAAAAGATCACATGTTGTATCAAGTGCATGGTATTTCTCAAAAGTGATCACCTATTGTATCAAGTGCATGGTATCTCTCGAAGTGATCCCCTGTAGTATCAAGTTTATGGTATCTTTTAAAAGTGATTCCCTGAAGTATTAAGTGCATGGTATTTCTAAAAAAATATCACCTGTTGTATCAAGTGCATGATATTTCTCAAAAAAGATCACCTGTTGTATCAAGTGCATGGTATTTCTCAAAAGTGATCACCTGTTGTATCAAGTGCATGGTATCTCTCAAAGTGATCCCCTGTAGTATCAAGTTTATGGTATCTTTCAAAATTGATCCTCTGTAGTATCAAGTGCATGGTATCTTTCAAAGTGATCCCCGTTAGTATCAAGTGCCTGGTATCTCTTTAGTGATCCCTATTTGTATCAAGTACATGGTATCTCTCAAAAGTGATCCCCTGTTGTATCCAGTGCATGGTATCTCTTAAAGTGATCACCTGTTGTATCAAGTGCATGGTATCTCTCAAAGTGATAACCAGTTGTATCAAGTGCATGGTATCTCTCAAAGTGTTCCCCTGTCATATCAAGTGCATGGTGTCTCTCAAAGTGATCGCCTATAGTATCAAGTTTATAATATATCACAAAGTGATCCCCTGTTAAATTAAATGCATGGTATCTCTCAGAGTGATCACCTGTTGTATCAAGTGAATGGTATCTCTCAAAGTGATCCCATGTTGTATCAAGTACATGGTATCTCTCAAAGTGATCACCTTTTGTATAAATTGCATAGTATCTCTCAAAATGATCCCCTGTTGTATCAAGTGCATGGTATCTCTCAAAGTGATCACCTGTTGTAATAAGTGCATGGTATCTCTTAAAGTTATCCTCTGTAGTATAAAGTACATGGTACCTTTCAAAAGTGATCCCCTATAGTATCAAGTGCATGGTATTTCTCAAAAATGAATCCCTGCAGTATTAAGTGCATGGTATCTCTCAAAGTGATCCCCTCTAGTATAAAGTGCATGGTATCTAAAGAAAATTCACCTGTTGTATCAAGTACATGGTATTTCTCAAAAGTGATCACCTGTTATATTAAGTGCATAATATTTCTCAAAAAAGATCCCCTTAGTATCAAGTGCATGGTATTTCCAAAAGGTGATCCACTGTAGTATCAAGTGCATGCTGTCTTTCAAAAGTGATCCCCTGTAGTATCAAGTGCATGCTATCTCTCAAAGTGATCCCCTGTAGTATCAAGTGCATGGTATTTCTCAAAAGTGATCACCTGTTGTATCAAGTGCATGGTATCTCTAAAGGTGATCACCTGTTGTATCAAGTGCATTGTATCCCTCAATGTGATCCCCTGTTGTATCAAGTGCATGGTATCTCTCAAAGTGATCACCTTTTTTATCAAGTGCATAATATATCTCAAAATGATCCCATGTAGTGTCAAGTGCATGGTTTTTCTCAAAATTTATCCCCTGTAGTATCAAGTGCATGGTATTTCTCAAAAATGATCCCCTGTAGTATCAAGTGTATGGTATTTCTTAAAAGAGATCACCTGTTGTATCAAATGCATGGTATCTTTCAAAGTGATCCCCTGTAGTATCAAGTGCATGGTATCTCTCAAAGTGATCCCATGAAGTATCAAGTGCATAATATTTCTCAAAAAAGATCACCTATTGTATTAAGTGCATGGTAAATCTCAAAAGTTATCCCCTGTATTATCAAGTGCATGGTCTCTCTCAAAGTTATTACCTGTTGTATCAAGTGCATGGTATTTCTCAAAATTGATCCCCTGTAGTATCACGGGCATGCTATTTCTCAAAGTTATCCCTTGTAGTATCAAGTGCATGGTAATTCTCAAAGTTATCCCCTGTAGTATCAAGTACATGGTATCTCTCAAAGTTATTACCTGTTGTATCAAGTGCATGGTATCTCTCAAAGTGCTCACATGTTGTATCAAACGCATTGTATATCTCAAAGTGATCCCTTGTTGTATCAAGTGCATGGTATCTCTCAAAGTGATACCCTGAAGTATCAAGTGCATGGTATTTCTCAAAGTGATCCCCTGTTGTATCAAGTGCATGGTATGTCTCAAAAGTGATCACCTGTTGTATCAAGTACATATTATTTCTCAAAAATGATCCCATATAGTATCAATTGCATGATATCTCTCAAAAGTGATACCCTGTAGTATCAAGTGCATGGTATATCTAAAAACGATCACCAGTTGTATCAAGTGCATGGTATTTCTCAAAAGTGATCACCTGTTATATCAAGTGCATGATATCTCTCAAAGTGATCTCCTGTAGTATCAAGTTTATGGTATCTTTCAAAAAGATCACCTGTAGTATCAAGTGCATGCTGTCTCTCAAAAGTTATCCCCTGTAGAATCACGTGCATGGTTTCTCTCAAAGTGATCCCCTGTAGTATTAAGTGAATGGTATTTCTCAAAAGTGATCACCTGTAGTATCAAGTACATGGTATTTCTAAAAGTGATCACCTGTTGTATCAAGTACATGATATCTCTCAAAGTGATCAACTGTTGTATCAATTGCATGGTATTTCTTAAAAGTGTTCCCCAGAATTATCAAGTCTATGGTATTTCTCAAACTAATCCTCTGTAGTATCAAGAACATGGTATCTCTCAAAAGTGATTACCTATAGTATCAAGTGCATGGTATCTCTCAAAAGTGATTCCCTATAGTATCAAGTGCATGAAATTTCTTAAAAGTGATCACCTATTGTATCAAAAGCATGGTATCTTTCAAAGTGATCCCCTGTAGTATCAAGTGCATAGTATTTCTCAAAAACGATCACCTCTAGTATCAAGTGCATGGTATTTCTCAAAAGTGATCCCCTGTAGTATCAAGATCATGGAATCTTTCAAAGTAATCCCCTGTAGTATTAATTCATGGTATCTCTCAAAAGTGATTCTCTGTAGTATCAAGTGCATGGTATCTCTCAAAAGTGATACCCTGTAGTATCAAGTGCATGGTATTTCTAAAAAACGATCACCTGTTGTATCAAGTGCATGGTATCTCTCAAAAGTTATACCCTGTGGTATCAAGTGCATGGTATCTCTCAAAGTTATTACCTGTTGTATCAAGTGCATGGTATTTCTCAAAAGTGATCCCCTGTAGTATAAAGTACATTACATTTCTAAAAAGTGATCCTCTATAGTATCAAGTGCATGGTATTTCTTAAAAGTGATCACCTGTTATATCAAAAGCATAGTATCTTTCAAAGTGATCCCCTGTAGTATCAAGTGCATGGTATCTCTCAAAGTGATCCATTGTAGTATCAAGTGCATAGTATCTCCCAAAAAAGATCCACTTTAGTATCAAGTTCATGGTATTTCTTAAAAGTGATCCCCTGTAGTATCATGTACATGGTATTTTTTAAAAGTGATTCCCTATAGTATCAAGTGCATGGTATCTCTCAAAGTGATCCCCTGTAGAATAAAGTGCATGATATTTCTCAAAAGTGATCACCTCTAGTATACTGTGCATGGTATTTCTTAAAAGTGATCCCCTGTAGTATCAAGTGCATGGTATCTCTCAAAAGTGATACCCTGTAGTATGAAGTGCATAGTTTTTCTAAAAAAAAGATCACCTGTTGTATCAAGTGCATGGTATTTCTCAAAAGTGATCACCTGTTGTATCAAGTGCATGGTATCTCTCAAAATGATCCCCTGTAGTATCAAGTGCATGGTATCTTTCATAAGTGATCCCCTGTAGTATCAAGTACATGGTATTTCTAAAAAAGATCACCTGTTGTATCAAGTGCATGGTATTTCTCAAAAATGATGCCCTGTAGTATCAAGTGAATGGTATCTCTCAAAAGTGATACCCTGTAGTATCAAGTGCATGGTATTTCTAAAAAAGTTCATCTGTTGTATCAAGTGCATGGTATTTCTCAAAAGTGATCCCCTGTAGTATCAAGTACATGGTATTTCCAAAAAGTTATCCTCTGTAGTATCAAGTGCATGGTATCTTTCAAAGTGATCCCCTGTAGTATCAAGTGCATGCTGTCTCTCAAAAGTGATCCCCTGTAGAATCACGTGCATGGTTTCTCTCAAAGTGATCCCCTGTAGTATCAAGTGCATGGTATTTCTCAAAAGTGATCACCTGTTGTATCAAGTGCATGGTATCTCTTAAAGTGATCCCATGTTGTATCAAGTGCATGGTATCTCTCAAAGTGATCACCTTTTTTATCAAGTGCATGATATCTCTTAAAATAGATCTTCTGTAGTATCAAGTGCATGGTATTTCTCAAAAATTATCCCCTGAGGTATCAAGTGCATGGTATCTCTTAAAAGTGATCCCCTTAAGTAAGAAGCGCATGGTATTTCTCAAAAATGATCCCCTGTAGTATCAAGTGCATGGTATTTTTCAAAAGTGATCTCCTGTAGTATCAAGTGCATGCTGTCTATCAAAAGTGATCCCATGTAGTATCAAATGCATGGTTTCTCTCAAAGTGATCTCCTGTGGTATCAAGTGCATGGTATTTCTCAAAAGTGATCATCTGTTGTATCAAGTGCATGGTATCTCTAAAAGTGATCACCTGTTGTATCAAGTGCATTGTATCCCTCAATCTGATCCCCTGTTGTATCAAGTGCATGGTATCTCTCAAAGTGATAACCTTTTTTATCAAGTGCATGGTATATCTCAAAATGATCCCATGTAGTGTCAAGTGCTTGGTTTTTCTCAAAATTTATCCCCTGTAGTATCAAGTGCATATTATTTCTCAAAAGTTATCCCCTGTAGTATCAAGTGCATGGTATTTCTTAAAAGAAATCACCTGTTGTATCAAATGCATGGTATCTTTCAAAGTGATCCCCTGTAGTATCAAGTGCATGGTATCTCTCAAAGTGATCCCATGAAGTATCAATTGCATAATATTTCTCAAAAAAGATCACATATTGTATTAAGTGCATGTTAAATCTCAAAAGTTATCCCCTGTATTATCAAGTGCATGGTCTCTCTCAAAGTGATTACCTGTTGTATCAAGTGCATGGTATTTTTCAAAATTGATCCCCTGTAGTATCACGTGCATGCTATTTCTCAAAGTTATCCCTTGTAGTATCAAGTGCATGGTAATTCTCAAAGTTATCCCCAATAGTATCAGGTGCATGGTATCTCTCAAAGTTATCCCCAATAGTATCAGGTGCATGGTATCTCTCAAAGTTATTACCTGTTGTATCAAGTGCATGGTATCTCTCAAAGTGCTCACATGTTGTATCAAACGCATGGTATATCTCAAAGTGATCCATTGTTGTATCAAGTGCATGGTATCTCTCAAAGTGATACCCTGAAGTATCAAGCGCATGGTATCTCTCAAAAACGATCCCCTAAAGTATCAAGTGCATGGTATTTCTCAAAGTGATCCCCTGTCGTATCAAGTGCATGGTATGTCTCAAAAGTGATCACCTGTTGTATCAAGTACATATTATTTCTCAAAAATGATCCCATATAGTATCAATTGCATGGTATCTCTCAAAAGTGATACCCTGTAGTATCAAGTGCATGGTATATCTAAAAAAAATCACCAGTTGTATCAAGTGCATGGTATTTCTCAAAAGTGATCACCTGTTATATCAAGTGCATGATATCTTTCAAAGTGATCTCCTGTAGTATCAAGTTTATGGTATCTTTCAAAGTGATCACCTGTAGTATCAAGTGCATGCTGTCTCTCAAAAGTTATCCCCTGTAGAATCACGTGCATGGTTTCTCTCAAAGTGATCCCCTGTAGTATTAAGTGAATGGTATGTCTCAAAAGTGATCACCTGTAGTATCAAGTACATGGTATTTCTAAAAGTGATCACCTGTTGTATCAAGTGCATGATATCTCTCAAAGTGATCACCTGTTGTATCAATTGCATGGTATTTCTCAAAAGTGTTTCCCTGAATTATCAAGTCTATGGTATTTCTCAAAGTAATCCTCTGTAGTATCAAGAGCATGGTATCTCTCAAAAGTGATTACCTATAGTATCAAGTGCATGGTATCTCTCAAAAGTGATTCCCTATAGTATCAAGTGCATGGTATTTCTTAAAAGTGATCACCTATTGTATCAAAAGCATTGTATCTTTCAAAGTGATCCCCTGTAGTATCAAGTGCATAGTATTTCTCAAAAATGATCACCTCTAGTATCAAGTGCATGGTATTTCTCAAAAGTGATCCCCTGTAGTATCAAGATCATGGAATCTTTCAAAGTAATCCCCTGTAGTATTAATTCATGGTATCTCTCAAAAGTGATTCTCTGTAGTATCAAGTGCATGGTATCTCTGAAAAGTGATACCCTGTAGTATCAAGTGCATGGTATTTCTAAAAAAACGATCACCTGTTGTATCAAGTGCATGGTATCTCTCAAAAGTTATACCCTGTAGTATCAAGTGCATGGTATCTCTCAAAGTTATTACCTGTTGTATCAAGTGCATGGTATTTCTCAAAAGTGATCCCCTGTAGTATAAAGTACATAACATTTCTAAAAAGTGATCCTCTATAGTATCAAGTGCATGGTATTTCTTAAAAGTGATCCCCTGTAGTATCAAGTGCATGTTTTCTCTTAAAGTGATCCCCTGTAGTATCAAGTGCATGGTATTTCTCAAAAGTGATCACCTGTTGTATCAATTGCATGGTATTATTCAAAGTGATCCCATGTAGTGTCAAGTGCATGGTTTTTCTCAAAATTTATCCCCTGTAGTATCAAGTGCATGGTATTTCTCAAAAGTGATACCCTGTAGTATCAAGTGCATGGTATTTCTAAAGAAAGATCACCTGTTGTATCAAGTACATGGTATTTCTCAAAAGTGATCACCTGTTGTATCAAGTGCATGGTATTTCTAAAAAAAGATCACCTATTGTATTAAGTGCATGGTATTTCTCAAAAAAGATCCCCTTAGTATCAAGTGCATGGTATTTCCAAAAGGTGATCCACTGTAGTATCAAGTGCATGCTGTCTTTCAAAAGTGATCCCCTGTAGTATCAAGTGCATGCTATCTCTCAAAGTGATCCCCTGTAGTATCAAGTGCATGGTATTTCTCAAAAGTGATCACCTGTTGTATCAAGTGCATGGTATCTCTAAAAGTGATCACCTGTTGTATCAAGTGCATTGTATCCTTCAATGTGATCCCCTGTTGTATCAAGTGCATGGTATCTCTCAAAGTGATCACCTTTTTTATCAAGTGCATGGTATATCTCAAAATGATCCCATGTAGTGTCAAGTGCGTGGTTTTTCTCAAAATTTATCCCCTGTAGTATCAAGTGCTAGGTATTTCTCAAAAGTGATCCCCTGTAGTATCAAAAACATGGTATTTCCAAAAAGTTATCCTTTGTAGTATCAAGTGCATGGTATCTTTCAAAGTGATCCCCTGTAGTATCAAGTGCATGCTGTCTCTCAAAAGTGATCCCCTGTAGAATCACGTGCATGGTTTCTCTCAAAGTGATCCCCTGTATATCAAGTGCATGGTATTTCTCAAAAGTGATCACCTGTTGTATCAAGTGCATGGTATCTCTCAAAGTGATCACCTTTTTTATCAAGTGCATGGTATCTCTTAAAATAGATCTACTGTAGTATCAAGTGCATGGTATTTCTCAAAAATTATCCCCTGATGTATCAAGTGCATGGTATCTCTTAAAAGTGATCCCCTAAAGTATCAAGCGCATGGTATTTTTCAAAAATGATCCCCTGTAGTATCAAGTGCATGGTATTTTTCAAAAGTTATCTCCTGTAGTATCAAGTGCATGCTGTCTATCAAAAGTGATCCCATGTAGTATCAAATGCATGGTTTCTCTCAAAGTGATCTCCTGTAGTATCACTGCATGGTATTTCTCAAAAGTGATCATCTGTTGTATCAAGTGCATGGTCTCTCTAAAAGTGATCACCTTTTGTATCAAGTGCGATTTATCTCTCAAAGTGAATCCCTGTAGTATTTAGTGCATGGTATCTCTCAAAAGAGATCCATTTTAGTATCAAGTGCATGGTTATTCTTAAAAGTGATCCCCTGTAGTATCAAGTACATATTATTTCTCAAAAATGATCCCATATAGTATCAATTGCATGATATCTCTCAAAAGTGATACCCTGTAGTATCAAGTGCATGGTATATCTAAAAAAGATCACCAGTTGTATCAAGTGCATGGTATTTCTCAAAAGTGATCACCTGTTATATCAAGTGCATGATATCTCTCAAAGTGATCTCCTGTAGTATCAAGTTTATGGTATCTTTCAAAGTGATCACCTGTAGTATCAAGTGCATGCTGTCTCTCAAAAGTTATCCCCTGTAGAATCACGTGCATGGTTTCTCTCAAAGTGATCCCCTGTAGTATTAAGTGAATGGTATTTCTCAAAAGTGATCACCTGTAGTATCAAGTACATGGTATTTCTAAAAGTGATCACCTGTTGTATCAAGTGCATGGTATCTCTCAAAGTGATCCCCTGTAGTATCAAGTAAATGGTATCTTTTATAAGTGATCCCCTGAAGTATCAAGTGCATGGTATTTCTCAAAAAAGATCACCTTCTGTATTAAGTGCATGGTATTTCTTAAAAGAGATCACCTGTTGTATCAAGTGCAAGGTATTTCTCAAAAGTGATCCCCGGTAGTATCAAGTATATGGTATTTCTAAAAAGTGATCCTCTTAAGTATCATGTGCATGGTATCTTTCAAAGTGATCCCCTGTAGTATCAAGTGCATGCTGTCTCTCAAAAGTGATCCCATGTAGTATCAAATGCATGGTTTCTCTCATAGTGATCCCCTGTAGTATCAAGTGCATGGTATTTCTCAAAAGTGATCATCTGTTGTATCAAGTGCATGGTTTCTCTCATAGTGATCCCCTTTAGTATCAAATGCATGGTATTTCTTAAAAGTGATTCCCTGTAGTATCAAGTGCATTATATCTCTCAAAGTGATCCCCTGTAGTATCAAGTACATATTATTTCTCAAAAATGATCCCATGTAGTATCAATTGCATGGTATCTCTCAAAAGTGATACCCTGTAGTATCAAGTGCATGGTATTTCTAAAAAAGATCACCAGTTGTATCAAGTGCATGGTATTTCTCAAATATTATTACCTGTTGTATCAAGTGCATTATATCTCTAAAAGTGATCCCCTGAAGTATCAAGTGCATGGTATTTCCAAAAAGTAATCCTCTGTAGTATCAAGTGCATGGTATCTTTCAAAGTTATCCCCTGTAGTATCAAGTGCATGCTGTCTTTCAAAAGTGATCCCCTGTAGAATCACGTGCATGGTTTCTCTCAAAGTGATGCCTTGTAGTATTAAGTGCATGGTATTTCTCAAAAGTGATCACCTGTTGTATTAAGTGCAAGGTATCTCTAAAAGTGATCACCTAATGTATCAAGTGCATGGTATCTCTCAAAGTGATCACCTTTTTTATCAAGTGCATGTTATCTTTCAAAACAGATCTTCTGTAGTATCACGTGCATGGTATTTCAAAGTTATCCCTTTTACTATCAAGTGCATAGAAATTCTCAAAGTGATCCCCTGTAGTATCAAGTGCATGGTATTTCTTAAAGTGATTACATGTTGTATCAATCGCATGGTATATCTCAAAGTGATCCATTGTTGTATCAAGTGCATGATATCTCTGAAAAAGTGATCACCTGTTGTATCAAGTGCATGGTATCTCTCAAAGTGATCCCCTGTTGTATCAAGTGCATGGTATCTCTCAAAGTGATTTCCTGTAGTATAAAGTGCATGGTATTTTTTAAAAGTAATCCCCTGTAGTATTTATTCATGGTATCTCTCAAAAGTGATTCTCTGTAGTATCAAGTGCATAGTATCACTCAAAGAGATCCCCTGTAGTATCAAATTGATGGTATCTTTCAAAATTTATCCCCTGAAATATCAAGTGTATGGTATTTCTCAAAAAAGATCACCTATTATATTAAGTGCAGGGTATTTCTCAAAAGTGATCCCCTATAGTATAAAGGACATGGCATTTCTTAAAAGTGATCCTCTATAGTATCAAATGCATGGTATCTCTCAAAGTGATCCCCTGTAGTATAAAGTACATGGTATTTTTTAAAAGTGATCCCCTGTAGTATCAAGATCATGGAATCTTTCAAAAGTTATACCCTGTAGTATTAATTTATGGTATCTTTCAAAAAAGATTCTCTGTAGTATTAAGTGCATGGTATCTCTCGAAAGTGATACCCTGTAGTATCAAGTGCATGGTATTTCTAAAAAAAGATCACCTGTTGTATCAAGTTCATGGTATCTTTCAAAGTGATCCCCTGTAGTATCAAGTTGATGGTATCTTTAAAAATTAATCCCCTGAAGTATCAAGTGCATGGTATTTCTCAAAAAAGATCACCTATTGTATTAAGTACATGGTATATCTTAAAAGTTATCCCCTGTAGTATCAAGTGCATAGTATCTCTCAAAGTTATTACATGTTGTCTCAAGTGCATGGTATTTCTCAAAAGTGATCCCCTGTAGTATAAAGTACATGGCATTTCTAAAAAGTGATCCTCTATAGTATCAAGTGCATGGTATCTTTCTAAGTTATCCCTTGTAGTATAAAGTGAAATTTTTCTCTTAAAGTGATCACCTGTAGTATCAAGTGCATGGTATTTCTCAAAAGTGATCACCTGTTGTATCAAGTGCATGGTATCTCTCAAATGTGATGCCCTGTAGTATCAATTGCATAGTATTATTCAAAGTAATCCCATGTAGTATCAAGTGCATGGTGTTTCTCAAAAGTTATCCCCTGTAGTATCAAGTGCATGGTATTTTACCAAAAGTGATCCCCTGTAGTATCAAGTGCATGATATTTTTTAAAAGAGATCACCTGTTGTATCAAATGCATGGTATCTTTTAAAGCGATCCCCTGTAGTATCAAGTGCATGGTATCTCTTAAAGTGATCCCCTGAAGTATCAAGTGCATGGTAATTCTCAAAGTTTTCCCCTGTAGTATCAAGTGCATGGTATTTCTTAAAAGTGATCACCTGTTGTATCAAGTGCATGGTATCTCTCAAAGTGCTCAAATGTTGTATCAAACGCATGGTATATCTCAAAGTGATTTCTTAATGTATCAAGTGCATGGTATCTCTCAATGTGATACCCTAAAGTATCAAGTGCATGGTATCTCTCAAAAACGATCCCCTAAAGTATCAATTGCATGGTATTTCTCAAAAGTTATCCCATGTAGTATCAAGGGCATGGTATTTTTCAAAAGTGATCCCCTGTAGTATCAAATGCATGGTATCACTTAAAGTGATCCCTATTTGTATCAAGTACATGGTATCTATCAAAAGTGATCCCCTGAAATATCAAGTGCATGGTATTTAAAAAAAAAATCACCTGTTGTATCAAGTGCATGGTATCTCTCAAAGTAATCCCCTGTAGTATCAAGTGCATGGTATCTCTCTAAAGTGATCCCCTGTAGTATTAATTGCATGGTATTTCTCAAAAGTGATCCCCTGAAGTATCAAGTGCATGGTATTTCATAAAAATGAATCCCTGTAGTATCAAGTGCATGGTATCTCTCAAAGTTATCCCCTGTAGTATAAAGTGCATGATATTTTTTAAAAGTGATCCCCTGTAGTATCAAGATCATGGAATCTTTGAAAAGTGATACCCTGTAGTATCAAGTGCATAATATTTCTAAAAAAGATCACCTGTTGTATTTCTCAATAGTGTTTCCCTATAGTATCAAGTGCATGGTATCTATCAAAAGTGATTCCCTATAGTATCAAGTGCATGGTATTTCTCAATGTGATCCCCTGTAGTATAAAGTTTATGGTATCTCTCATAATAGATCCCCTGTAGTATCACGTGCATGCTATTTCTCAAAGTTATCCCTTGTAGTATCAAGTGCATGGTAATTCTTAAAGTTATCCCCTGTAGTATCAAGTGCATGGTATTTCTCAAAAGTGATCACCTGTTGTATCAAGTGCATGGTATCTCTCAAAGTACTCACATGTTGTATCAAACGCATGGTATAACTCAAAGTGATCTCTTGATTTATCAAGTGCATGGTATCTCTAAAAAACGATCACCTAAAGTATCAATTGCATGGTATTTCTCAAAAGTTATCCCATGTAGTATCAAGGGCATGGAATTTTTCAAAAGTGATCCCCTGTAGTATCAAAAGCATTGGTATCTCTTAAAGTGATCCCTATTTGTATCTATCAAAAGTGATCCCCTAAAGTATCAAGTGCATGGTATTTTTAAAAAAAGATCACCTGTTGTATCAAGTGCATGGTATCTCTCAAAGTAATCCCCTGTAGTATCAAGTGCATGGTATCTCTCTAAAGTGATCCCCTGTAGTATCAAGTGCATGGTATCTCTCTAAAGTGATCCCCTGTAGTATCAATTGCATGGTATTTCTTAAAAGTGATCCCCTGAAGTATCAAGTGCAGTGTATTTCTCAAAGTAATCCCCTGAAGTTTCAAGTGCATGGTATCTCTCAATAGTGATTCCCTATAGTATCAATTGCATGGTATCTATCAAAAGTGATTCCCTATAGTATCAAGTGCATGGTATTTCTTAAAAGTGATCACCTGTTGTATCAAGTGCATGATATCTTTCAAAGTGATCCCCTGTAGTATCAAGTGCATGGTATCTCACAAAGTGATCCCCTTTAGTATCAAGTGCATGGTATTTCTTAAAAGTGATCCCCTGTAGTATCAAGTACATGGTATCTTTCAAAAGTGATCCCCTATAGTATCAAGTGCATGGTATTTCATTAAAATGAATCCCTGTAGTATCAAGTGCATGGTATCACTCAAAGTTATCCCCTGTAGTATAAAGTGCATGGTATTTCTCAAAAGTGTTCCCTTGTAGTATCAAGTGCATGGTATTTCTCAAAAGTGATCTCCTGTAGTATATAGATCATGAAATCTTTTAAAGTGATCCCTTGTAGTATTAATTCATGGTATCTCTCAAAAGTGATCCCCTGTAGTATCAAGTGCATGGTATCTCTCAAAAGTGATACCCTGTAGTATCAAGTGCATTGTATTTCTAAAAAAAGATCACCTGTTGTATCAAGTGCATGATATCTCTCAAAGTGATCCCCTATAGTATCAAGTGCATGGTATTTCATAAAAATGAATCCCTGTAGTATCAAGTGCATGGTATCACTCAAAGGTATCCCCTGTAGTATAAAGTGCATGGTATTTCTCAAAAGTGTTCCCTTGTAGTATAAAGTGCATGGTATTTCTTAAAAGTGTTCCCTTGTAGTATTAATTCATGGTATCTCTCAAAAGTTATCCCCTGTAGTATCAAGTGCATGGTATCTCTCAAAAGTGATACCCTGTAGTATCAAGTGCATAGTATTTCTAAAAAAAAGATCTCCTGTTGCATCAAGTGCATGGTATTTCTCAAAAGTGATCACCTGTTGTATCAAGTGCATGATATCTCTCAAAGTGATCCCCTGTAGTATCAAGTGCATGGTATCTTTCATAATTGATCCCCTGAAGTATCAAGTGCATGGTGTTTCTCAAAAAAGATCACCTATTGTATTAAGTGCATGGTATTTCTCAAAAGTGATCCCCTGTAGTATCAAGTGCATGGTATTTCTCAAAAGTGATCCCCTGTAGTATCAAGTACATGGTATCTCTCAAAAGTGATCCCCTTTAGTATCAAGTGCATGGTATTTCTTAAAAGTGATCCCGTGTAGTATCAAGTGCATTATATCTCTCAAAGTGATCCCCTGTAGTATGAAGTACATAATATTTCTCAAAAGTGATGCACTGTAGTATCAAGTGCATGGTATCTCTCAAAAGTTATACCCTGTAGTATCAAGTGCATGGTATTTCTAAAAAAAGCTCATCCTTTGTATCAAGTGCATGGTATTTCTCAAAAGTGATCACCTGCTGTATCAAGTGCATGGTATTTCTAAAAAATCATCCTCTGTAGTATCATGTGCATGTTGTCTCTCAAAAGTGATCCCCTGTAGTATTAAGTGCATGGTATCTCTAAAAGTGATCACCTGTAGTATCAAATGCATGGTATCTCTCTAAAGTGATCCCCTGTAGTATCAATTGCATGGTATTTCTTAAAAGTGATCCCCTGAAGTATCAAGTGCATGGTATTTCTCAAAGTAATCCCCTGAAGTTTCAAGTGCATGGTATCTCTCAATAGTGATTCCCTATAGTATCAAATGCATGGTATCTATCAAAAGTGATTCCCTATAGTATCAAGTGCATGGTATTTCTTAAAAGTGATCACCTGTTGTATCAAGTGCATGATATCTTTCAAAGTAATCCCCTGTAGTATCAAGTGCATGGTATCTCACAAAGTGATCCCCTTTAGTATCAAGTGCATGGTATTTCTTAAAAGTGATCCCCTGTAGTATCAAGTACATGGTATCTTTCAAAAGTGATCCCCTATAGTATCAAGTGCATGGTATTTCATTAAAATGAATCCCTGTAGTATCAAGTGCATGGTATCACTCAAAGTTATCCCCTGTAGTATAAAGTGCATGGTATTTCTCAAAAGTGTTCCCTTGTAGTATCAAGTGCATGGTATTTCTCAAAAGTGATCTCCTGTAGTATATAGATCATGAAATCTTTTAAAGTGATCCCTTGTAGTATTAATTCATGGTATCTCTCAAAAGTGATCCCCTGTAGTATCAAGTGCATGGTATCTCTCAAAAGTGATACCCTGTAGTATCAAGTGCATAGTATTTCTAAAAAAAAGATCTCCTGTTGCATCAAGTGCATGGTATTTCTCAAAAGTGATCACCTGTTGTATCAAGTGCATGATATCTCTCAAAGTGATCCCCTGTAGTATCAAGTGCATGGTATCTTTCATAATTGATCCCCTGAAGTATCAAGTGCATGGTGTTTCTCAAAAAAGATCACCTATTGTATTAAGTGCATGGTATTTCTCAAAAGTGATCCCCTGTAGTATCAAGTGCATGGTATTTTTCAAAAGTGATCCCCTGTAGTATCAAGTACATGGTATCTCTCAAAAGTGATCCCCTTTAGTATCAAGTGCATGGTATTTTTTAAAAGTGATCCCGTGTAGTATCAAGTGCATTATATCTCTCAAAGTGATCCCCTGTAGTATCAAGTACATAATATTTCTCAAAAGTGATGCACTGTAGTATCAAGTGCATGGTATCTCTCAAAAGTTATACCCTGTAGTATCAAGTGCATGGTATTTCTAAAAAAAGCTTATCCTTTGTATCAAGTGCATGGTATTTCTCAAAAGTGATCACCTGCTGTATCAAGTGCATGGTATCTCTCAAAGGGATCCCCTGTAGTATCAAGTTTATGGTATCTTTCAAAAGTGATCCCCTGAAGTATCAAGTGCATGGTATTTCTCAAAAGTTATCCCCTGTAGTATCAAGTACATGGTATTTTTAAAAAAGTGATCCCTTGTAGTATCAAGTGCATGCTGTCTCTCAAAAGTGATCCCCTGTAGTATCAAGTGCATGGTTTCTCTCAAAGTGATCCCCTGTAGTATCAAGTGCATGGTATTTCTCAAAAGTGATCACCTGTTGTATCAAGTGCATGGTATCTCTAAAAGTGATCAACTGTTGTATCAAGTGCATGGTATCCCTCAATGTGATCCCCTGTTGTATCAAGTGCATGGTATCTCTCAAAGTGATCACCTTTTTTAACAAGTGCATGGTATCTCTCAAAATGATCCCTCTTTGTATCAAGTGCATGGTATATCTCAAAAGTGATCATCTTTTGTATCAAGTGCATGATATCTCTTAAAGTGATCACATGTTGTATCAAGTGCATGGTATCTCTCAAAGTGATCCCCTGTTGTATCAAGTGCATGGTATGTCTCAAAAGTGATCACCTGTTGATTCAAGTACATGGTATCTCTCTAAGTGATCCCCTGTAGTATCAAGTTCATGGTATCTTTCAAAAGGGATCCCCTGTAGTATCAATTGCATAGTATTTTTCAATGTTATCCATGTAGTATCAAGTGCATGGTATTTCTCAAAAGTGATCACCTGTTGTATCAAGTGCAAGATATCTCTCAAAGTTATCACCTTTTGTATCAATTGCATGGTATTTCTCAAAAGTGTTCCCCTGAAGTATCAAGTGTATGGTATTTCTCAAAGTAATCCCCTGTAGTATCAAGTAAATGGTTTCTCTCAAAAGTGATTCCCTATAGTATCAAGTGCATGGTATCTCTCAAAAGTTATTCTCTATAGTATCAAGTGCATGGTATTTCTTAAAAGTGATCACCTGTTGTATCAAGTGCATGGTATCCCTCAATGTGATTACCTGTTGTATCAAGTGCATGGTATCTCTCAAAGTGATTACCTGTTGTATTAAATGCATGGTATCTCTCAAAGTGATTCCCTGTTGTATCAAGTGCATGGTATCTCTCAAAAGTAATCACCTGTTGTATAAAGTGCATGGTATCTCTCAAAGTGATCCCCTGTAGTATCAAGTTTATGGTAGCTTTCAAAAGTGATCCCCTAAAGTATCAAATGCATGGTATTTCTCAAAAAAGATCACCTGTTGTATTAAGTGCATGGTATTTCTCAAAAGTTATCTCCTGTTGTATCAAGTGCATGGTATTTCTCAAAAGTTATCCCCTGTAGTATCAAGTACATGGTATTTTTTAAAAAGTGATCCCTTGTTGTATCAAGTGCATGCTGTCTCTCAAAAGTGATCCCCTGTAGTATCAAGTGCATGGTTTCTCTCAAAGTGATCCCCTGTAGTATCAAGTGCATGGTATTTATCAAAAGTGATCACCTGTTGTATCAAGTGCATGGTATCTCTAAAAGTGATCACCTGTTGTATCAAGTGCATGGTATCCCTCAATGTGATCCCCTGTTGTATCAAGTGCATGGTATCTCTCAAAGTGATCACCTTTTTTAACAAGTGCATGGTATCTCTCAAAATGATCCCCTTTTGTATCAAGTGTATGGTATATCTCAAAAGTGATCACCTTTTGTATCAAGTTCATGATATCTCTTAAAGTGATCACATGTTGTATCAAGTGCATGGTATCTCTCAAAGTGATCCCCTGTTGTATCAAGTGCATGGTAGGTCTCAAAAGTGATCACCTGTTGTATCAAGTACATGGTATCTCTCTAAGTGATCCCCTGTAGTATCAAGTTCATGGTATCTTTCAAAAGGGATCCCCTGTAGTATCAAGTGCATGGTATTTTTCAATGTTATCCCATGTAGTATCAAGTGCATGGTATTTCTCAAAAATGATCACCTGTTGTATCAAGTGCAAGATATCTCTCAAAGTTATCACCTGTTGTATTAATTGCATGGTATTTCTCAAAAGTGTTTCCCTGAAGTATCAAGTGTATGGTAATTCTCAAAGTAATCCCCTGTAGTATCAAGTGAATGGTTTTTCTCAACAGTGATTCCCTATAGTATCAAGTGCATGGTATCTCTCAAAAGTTATTCTCTATAGTATCAAGTGCATGGTATTTCTTAAAAGTGATCACCTGTTGTATCAAGTGCATAGTATCCCTCAATGTGATCACCTGTTGTATCAAGTGCATGGTATCTCTCAAAGTGATTACCTGTTGTATCAAATGCATGGTATCTTTCAAAGTGATTCCCTGTTGAATCCAGTGCATGGTATCTCTCAAAGTGATCCCCTGTAAAATAAAGTGCATGGTATTTTTTAAAAGTGATCCCCTGTAGTATCAAGATCATGGAATCTTTCAAAAGTGATACACTGTAGTATCAAGTGCATGGTATTTCTCAAAAGAGATCCCCTGTAGTATCAAGATCATGGAATCTTTCAAAGTAATCCCTTGTAGTATTAATTCATAGTATCTCTCAAAAGTGATTCTCTGTAGTATCAAGTGCATGGTATCTCTCAAAAGTGATACCCTGTAGTATTAAGTTTATGGTATTTCTTAAAAAAGATCACCTGTTGTATCAAGTGCATGGTATCTCTCAAAGTGATCCCCTGTAGTATTAAGTTGATTGTATCTTTCAAAATTTATCCCCTGAAGTATCAAGTGCATGGTCTTTGTCAAAAAAGATTAACTATTATATTAAGTGCATGGTATATCTCAAAAGTTATTCCCTGTAGTATCAAGTGCATGGTATCTCTAAAAGTTATTTCCTGTTGTATCAAGTGCATGGTATTTCTCAAAAGTGATCCCCTGTAGTATTACGTGCATGGTATCTTTCTAAGTGATCCCCTGTAGTATCAAGTGCATGCTGTCTCATAAAAGTAATCCCCTACAGTATCAAGTGCATGGTATTTCTTAAAAGTTATCCCATGTAGTATCAAGTGCATGTTTTCTCTTAAAGTGTATCCCCTGTAGTATCAAGTGCATAGTATTTCTCAAAAGTGATCCCCTGTAGTATCAAGTGCATGGTATTTCTTAAAAGAGATTACCTGTTGTATCAAATGCATGGTATCTCTCAAAGTGATCACCTAAAGTATCAAGTGCATAATATTTCTAAAAATTGATCCCCTGTAGTAACAAGTGCATGGTATCTCTCAAAGTGTACCCCTGTAGTATTAAGTGCATGGTATCTCTCAATGTGATCCCCTGTAGTATAAAGTTTATGGTATCTCTCAAATAGATCCCCTGTAGTATCACGTGCATGCTATTTATCAAAGTTATCCCTTGTAGTATCATGTGCATGGTATATCTCAAAGTTATCCCCTGTAGTATTAAGTGCATGGTATTTCTCAAAAGTGATCCCCTGTTGTATTAAGTGCATGGTATCTCTCAAAGTGATACCCTATAGTATAAAGTTTATGGTATCTCTCAAATAGATCCCCTTTAGTATCACGTGCATGCTATTTCTCAAAGTTATCCCTTGTAGTATCAAGTGCATGGTATATCTCAAAGTTATCCCCTGTAGTATCAAGTGCATGGTATTTCTCAAAAGTGATCACCTGTTGTATTAAGTGCATGGTATCTCTCAAAGTGATACCCTGAAGTATCAAGTGCATGGTATCTCTCAAAATTGATCCCCTAAAGTATCAAAAGCATGGTATTTCTCAAAAGTTATCCCCTGTAGTATCAAGGGCATGGTATCTCTTAAAGTGATCCCTATTTGTATCAAGTACATGGTATCTCTCAAAAGTGATCCCCTGAAGTATCAAGTGCATTGTATTTTTAAAAAAAGATTACCTTTTGTATCAAGTGCATGGTATCTCTCTAAAGTGATCCCTGTAATATCAAAAGCATGGTATTTTTCAAAAGTTATCCCCTGTAGTATCAAGTGCATGGTATCTCTCAAATTATTACCTGTTGTATCAAGTGCATGGTATTTCTCAAAATTGATCCCCTGTAGTATAAAGTACATTACATTTCTAAAAATGGATCCTCTATAGTATCAAGTGCATGGTATTTCTTAAAAGTGATCCCCTGTAGTATCAAGTGCATGTTTTCTCTTAAGTTGATCCCCTGTAGTATCAAGTGCATGATATTTTTTAAAAGTGATCCCCTGTAGTCTCAAAATCATGGAATCTTTCAAAAGTATTACCCTGTAGTATCAAGTGCATGGTATTTCTAAAAATGATCTCCTGTAGTATTAAGTTGATTGTATCTTTCAAAATTTATCCCCTGAAGTATCAAGTGCATGGTATTTCTAAAAAAAGATTAACTATTTTATTAAGTGCATGGTATATCTCAAAAGTTATCCCCTGTAGTATCAAGTGCATGGTATCTCTAAAAGTTATTACCTGTTGTATCAAGTGCATGGTATTTCTCAAAAGTGATCCCCTGTAGTATCAAGTGCATGCTGTCTCTTAAAAGTGATCCCTTAAAGTATCAAGTGCATGGTATTTCTTAAAAGTTATCCCATGTAGTATCAAGTGCATGTTTTCTCTTAAAGTGATCCCCTGTAGTATCAAAAGCATGGTCTTTCTCAAAAGTGATCACCTGTTGTATCAAGTGCATGGTATCTCTCAATGTGATCCCCTGTAGTATAAAGTTTATTGTATCTCTCAAAAAGATCCCCTAGAGTATCAAGGGCATGGTATCTCTTAAAGTGATCCCTATTTGTATCAAGTACATGGTATCTCTCAAAAGTGATCCCCTGAAGTATCAAGTGCATTGTATTTTTAAAAAAAGATCACCTGTTGTATCAAGTGCATGGTATCTCTCTAAAGTGATCCCTGTGATATCAAGTGCAAAGTCTTTTTCAAAGTTATCCCATGTAGTATCAATGGCATGGTATTTCTCAAAGTGATCCCCTAAAGTATCAATTGCATGGTATCTCTCAATAGTGATTCCCTATAGTATCAAGTGTATGGTATCTCTCAAAAGTGATTCCCTATAGTATCAAGTATTAAGTGCATGGTATTTCTCAAAAGTGATCACCTGTTGTATCAAGTGCATGGAATCTCTTAAAATTAACACCTATTGTATCAAATGCATTATATCTCTCAAAGTGATCACCACTTGTATCAAGTGCATGGTATTTCTAAAAAGTGATCACCTGTTGTATCAAGTGCATGGTATCTCTCAAAGTGATCCCCTGTAGTATCAAATTTTTGGTATCTTTCAAAAGTGATCCCCTGATTTAACAAGTGCATGGTATTTCTCAAAAAATATCACCTGTTGTATCAAGTGCATGGTATTTCCAAAATATGATCCTCTGTAGTATCAAGTGCATGGTATTTTTCAAAGTGATCCCCAGTAGTATCAAGTGCATGCTGTCTCTCAAAAGTGATCCCCTGTAGAATCACGTGTATGGTTTCTCTCAAAGTGATGCCCTGTAGTATTAAGTGCATGGTATTTCTCAAAAGTGATCACCTGTTGTATCAAGTGCATGATATCTTTAAAAGTGATCACCTGTTGTATCAAGTGCATGGTATCTCTCAAAAGGATCACCTTTTTTATCAAGTGCAAGTTATCTTTCAAAATAGATCTTCTGTAGTATCACGTGCATGGTATTTCTCAAAGTTATCCCTTGTACTATCAAGTGCATAGTAATTCTCAAAGTGATCCCCGGTAGTATCAAGTGCATGGTATTTCTTAAAGTGATCACATGTTGTATCAAACGCATGGTATATCTCAAAGTGATCCATTGTTGTATCAAGTGCATGATATCTCTCAAAGTGATCCTCTGTAGTATCAAGTTTAAGGTATTTCTTAAAGTGATCACATGTTGTATCAAGTGCATGGTATCTCTCAATGTGATCCCCTGTAGTATAAAGTTTATTGTAACTCTCAAAAAGATCCCCTAGAGTATCAAGGGCATGGTATCTCTTAAAGTGATCCCTATTTGTATCAAGTACATGGTATCTCTCAAAAGTGATCCCCTGAAGTATCAAGTGCATTGTATTTTTAAAAAAAGATCACCTGTTGTATCAAGTGCATGGTATCTCTCTAAAGTGATCCCTGTGATATCAAGTGCAAAGTCTTTTTCAAAGTTATCCCATGTAGTATCAATGGCATGGTATTTCTCAAAGTGATCCCCTAAAGTATCAATTGCATGGTATCTCTCAATAGTGATTCCCTATAGTATCAAGTGTATGGTATCTCTCAAAAGTGATTCCCTATAGTATCAAGTATTAAGTGCATGGTATTTCTCAAAAGTGATCACCTGTTGTATCAAGTGCATGGAATCTCTTAAAATTAACACCTATTGTATCAAATGATTATATCTCTCAAAGTGATCACCACTTGTATCAAGTGCATGGTATTTCTAAAAAGTGATCACCTGTTGTATCAAGTGCATGGTATCTCTCAAAGTGATCCCCTGTAGTATCAAATTTTTGGTATCTTTCAAAAGTGATCCCCTGATTTAACAAGTGCATGGTATTTCTCAAAAAATATCACCTGTTGTATCAAGTGCATGGTATTTCCAAAATATGATCCTCTGTAGTATCAAGTGCATGGTATTTTTCAAAGTGATCCCCAGTAGTATCAAGTGCATGCTGTCTCTCAAAAGTGATCCCCTGTAGAATCACGTGTATGGTTTCTCTCAAAGTGATGCCCTGTAGTATTAAGTGCATGGTATTTCTCAAAAGTGATCACCTGTTGTATCAAGTGCATGATATCTTTAAAAGTGATCACCTGTTGTATCAAGTGCATGGTATCTCTCAAAGTGATCACCTTTTTTATCAAGTGCAAGTTATCTTTCAAAATAGATCTTCTGTAGTATCACGTGCATGGTATTTCTCAAAGTTATCCCTTGTACTATCAAGTGCATAGTAATTCTCAAAGTGATCCCCGGTAGTATCAAGTGCATAGTATTTCTTAAAGTGATCACATGTTGTATCAAACGCATGGTATATCTCAAAGTAATCCATTGTTGTATCAAGTGCATGGTATTTCTTAAAAAAGATCACCTATTGTATCAAATGCATGGTATCTTTCAAAGTAATCCCCTGTAGTATCAAGTGCATGGTATTTTTCAAAAGTGATCCCCTGTAGTATCAAATGCATGGTATCTCTTAAAGTGATCCCTATTTGTATCAAGTACATGGTATCTCTCAAAAGTGATCCCCTGAAGTATCAAGTGCATTGTATTTTTAAAAAAAGATTACCTTTTGTATCAAGTGCATGGTATCTCTCTAAAGTGATCCCTGTAATATCAAAAGCATGGTATTTTTCAAAAGTTATCCCCTGTAGTATCAAGTGCATGGTATCTCTCAAATTATTACCTGTTGTATCAAGTGCATGGTATTTCTCAAAATTGATCCCCTGTAGTATAAAGTACATTACATTTCTAAAAATGGATCCTCTATAGTATCAAGTGCATGGTATTTCTTAAAAGTGATCCCCTGTAGTATCAAGTGCATGTTTTCTCTTAAGTTGATCCCCTGTAGTATCAAGTGCATGATATTTTTTAAAAGTGATCCCCTGTAGTCTCAAAATCATGGAATCTTTCAAAAGTATTACCCTGTAGTATCAAGTGCATGGTATTTCTAAAAATGATCTCCTGTAGTATTAAGTTGATTGTATCTTTCAAAATTTATCCCCTGAAGTATCAAGTGCATGGTATTTCTAAAAAAAGATTAACTATTTTATTAAGTGCATGGTATATCTCAAAAGTTATCCCCTGTAGTATCAAGTGCATGGTATCTCTAAAAGTTATTACCTGTTGTATCAAGTGCATGGTATTTCTCAAAAGTGATCCCCTGTAGTATCAAGTGCATGCTGTCTCTTAAAAGTGATCCCTTAAAGTATCAAGTGCATGGTATTTCTTAAAAGTTATCCCATGTAGTATCAAGTGCATGTTTTCTCTTAAAGTGATCCCCTGTAGTATCAAAAGCATGGTCTTTCTCAAAAGTGATCACCTGTTGTATCAAGTGCATGGTATCTCTCAATGTGATCCCCTGTAGTATAAAGTTTATTGTATCTCTCAAAAAGATCCCCTAGAGTATCAAGGGCATGGTATCTCTTAAAGTGATCCCTATTTGTATCAAGTACATGGTATCTCTCAAAAGTGATCCCCTGAAGTATCAAGTGCATTGTATTTTTAAAAAAAGATCACCTGTTGTATCAAGTGCATGGTATCTCTCTAAAGTGATCCCTGTGATATCAAGTGCAAAGTCTTTTTCAAAGTTATCCCATGTAGTATCAATGGCATGGTATTTCTCAAAGTGATCCCCTAAAGTATCAATTGCATGGTATCTCTCAATAGTGATTCCCTATAGTATCAAGTGTATGGTATCTCTCAAAAGTGATTCCCTATAGTATCAAGTATTAAGTGCATGGTATTTCTCAAAAGTGATCACCTGTTGTATCAAGTGCATGGAATCTCTTAAAATTAACACCTATTGTATCAAATGCATTATATCTCTCAAAGTGATCACCACTTGTATCAAGTGCATGGTATTTTTCAAAAGTGATCCCCTGTAGTATCAAATGCATGGTATCTCTTAAAGTGATCCCTATTTGTATCAAGTACATGGTATCTCTCAAAAGTGATCCCCTGAAGTATCAAGTGCATTGTATTTTTAAAAAAAGATTACCTTTTGTATCAAGTGCATGGTATCTCTCTAAAGTGATCCCTGTAATATCAAAAGCATGGTATTTTTCAAAAGTTATCCCCTGTAGTATCAAGTGCATGGTATCTCTCAAATTATTACCTGTTGTATCAAGTGCATGGTATTTCTCAAAATTGATCCCCTGTAGTATAAAGTACATTACATTTCTAAAAATGGATCCTCTATAGTATCAAGTGCATGGTATTTCTTAAAAGTGATCCCCTGTAGTATCAAGTGCATGTTTTCTCTTAAGTTGATCCCCTGTAGTATCAAGTGCATGATATTTTTTAAAAGTGATCCCCTGTAGTCTCAAAATCATGGAATCTTTCAAAAGTATTACCCTGTAGTATCAAGTGCATGGTATTTCTAAAAATGATCTCCTGTATTATTAAGTTGATTGTATCTTTCAAAATTTATCCCCTGAAGTATCAAGTGCATGGTATTTCTAAAAAAAGATTAACTATTTTATTAAGTGCATGGTATATCTCAAAAGTTATCCCCTGTAGTATCAAGTGCATGGTATCTCTAAAAGTTATTACCTGTTGTATCAAGTGCATGGTATTTCTCAAAAGTGATCCCCTGTAGTATCAAGTGCATGCTGTCTCTTAAAAGTGATCCCTTAAAGTATCAAGTGCATGGTATTTCTTAAAAGTTATCCCATGTAGTATCAAGTGCATGTTTTCTCTTAAAGTGATCCCCTGTAGTATCAAAAGCATGGTCTTTCTCAAAAGTGATCACCTGTTGTATCAAGTGCATGGTATCTCTCAATGTGATCCCCTGTAGTATAAAGTTTATTGTATCTCTCAAAAAGATCCCCTAGAGTATCAAGGGCATGGTATCTCTTAAAGTGATCCCTATTTGTATCAAGTACATGGTATCTCTCAAAAGTGATCCCCTGAAGTATCAAGTGCATTGTATTTTTAAAAAAAGATCACCTGTTGTATCAAGTGCATGGTATCTCTCTAAAGTGATCCCTGTGATATCAAGTGCAAAGTCTTTTTCAAAGTTATCCCATGTAGTATCAATGGCATGGTATTTCTCAAAGTGATCCCCTAAAGTATCAATTGCATGGTATCTCTCAATAGTGATTCCCTATAGTATCAAGTGTATGGTATCTCTCAAAAGTGATTCCCTATAGTATCAAGTATTAAGTGCATGGTATTTCTCAAAAGTGATCACCTGTTGTATCAAGTGCATGGAATCTCTTAAAATTAACACCTATTGTATCAAATGCATTATATCTCTCAAAGTGATCACCACTTGTATCAAGTGCATGGTATTTCTAAAAAGTGATCACCTGTTGTATCAAGTGCATGGTATCTCTCAAAGTGATCCCCTGTAGTATCAAATTTTTGGTATCTTTCAAAAGTGATCCCCTGATTTAACAAGTGCATGGTATTTCTCAAAAAATATCACCTGTTGTATCAAGTGCATGGTATTTCCAAAATATGATCCTCTGTAGTATCAAGTGCATGGTATTTTTCAAAGTGATCCCCAGTAGTATCAAGTGCATGCTGTCTCTCAAAAGTGATCCCCTGTAGAATCACGTGTATGGTTTCTCTCAAAGTGATGCCCTGTAGTATTAAGTGCATGGTATTTCTCAAAAGTGATCACCTGTTGTATCAAGTGCATGATATCTTTAAAAGTGATCACCTGTTGTATCAAGTGCATGGTATCTCTCAAAAGGATCACCTTTTTTATCAAGTGCAAGTTATCTTTCAAAATAGATCTTCTGTAGTATCACGTGCATGGTATTTCTCAAAGTTATCCCTTGTACTATCAAGTGCATAGTAATTCTCAAAGTGATCCCCGGTAGTATCAAGTGCATGGTATTTCTTAAAGTGATCACATGTTGTATCAAACGCATGGTATATCTCAAAGTGATCCATTGTTGTATCAAGTGCATGATATCTCTCAAAGTGATCCTCTGTAGTATCAAGTTTAAGGTATTTCTTAAAGTGATCACATGTTGTATCAAGTGCATGGTATCTCTCAATGTGATCCCCTGTAGTATAAAGTTTATTGTATCTCTCAAAAAGATCCCCTAGAGTATCAAGGGCATGGTATCTCTTAAAGTGATCCCTATTTGTATCAAGTACATGGTATCTCTCAAAAGTGATCCCCTGAAGTATCAAGTGCATTGTATTTTTAAAAAAAGATCACCTGTTGTATCAAGTGCATGGTATCTCTCTAAAGTGATCCCTGTGATATCAAGTGCAAAGTCTTTTTCAAAGTTATCCCATGTAGTATCAATGGCATGGTATTTCTCAAAGTGATCCCCTAAAGTATCAATTGCATGGTATCTCTCAATAGTGATTCCCTATAGTATCAAGTGTATGGTATCTCTCAAAAGTGATTCCCTATAGTATCAAGTATTAAGTGCATGGTATTTCTCAAAAGTGATCACCTGTTGTATCAAGTGCATGGAATCTCTTAAAATTAACACCTATTGTATCAAATGCATTATATCTCTCAAAGTGATCACCACTTGTATCAAGTGCATGGTATTTCTAAAAAGTGATCACCTGTTGTATCAAGTGCATGGTATCTCTCAAAGTGATCCCCTGTAGTATCAAATTTTTGGTATCTTTCAAAAGTGATCCCCTGATTTAACAAGTGCATGGTATTTCTCAAAAAATATCACCTGTTGTATCAAGTGCATGGTATTTCCAAAATATGATCCTCTGTAGTATCAAGTGCATGGTATTTTTCAAAGTGATCCCCAGTAGTATCAAGTGCATGCTGTCTCTCAAAAGTGATCCCCTGTAGAATCACGTGTATGGTTTCTCTCAAAGTGATGCCCTGTAGTATTAAGTGCATGGTATTTCTCAAAAGTGATCACCTGTTGTATCAAGTGCATGATATCTTTAAAAGTGATCACCTGTTGTATCAAGTGCATGGTATCTCTCAAAGTGATCACCTTTTTTATCAAGTGCAAGTTATCTTTCAAAATAGATCTTCTGTAGTATCACGTGCATGGTATTTCTCAAAGTTATCCCTTGTACTATCAAGTGCATAGTAATTCTCAAAGTGATCCCCGGTAGTATCAAGTGCATAGTATTTCTTAAAGTGATCACATGTTGTATCAAACGCATGGTATATCTCAAAGTAATCCATTGTTGTATCAAGTGCATGGTATTTCTTAAAAAAGATCACCTATTGTATCAAATGCATGGTATCTTTCAAAGTAATCCCCTGTAGTATCAAGTGCATGGTATTTTTCAAAAGTGATCCCCTGTAGTATCAAATGCATGGTATCTCTTAAAGTGATCCCTATTTTTTATCAAGTACATGGTATCTATCAAAAGTGATTCCCTGAAGTATCAAGTGCATGGTATTTTTAAAAAAAGATCACCTGTTGTATCAAGTGCATGGTATCTCTCAAAGTGATCCCCTGTAGTATCAAGTGCATGGTATCTCTCTAAAGTGATCCCCTGTAGTATCAATTGCATGGTATTTCTCAAATGTGATCCCCTGAAGTATCAAGTGCATGGTATCTCTCAATAGTGACTCCCTATAGTATCAAGTGCATGGTATTTCTCAATGTGATCCCCTGTAGTATAAAGTTTATGGTATCTCTCATAATAGATTCAATGTAGTATCACGTGCATGGTATTTCTCAAAGTTATCCATTGTAGTATTAAGTGCATAGTAATTCTTAAAGTTATCCACTGTAGTATCAAGTGCATGGTATTTCTCAAAAGTGATCACCTTTTGTATCAAGTGCATGGTATCTCTCAAAGTGCTTACATGTTGTATCAAACGCATGGTATATCTCAAAGTGATCTCTTGATGTATCAAGTGCATGGTATCTCTCAAAGTGATACCCTGAACTATCAAGTGCATGGTATCTCTCAAAAACGATCCCTTAAAGTATCAAGTGCATGGTATTTCTCAAAAGTTATCCCATGTAGTATCAAGGGCATGGTATTTTTCAAAAGTGATCCCCTGTAGTATCAAATGCATGGTATTTTTAAAAAAAGATCACCTGTTGTATCAAGTGCATGGTATCTCTCTAAAGTGATTTCCTGTAGTATCAATTGCATGGTATTTCTCAAAAGTGATTCCCTGAAGTATCAAGTGCATGGTATTTCCAAAAGTAATCCCCTGAAGTATCAAGTGCATGGTATCTCTCAATAGTGATTCCCTATAGTATCAAGTGCATGGTATCTATCAAAAGTGATTCCCTATAGTATCAAGTGCATGGTATTTCTTAAAAGTGATCACCTGTTAAATCAAAAGCATGGTATCTTTCAAAGTGATCCCCTGTAGTATCAAGTGCATGATATCTCACAAAGTGATCCCCTGTAGTATCAAAAGCATAGTATCTCTCAAAAGTGATCCCCTTTAGTATCAAGTGCATGGTATTTCCTAAAAGTGATCACCTGTAGTATCAAGTACATGGTATCTTTCAAAAGTGATCACCTATAGTATCAAGTGCATGGTATTTCATAAAAATGAATCCCTGTAGTATCAAGTGCATGGTATCTCTCAAAGTTATCCCCTGTAGTATAAAGTGCTTGGTATTTCTCAAAAGTATTCCCCTGTAGTATCAAGTGCATGGAATCTTTCAAAGTGATCCCTTGTAGTATTAATTCATGGTATCTCTCAAAAGTGATCCCCTGTAGTTTCAAGTGCATGGTATCTCTCAAAAGTTATACCCTGTAGTATCAAGTGCATAGTATTTCTAAAAAAAAGATCACCTGTTGTATCAAGTGCATGATATCTCTCAAAGTGATCCCCTGTAGTATCAAGTGCATAGTATCTTTCATAAGTGATCCCCTGAAGTATCAAGTACATGGTATTTCTCAAAACAGATCACCTATTGTATTAAGTGCATGGTATTTCTCAAAAGTTTTACACCTGTTGTATCAAGTGCATGGTATTTCTCAAAAGTGATACCCTGTAGTATCAAGTACATGGTATCTCTCAAAAGTGATCCCCTTTAGTATCAAGTGCATGGTATTTCTTAAAAGTGATCCCGTGTAGTATCAAGTGCATTATATCTCTCAAAGTGATCCCCTGTAGTATCAAGTACATATTATTTCTCAAAAGTGATGCCCTGTAGTATCAAGTTCATGGTATCTCTCAAAAATGATACCCTGTAGTATCAAGTACATGGTATTTCTAAAAAAGTTCATCTGTTGTATCAAGTGCATGGTATTTCTGAAAAGTGATTACCTGCTGTATTAAGTGCATGGTATCTCTCAAAGGGATCCCCTGTAGTATCAAGTTTATGGTATCTTTCAAAAGTGATCCCCTGAAGTATAAAGTGCATGGTATTTCTCAAAAAATATCACCTGTTGTATCAAGTGCATGGTATTTCTCTAAAGTGATCCCCTGTAGTATCAAGTGCATGGTATTTCTCAAAAGTGATCCCCTGAAGTATCAAGTGCATGGTATTTCTCAAAGTAATCCCCTAAAGTATCAAGTGCATGGTATCTCTCAATAGTGACTCCCTATAGTATCAAGTGCATGGTATTTCTCAATGTGATCCCCTGTAGTATAAAGTTTATGGTATCTCTCATAATAGATCCAATGTAGTATCACGTGCATGGTATTTCTCAAAGTTATCCATTGTAGTATCAAGTGCATAGTAATTCTTAAAGTTATCCCCTGTAGTATCAAGTGCATGGTATCTCTCAAAGTGCTTACATGTTGTATCAAACGCATGGTATATCTCAAAGTGATCTCTTGATGTATCAAGTGCATGGTATCTCTCAAAGTGATACCCTGAACTATCAAGTGCATTGTATCTCTCAAAAACGATCCCTTAAAGTATTAAGTGCATGGTATTTCTCAAAAGTTATCCCATGTAGTATCAAGGGCATGGTATTTTTCAAAAGTGATACCCTGTAGTATCAAATGCATGGTATTTTAAAAAAAAGATCACCTATTGTATCAAGTGCATGGTATCTCTCAAAGTGATCCCCTGTAGTATCAAGTGCATGGTATCTCTCTTAAGTGATCCCCTGTAGTATCAATTGCATGGTATTTCTCAAAAGTGATTCCCTGAAGTATCAAGTGCATGGTATTTCTAAAAGTAATCCCCTGAAGTATCAAGTGCATGGTATCTCTCAATAGTGATTCTTTATAGTATCAAGTGCATGGTATCTATCAAAAGTGATTCCCTATAGTATCAGGTGCATGGTATTTCTTAAAAGTGATCACCTGTTAAATCAAAAGCATGGTATCTTTCAAAGTGATCCCTTGTAGTATCAAGTGCATGATATCTCACAAAGTGATCCCCTTTAGTATCAAGTGCATGGTATTTCTTAAAAGTGATCCCCTGTAGTATCAAGTACATGGTATCTTTCAAAAGTGATCCCCTATAGTATCAAGTGCATGGTTTTTCATAAAAATGAATCCCTGTAGTATCAAGTGTATGGTATCTCTCAAAGTTATCCCCTGTAGTATAAAGTGCTTGGTATTTCTCAAAAGTATTCCCCTGTAGTATCAAGTGCATGGAATCTTTCAAAGTGATCCCTTGTAGTATTAATTCATGGTATCTCTCAAAAGTGATCCCCTGTAGTTTTAAGTGCATGGTATCTCTCAAAAGTGATACCCTGTAGTATCAAGTGCATAGTATTTCTAAAAAAAGATCACCTGTTGTATCAAGTGCATGATATCTCTCAAAGTGATCCCCTGTAGTATCAAGTGCATGGTATCTTTCATAAGTGATCCCCTGAAGTATCAATTACATGGTATTTCTCAAAACAGATCACCTATTGTATTAAGTGCATGGTATTTCTCAAAAGTTATCACCATTTGTATCAAGTGCATGGTATTTCTCAAAAGTGATCCCCTGTAGTATCAAGTACATGGTATCTCTCAAAAGTAATCCCCTTTAGTATCAAGTGCATGGTATTTCTTAAAAGTGATCCCGTGTAGTATCAAGTGCAATATATCTCTCAAAGTGATCCCCTGTAGTATCAAGTACATATTATTTCTCAAAAGTGATGCCCTGTAGTATCAAGTTCATGGTATCTCTCAAAAATGATACCCTGTAGTATCAAGTGCATGGTATTTCTAAAAAAGTTCATCTGTTGTATCAAGTGCATGGTATTTCTGAAAAGTGATTACCTGCTGTATTAAGTGCATGGTATCTCTCAAAGGGATCCCCTGTAGTATCAAGTTTATGGTATCTTTCAAAAGTGATCCCCTGAAGTATCAAGTGCATGGTATTTCTAAAAAAATATCACCTGTTGTATCAAGTGCATGGTATTTCTCAAAAGTGATCCCCTGTAGTATCAAGTACATGGTATTTCCAAAAAGTTATCCTCTGAAGTATCTAGTGCATGGTATCTTTCAAAGTGATCCCATGTAGTATTAAGTGCATGCTGTCTCTCAAAAGTGATCCCCTGTAGAATCACGTGCATGGTTTCTCTCAAAGTGATCCCCTGTAGTATCAAGTGCATGGTATTTCTCAAAAGTGATCACCTGTTGTATCAAGTGCATGGTATCTCTCAAATTGATCCCATGTTGTATCAAGTGCATGGTATCTCTCAAAGTGATCACCTTTTTTATCAAGTGCATGGTATCTCTTAAAATAGATCTTCTGTAGTATCACGTGCATGGTATTTCTTAAAGTTATCCCTTGTACTATCAAGTGCATAGTAATTCTCAAAGTGATCCCCTGTAGTATCAAGTGCATGGTATTTCTCAAAGTGATCACATGTTGTATCAAACGCATGATATATCTCAATGTGATCCATTGTTGTATCAAGTGCATGATATCTCTCAAAGTTATCACCTGTTGTATCAATTGCATGGTATTTCTCAAAAGGGATCCCCTGAAGTATCAAGTGCATGGTATTTCTCAAAGTAATCCCCTGTAGTATCAAGTGCATGGTATCTCTTAAAAGTGATTCCCTATAGTATCAAGTGCAAAGTATCTCTCAAAAGTGATCTCCTTTAGTTTCAAGTGCATGGTATTTCTTAAAAGTGATCCCCTGTAGTATCAAGTGCATGGTATCTTTCAAAAGTGATCCCCTATAATATCAAGTGCATGGTATTTCATAAAAATGAATCCCTGTAGTATCAAGTGCATGGTATCTCTCAAAGTTATCCCCTGTAGTATAAAGTGCATGATCTTTCTCAAAAGTTATCCCCTCTAGTATCAAGTGCATGGTATCTCTCAAAAGTGATCTCCTCTAGTATATAGATCATGAAATCTTTCAAAGTGATCCCCTGTAGTATTAGATCATGGTATCTCTCAAAAGTGATTCCCTGTAGTATCAAGTTTATGGTATCTTTCATAAGTGATCCTCTGAAGTATCAAGTGCAAGGTATTTCTCAAAAAAGATCACCTATTGTATTAAGTGCATGGTATTTCTCAAAAGTTATCACCTGTTGTATCAAGTGCATAGTATTTCTCAAAAGTGATCCCCTGTAGTATCAAGTACATGGCATTTCTAAAAAGTGATCCTCTGTAGTATCATGTGCATGGTATCTTTCAAAGTGATCCCCTGTAGTATCAAGTGCATGCTGTCTCTCAAAAGTGATCCCCTGTAGTATTAAGTGCATGGTTTCTCTCAAAATGATCTTCTGTAGTATCAAATGCATGGTATTTCTCAAAAGTGTTCATCTGTTGTATCAAGTGCATGGTATCCCTAAAAGTGATCCCCTGTAGTATCAAGTGCATTATATCTCTCAAAGTGATCCCATCTAGTATCAAGAACATATTATTTCTAAAAATGATCCCCTGTAGTATCAAGTGCATCGTATCTCTCAAAAGTGATACCCTGTAGTATCAAGTTTATGGTATCTTTCAAAAGTAATCCCCTGAAGTATCAAGTGCATGGTATTTCATAAAAAATGAATCCCTGTAGAATCAAGTGCATGTTATCTCTCAAAAGTGATCCCCTGTAGTATCATGTACATGGTATTTCTTAAAAGTAATCCCGTGTAGTATCAAGTGCATTATATTTCTCAAAGTGATCCCCTGTAGTATCAAGTACATATTATTTATCAAAAGTGATGCCCTGTAGAATCAAGTGCATGGTATCTCTCAAAAGTGATACCCTGTAGTATCAAGTGCATGTTATTTCTAAAAAAGTTCATCTGTTGTATCAAGTGCATGGTATTTCTCAAAAGTGATCACCTGCTGTATCAAGTGCATGGTATCTCTCAAAGGGATCCCCTGTAGTATCAAGTTTATGGTATCTTTCAAAAGTGATCCCCTGAAGTATCAAGTGCATGGTATTTCTAAAAAAATATCACCTGTTGTATCAAGTGCATGGTATCTTTCAAAGTGATCCCCTGTAATATCAAGTGCATGCTGTCTCTCAAAAGTGATCCCCTGTAGAATCACGTGCATGGTTTCTCTCAAAGTGATCCCCTGAATTATCAAGTGCATTGTATTTCTCAAAAGTGATCACCTGTTGTATCAAGTGCATGGTATCTCTCAAAGTGATCCCATGTTGTATCAAGTGCATGGTATCTCTCAAAGTGATCACCTTTTTTATCAAGTGCATGGTATCTCTTAAAATAGATCTTCTGTAGTATCACGTGCATGGTATTTCTTAAAGTTATTCCTTGTACTATCAAGTGCATAGTAATTCTCAAAGTGATCCCCTGTAGTATCAATGCATGGTATTTCTCAAAGTGATCACATGTTGTATCAAGTGCATGGTGTTTCTCAAAAGTTATCCCCTGTAGTATCAAGTGCATGGTATTTTACCAAAAGTGATCCCCTGTAGTATCAAGTGCATGGTATTTCTTAAAAGAGATCACCTGTTGTATCAAATGCATGGTATCTTTCAAAGTGATCCCCTGTAGTATTAAGTGCATGGTATCTCTTAAAGTGATCCCCTGAAGTATCAAGTGCATAATATTTCTCAAAAGTGATCCCCTGTAGTAACAAGTGCATGGTTTCTCTCAAAGTGATCCCCTGTAGTATCAAGTGCATGGTATCTCTCAATGTGATCCCCTGTAGTATAACGTTTATGGTATCTCTCATAATAGATCCCCTGTAGTATCACGTGCATGCTATTTCTCAAAGTTATCCCTTGTAGTATCAAGTGCATGGTAATTCTCAAAGTTATCCCCTGTAGTATCAAGTGCATGGTATTTCTCAAAAGTAATCACCTGTTGTATCAAGTGCATGGTATCTCTCAAAGTGCTCACATGTTGTATCAAACGCATGGTATATCTCAAAGTGATCTCTTGATGTATCAAGTGCATGGTATCTCTCAAAGTGATACCCTGAAGTATCAAGTGCATGGTATCTCTCAAAAACGATCCCCTAAAGTATCAAGTGCATGGTATTTCTCAAAAGTTATCCCATGTAGTATCTAGGGCATGGAATTTTTCAAAAGTGATCCCCTGTAGTATCAAATGCATGGTATCTCTTAAAGTGATCCCTATTTGTATCAAGTACATGGTATCTATCAAAAGTGATCCCCTGAAGTATCAAGTGCATGGTATTTCTCAAAAGTTATCCCATGTAGTATCAAGGGCATGGTATTTTTCAAAAGTGATCCCCTGTAGTATCAAATGCATGGTATCTCTTAAAAAGATCCCTATTTGTATCAAGTGCATGGTATCTCTCAAAGTGATCCCCTGTACTATCAAGTGCATGGTATCTCTCTAAAGTGATCCCCTGTAGTATCAATTGCATGGTATTTTCCAAAATTAATCTCCTGAAGTATCAAGTGCATAGTATCTCTCAATAGTGATTCCCTATAGTATGAAGTGCATGGTATCTATCAAAAGTGATTCCCTATAGTATCAAACGCATGGTATTTCTTAAAAGTAATCACCTGTTAAATCAAAAGCATGGTATCTTTCAAAGTGATCCCCTGTAGTATCAAGTGCATGGTGTTACGTATCTAGGCGTTGTTTTTTTTCTTTCGTTGACCTGTTGCGGTCGAGAGACGGGTAGGTTGTCTGCCCCTTGTGTAATAAGTTTTTTTTTTCTTTTTTATTCGTCAAGCCACACAGACAGTGACCGGTCCTTGACCTGTGTGTGTACCTCTGGTTGAAAGGAGGGTGTTTTTTTTTCTTCTGTCTCTTTGAAGAGCGTTCTAGATCTGGGTGTTGATGACTTTCTAGAAATTACGAGAGATCGACGCGCGGTAGATTATATAAGACCGCTCGCGTAACGTTGACAGACAGACATACGGAGACAGCCGTGAGACAGAATAGCGGAGACATTGCGTGACCCGTGCGTGGTATACCACTTGATCGTGTAAGTTTTTTTTTTAAAGGCCTTGCTTGTATTTGTAATTACATTTTCAAACTCTTGTATTGTAATATTTTTACATGCCATTTTTGTAAAAGGGTTTTGGTCAACACATCAAGTCTGTATTGAGTAAATGTTTATTCTTCTTTCTTGTAACTTTATATTTGATTAAACATTAAGTTGATAGTTTACCTTCCGATTTCTTGTGTCATTTTTTTTTTTGTTATTCATTGTAAGTCTTTGATTAAATTCAGACTTAAGATAAGTGACACAACTCCTTTTCTATTGTCACGTTCCCCTAGGCAAGCCATTTAAAAGTAGAATTCAATTCGTAATACGTGACAAAAGAAGTTTGAGGGCTTTCGTCCCGGATATTTTTCTGAACCTATTTTCGTCTTACTTGAGTAATTTTGTAAAGGCGAAGTTGACTTTAACAAAAATTTTTTTTGTGTCAAAGAGTCGGAAGTAAAGTATCAATAGTATTGACCAAACTCTCTTAAGGTTTTTTGTTGTACTGATTTTGTACTGTATATTTACATTGTATACATTTTTTTTTGCTTGTAATAGTTGCTAGTTAGTCATGGATATTCAGGTTTTTCTTGCAAATCCCTCTGTGGAAGAGCTTGATGCTTTTACTAGGAAGGAACTGGTCCTTATTTCTAAACATTTAGGGTTAAAAATAAAATCAAATGCCCTTAAACAAGAAATCAGAGATAACATTGTAATCCATTATGTAGACGAGGAAGTGTTTTCTGAAGACCTTTTAGAAACCCTTAGACCCGATGAGGGTAAATCAGATTTAGAACTTCAGATAAAATTAAAACAAATGGAAATAGAAGCCCAGACGGCTAGAGAGCAGAGAGAAATTAAACAAAAAGAATTAGAGCTTGCAGCGGCTAGAGAGCAGAGAGAAATTAAACAAAAAGAATTAGAGCTTGCAGCGGCTCAGAAAGAAATGGAAATGAAATTACAAATAGAGTTAAAAAAATTAGAGTTAGCTGCTAATGTAAGACCAGATTCTTCCCCTGCCAGTCATACTGCTGAAGCAACAAAATTTTTGAAAATAATTCCACGCTTTAATGAAGCCACAATTGACAATTATTTTCCACAATTTGAACTTGCTGTGAAAAATTTTAATGTACCTGAAACTTTGTGGCCCACTTTGCTGCAAACAGTTTTGACTGGTAGAGCTGCAGAGGTATTTTGTTCTTTGACCATTGAACAACAAAAAGATTATAATGTTGTTAAGGCCTTAATTCTTAAGGCATATGAACTTGTTCCGGAAGCTTACCGAAAGCAGTTCAGGGATTGTCGCAAATCGGATGGCCAAACCCATGTAGAATTCCTGCGGGAAAAGGAGCGACGCTTTGAGAAATGGCTCACTTCCAGGGAAATCGGCACCGACTTTGAAAAATTCAAGAACCTAATGCTGATGGAAGAGTTCAAGAGTTGTGTGCGGCTGGACGTCCGTACGCATATAGCTGATCGTGGCGAGGAAGATGTGCACAAGGCTGCAGTGTTGGCAGACGATTATATAATATCACATCAATTTGCCAAGTATACGACGGATGTCAAGCCAAAACAAGTCAAACAGCCTGAGTCCACTGCTAGCAACTCCATCAAGAACAGCAGTACTAATGACAGAAAACCTACTACAAGTAAAGCTACTTGTTCCTACTGTAAACGAGAAGGCCATAAAGTTGACGATTGTTGGAAATTGAGGAAGAGAAACGAAAAAGCTCCTTCAAAAGTCAGCGCTTGCACAGTACAGTGGTCGTCGAGGTTTACTCCCTCATCATCAAGTCATATCAAGAATACCTCGACACCACCTGTTTCAAATGTATTGACTGTACAAGACTCTCCGAAAATGTCTCCACGGTGTTCAAATGACTCAACAGCGAGTTCTTCAAATTCATCTTTACGATGTTCCAATGACTCAAACAAGAGTTTTTCAAATACATCAAGCCGATGTTCCAATGACTCAAACAAGAGTTTTTCAAATACATCAAGCCGATGTTCCAATGACTCAAACAAGAGTTTTTCAAATACATCAAGCCGATGTTCCAATGACTCAAACAAGAGTTTTTCAAATACATCAAGCCGATGTTCCAATGACTCAAATAAGAGTTTTTCAAATACATCACATCGATGTTCCAATGACTCTATCCAGAGTTCCCATAATACATCACCCCGATGTTCCAATGACTCTATCCAGAGTTCCCATAAGACATCACCCCGATGTTCCAATGACTCTATCCAGAGTTCCCATAAGACATCACCCCGATGTTTCAATGACTCTATCCAGAGTTCCCATAATACATCATCCCGATGTTCCCATGACTCTATCCAGAGTTCCCATAAGACATCACCCCGATGTTCCAATGACTCCATCAAGAGTTCTCCAAATACATCCACAAGATGTTCTACTGACTCAAGAAAGAGTTTCTCCACTGCGTCTCCTAGAGATGTCAATGACTCCAGCGAGAGTTCGACCCAAGTCCAGTCTGCATCAACCAAAATTGATGTTTTATTAGAGGATTTTAAGCCTTTCATTTCGGAAGGATTTGTATCACTACCCGGTGATTCTACAAGTCTACGACCTATCACCATTTTGAGAGACACAGGTGCCTCACAATCGTTACTTTTAGAGGGTATCTTGCCCTTGTCTAAATCATCATCGACTGGGAAGAGCATCCTGTTACGAGGCGTAGAGCTTGGATGTATAGATGTGCCTCTACATCTAATCGACATAAAGTCAAATCTCATTACTGGACCGGTTGTTGTAGGTGTCCGACCAACATTACCATTGGAAGGCATCTCGTTGCTGTTAGGCAATGACTTAGCAGGTGGAAAGGTGATAGCCGAACCCATCGTCACTCAAACACCCGACTTATCTGCCACACCCGAGGAAGACCTAGAGTTATATCCAGCGTGTGCAGTAACAAGGGCAATGAGGTTGAAAGCATCTCAAGAAGAAAACGTCATCAAAGCCAACAGTTACCAAGATGATGTGGACTTGAGCACCACATTCTTTGCTTCTCTTGAAGAAGAACCAACGCCAAATTCTGAAAAGCCGGCATCAACTCGAAAACAGTTGATTGAGGACCAAAAGAAGGATCCAGAGCTCGCCAAACTCCGAGAAACCGCAATGACATCACAAGAGGCAGAGCTAGCATCAACGTGCTACTACATCCAAGATGATATGCTCTTCAGGAAATGGAAACCTCCAGACGCATCCAACGAAGAAGAATGGAGAATATGCCATCAAATCGTGTTACCAGAAAGATACCGAGCGTACATCATGAATCTGGCTCATGACACACCAATGTCAGGTCATCTCGGCATCCACAAGACATACCACAAGATTATGTCACACTTCTTCTGGCCACGTTTGAAGAAAGATGTCATCCAGTACTGCCGATCCTGTCATGTCTGTCAGATGGTTGGCAAGCCAAATCAAAAGATCCCTGTTGCTCCTCTGAAGCCGATTCCAGCCTTTGAAGAACCTTTCAGCAGAGTACTTATTGACTGTGTTGGTCCTCTCCCAAGGACAAAAGCTGGCAACCAATACCTGTTGACCATTATGTGTGCTTCAACTCGTTTTCCTGAGGCTATTCCTCTAAGGAACATAAAAGCATCAAACATTGTAAAGGCCTTAATCAAGTTCTTTACTCTATTTGGTCTACCAAAGTCCATCCAATCGGACCAAGGAACGAATTTCACGGCCAATCTTTTCAAGCAAGTCATGACTCAGTTGGGCATCAAACACTGCATGTCGAGTGCGTATCATGCCGAGTCGCAAGGCGCTCTTGAGCGATTCCATCAGACCCTCAAGAACATGATCGAACCTATTGCTTTGAGCACGAAAAAGACTGGGACGAAGGAATCCACATGCTGCTGTTTGCAACCCGTGAATCCGTCCAGGAATCGTTGGGATTCAGCCCTTTTGACTTAGTCTTTGGCCATTCGGTGCGCGGTCCCTTGAAATGTATAAAAGAGACTTTGTTGTCACCAACAGCCACTGAAGGACTTTTAGACTATGTAATTAAGTTTAAAACTAGACTTTATGATGCTTGTGTTCTGGCCAAAAATAACTTACAAAACACCCAATCCAGCATGAAACGCTGGTATGATAGAAAGGCCCGTGTTAGAGAATTTTCTCCCGGGGATAAGGTGCTTGTATTTTTGCCCATACCAGGTCAACCCTTGCAAGCCAGATATTTTGGTCCCTATGAAATTGAGACCAAAATTAGTGACCTCAATTACACAATCAAAACCCCTGACCGTAGGAAAAAGACTCAGTTATGTCATATAAACATGCTGAAGCCTTATGTATCTCGGCCAGATCACTCAGAGAAGAGTAATTGTGTTTTAAATACAGTCAAAAGTTGTTCAAATAGCCATGTTTCTCCTATTGATGATGATATTGTAAAGGAGAAATTTGGACAATACAAAATACCTAATTCTTTTGTATTACAGAATTTGGATGTAAAACTGTCTCATCTGTCTTCGACAGAAAGGCCAGTTATCATGAAGCTCATTAATGAATTTAATGACATTTTTTCTGATGTACCAAAACAGACTAATGTTATAATGCATGATGTAGATGTTGGCGAGGCTACTCCAGTCAAGCAGCATCCTTACAGGGTCAACCCTGAAAAACTTGCCATACTTAGGTCAGAAATCAAGTATATGCTTGAAAATGACCTCATTGAACCAAGTTCCAGTAGCTGGAGCTCCCCATGTGTCTTGATACCTAAACAGGACAAGACTTATCGTTTTTGTACAGACTACCGTAAGGTAAATGCTGTAACAAAGACCGATTCGTTTCCTATCCCTAGGATAGACGATCTCATAGATCGTATTGGTGACGCTAAGTACATCACCAAAATAGACCTACTTTCAGGTTATTGGCAGGTTCCCCTGACTGATAGGGCAAAGGAAATCTCCGCCTTTGTCACCCCTGATGGTCTGTACCAATACAAAGTGATGCCATTTGGCATGAAGAATGCTCCTGCCACTTTCCAGAGAATGATAAATGCCCTGCTTGCTGACATGGAGAATTGCCACGCATACATAGACGATGTAGTAATTTTTAGCCAAGATTTTTCTAGCCATTGTAAACAACTGCATTGTCTTTTTACTAAACTGTTACATGCAAAAATTACTGTAAACCTGAGTAAGAGTGATTTTTGCCAGGCTTCCATCCAATACTTAGGCCATATTGTAGGACAAGGCCAGGTGAAACCTGTAATGGCCAAAGTAGAAGCTATCCAAGCTTTCCCTATCCCTGCTGATCGGAAACAACTCCGAAGATTTTTGGGAATGTCTGGATATTATAGAAAATTTTGCGGAAATTTTTCTGTCATTGCCAGTCCTTTAACAAACCTCCTGAGAAAGAACGTCCGATTTACTTGGACGGATGAATGTCAGAAAGCCTTTAACCAAATCAAGCAGATATTATCTAGCTCTCCCATTTTGATGGCTCCTGACTTCGGAAAACCTTTTAGGTTAGCTATTGACGCCAGTGACACAGGTGTTGGGTCAGTCCTTTACCAAGAAGATTATTTCCAAGTAGAGCACCCTATTTGTTTCTTTTCCAAGAAATTTAATAGACATCAAAGAAATTATTCTACTGTGGAAAAAGAATGTCTTGGGTTGATTCTTTCTATACAACACTTTGATTTTTATATCAGTGGGTCTAGATGGCCACTGGTTGTATTTACTGACCACAATCCCCTTACATTTATCCACAAAATGTCTGGCAAGAACCAACGACTTCTCAGGTGGAGTTTATATTTACAAGAGTACAATCTAGATCTTAAACACATAAAAGGCAGCGAAAATGTTATCGCCGATGCCTTATCTAGAGTGTAAAAAGTATTTTGATGTATATTTTTTAATATATATATCATGATAAATACATTCTGTAATGTAAATATTTTTTTTTAATTCTAAAAAGATTTCCATTTCGCGGAAATGTAAACTTTTTATTTTTAGGGGGGAGGTGTTACGTATCTAGGCCTTGTTTTTTTTCTTTCGTTGACCTGTTGCGGTCGAGAGACGGGTAGGTTGTCTGCCCCTTGTGTAATAAGTTTTTTTTTTCTTTTTTATTCGTCAAGCCACACAGACAGTGACCGGTCCTTGACCTGTGTGTGTACCTCTGGTTGAAAGGAGGGTGTTTTTTTTTCTTCTGTCTCTTTGAAGAGCGTTCTAGATCTGGGTGTTGATGACTTTCTAGAAATTACGAGAGATCGACGCGCGGTAGATTATATAAGACCGCTCGCGTAACGTTGACAGACAGACATACGGAGACAGCCGTGAGACAGAATAGCGGAGACATTGCGTGACCCGTGCGTGGTATACCACTTGATCGTGTAAGTTTTTTTTTTAAAGGCCTTGCTTGTATTTGTAATTACATTTTCAAACTCTTGTATTGTAATATTTTTACATGCCATTTTTGTAAAAGGGTTTTGGTCAACACATCAAGTCTGTATTGAGTAAATGTTTATTCTTCTTTCTTGTAACTTTATATTTGGTTAAACATTAAGTTGATAGTTTACCTTCCGATTTCTTGTGTCATTTTTTTTTTTTTTGTTATTCATTGAAAGTCTTTGATTAAATTCAGACTTAAGATAAGTGACACAACTCCTTTTCTATTGTCACGTTCCCCTAGGCAAGCCATTTAAAAGTAGAATTCAATTCGTAATACGTGACAATGGTATCTCACAAAGTGATCCCCTGTAGTATCAAAAGCATAGTATCTCTCAAAAGTGATCCCCTATAGTATCAAGTGCATAGTATTTCATAAAAATGAATCCCTGTAGTATCAAGTGCATGGTATCTCTCAAAAGTGATACCCTGTAGTATCAAGTGCATAGTATTTCTAAAAAAAAGATCACCTGTTGTATCAAGTGCATGGTATTTCTCAAAAGTGATCACCTGTTGTATCAAGTGCATGATATCTCTTAAAGTGATCCCCTGTAGTATCAAGAGCATGGTATCTTTCGAAAGAGATCCCCTGAAGTATCAAGTGCATAGTATTTCTCAATAAATATCACCTGTTGTATCAAGTGCATGGTATTTCTCAAAAAAGATCACCTATTGTATTAAGTTTATGGTATTTCTCAAAGTTATCACCTGTTGTATTAAGTGCATGGTATTTCTCAAAAGTGATCCCCTGTAGTATCAAGTACATGGTATCTCTCAAAAGTGATCCCCTTTAGTATCAAGTGCATGGTATTTCTTAAAAGTGATCCCGTGTAGTATCAAGTGCATTATATCTCTCAAAGTGATCCCCTGTAGTATCAAGTACATATTATTTCTCAAAAGTGATGCCCTGTAGTATCAAGTGCATGGTATCTCTCAAAAATGATACCCTGTAGTATCAAGTGCATGGTATTTCTAAAAAAATTCATCTGTTGTATCAAGTGCATGGTATTTCTCAAAAGTGATAACCTGCTGTATTAAGTGCATGGTATCTCTCAAAGGGATCCCCTGTAGTATCAAGTTTATGGTATCTTTCAAAAGTGATCCCCTGAAGTATCAAGTGCATGGTATTTCTCAATAAATATCACTTATTTTATCAAGTGCATGGTATTTCTCAAAAGTGATCCCCTGTAGTATCAAGTACATGGTATTTCTAAAAAGTTATCCTCTGTAGTATCAAGTGCATGGTATCTTTCAAAGTGATCCCCTGTAGTATTAAGTGCATGCTGTCTCTCAAAAGTGATCCCCTGTAGAATCACGTGCATGGTTTCTCTCAAAGTGATCCCCTGTAGTATTAAGTGCATGGTATTTCTCAAAGTGATCACATGTTGTATCAAACGCATGGTATATCTCAATGTGATCCATTGTTGTATCAAGTGCATGATATCTCTCAAAGTGATCACCTGTTGTATCAATTGCATGGTATTTCTCAAAAGGGATCCCCTGAAGTATCAAGTGCATGGTATTTCTCAAAGTAATCCCCTGTAGTATCAAGTGCATGGTATCTTTCAAAAGTGATCCCCTATAGTATCAAGTGCATGGTATTTCATAAAAATGAATCCCTGTAGTATCAAGTGCATGGTATCTCTCAAAGTTATCCCCTGTAGTATAAAGTGCATGATCTTTCTCAAAAGTTATCCCCTCTAGTATCAAGTGCATGGTATCTCTCAAAAGTGATCTCCTCTAGTATATAGATCATGAAATCTTTCAAAGTGATCCCCTGTAGTATTAATTCATGGTATCTCTCAAAAGTGATTCCCTGTAGTATCAAGTTTATGGTATCTTTTATAAGTGATCCTCTGAAGTATCAAGTGCAAGGTATTTCTCAAAAAAGATCACCTATTGTATTAAGTGCATGGTATTTCTCAAAAGTTATCACCTGTTGTATCAAGTGCATGGTATTTCTCAAAAGTGATCTCCTGTAGTATCAAGTACATGGCATTTCTAAAAAGTGATCCTCTGTAGTATCATGTGCATGGTATCTTTCAAAGTGATCCCCTGTAGTATCAAGTGCATGCTGTCTCTCAAAAGTGATCCCCTGTAGTATTAAGTGCATGGCTTCTCTCAAAATGATCTTCTGTAGTATCAAATGCATGGTATTTCTCAAAAGTGATCATCTGTTGTATCAAGTGCATGGTATCCCTAAAAGTGATCCCCTGTAGTATCAAGTGCATGGTATCTCTCAAAGTTATCCCCTGTTGTATTAAGTGCATGGTATCTCTCAAAGTGATCCCCTGTAGTATCAAGTGCATGGTATCTCTTAAAAGTGATCCCCTTTAGTACCAAGTGCATGGTATTTCTTAAAAGTGATCCCCTGTAGTATCAAGTGCATTATATCTCTCAAAGTGATCCCCTCTAGTATCAAGAACATATTATTTTTAAAAATGATCCCCTGTAGTATCAAGTGCATCGTATCTCTCAAAAGTGATACCCTGTAGTATCAAGTTTATGGTATCTTTTAAAAGTAATCCCCTGAAGTATCAAGTGCATGGTATTTCATTAAAAAATGAATCCCTGTAGAATCAAGTGCATGGTATCTCTCAAAAGTTATCCCCTGTAGTATCGTGTACATGGTATTTCTTATAAGTAATCCCGTGTAGTATCAAGTGCATTATATCTCTCAAAGTGATCCCCTGTAGTATCAAGTACATATTATTTATCAAAAGTGATGCCCTGTAGAATCAAGTGCATGATATCTCTCAAAAGTGATACCCTGTAGTATCAAGTGCATGTTATTTCTAAAAAAGTTCATCTGTTGTATCAAGTGCATGGTATTTCTCAAAAGTGATCACCTGCTGTATCAAGTGCATGGTATCTCTCAAAGGGATCCCCTGTAGTATCAAGTTTATGGTATCTTTCAAAAGTGATCCCCTGAAGTATCAAGTGCATGGTATTTCTAAAAAAATATCACTTGTTGTATCAAGTGCATGGTATCTTTCAAAGTGATCCCCTGTAATATCAAGTGCATGCTGTCTCTCAAAAGTGATCCCCTGTAGAATCACGTGCATGGTTTCTCTCAAAGTGATCCCCTGAATTATCAAGTGCATGGTATTTCTCAAAAGTGATCACCTGTTGTATCAAGTGCATGGTATCTCTCAAAGTGATCCCATGTTGTATCAAGTGCATGGTATCTCTCAAAGTGATCACCTTTTTTATCAAGTGCATGGTATCTCTTAAAATAGATCTTCTGTAGTATCACGTGCATGGTATTTCTTAAAGTTATCCCTTGTACTATCAAGTGCATAGTAATTCTCAAAGTGATCCCCTGTAGTATCAATGCATGGTATTTCTCAAAGTGATCACATGTTGTATCAAGTGCATGGTGTTTCTCAAAAGTTATCCCCTGTAGTATCAAGTGCATGGTATTTTACCAAAAGTGATCCCCTGTAGTATCAAGTGCATGGTATTTCTTAAAAGAGATCACCTGTTGTATCAAATGCATGGTATCTTTCAAAGTGATCCCCTGTAGTATTAAGTGCATGGTATCTCTCAAAGTGATCCCCTGAAGTATCAAGTGCATAATATTTCTCAAAAGTGATCCCCTGTAGTAACAAGTGCATGGTATCTCTCAAAGTGATCCCCTGTAGTATCAAGTGCATGGTATCTCTCAATGTGATCCCCTGTAGTATAAAGTTTATGGTATCTCTCATAATAGATCCCCTGTAGTATCACGTGCATGCTATTTCTCAAAGTTATCCCTTGTAGTATCAAGTGCATGGTAATTCTCAAAGTTATCCCCTGTAGTATCAAGTGCATGGTATTTCTCAAAAGTAATCACCTGTTGTATCAAGTGCATGGTATCTCTCAAAGTGCTCACATGTTGTATCAAACGCATGGTATATCTCAAAGTGATCTCTTGATGTATCAAGTGCATGGTATCTTTCAAAGTGATACCCTAAAGTATCAAGTGCATGGTATCTCTCAAAAACGATCCCCTAAAGTATCAAGTGCATAGTATTTCTCAAAAGTTATCCCATGTAGTATCTAGGGCATGGTATTTTTCAAAAGTGATCCCTTGTAGTATCAAATGCATGGTATCTCTTAAAGTGATCCCTATTTGTATCAAGTACATGGTATCTATCAAAAGTGATCCCCTAAAGTATCAAGTGCATGGTATTTTTAAAAAAAGATCACCTGTTGTATCAAGTGCATGGTATCTCTCAAAGTGATCCCCTGTAGTATCAAGTGCATGGTATCTCTCTAAAGTGATCCCCTGTAGTATCAATTGCATAGTATTTTCCAAAATTAATCCCCTGAAGTATCAAGTGCATAGTATCTCTCAATAGTGATTCCCTATAGCATCAAGTGCATGGTATCTATCAAAAGTGATTCCCTATAGTATCAAACGCATGGTATTTCTTAAAAGTAATCACCTGTTAAATCAAAAGCATGGTATCTTTCAAAGTGATCCCCTGTAGTATCAAGTGCATGGTATCTCACAAAGTGATCCCTTGTAGTATCAAAAGCATAGTATCTCTCAAAAGTGATCCCCTATAGTATCAAGTGCATAGTATTTCATAAAAAAGAATCCCTGTAGTATCAAGTGCATGGTATCTCTCAAAAGTGATACCCTGTAGTATCAAGTGCATAGTATTTCTAAAAAAAAAGATCACCTGTTGTATCAAGTGCATGGTATTTCTCAAAAGTGATCACCTGTTGTATCAAGTGCATGATATCTCTTAAAGTGATCCCCTGTAGTATCAAGAGCATGGTATCTTTCAAAAGAGATCCCCTGCAGTATCAAGTGCATGGTATTTCTCAATATATATCACCTGTTGTATCAAGTGCATGGTATTTCTCAAAAAAGATCACCTATTGTATTAAGTGTATGGTATTTCTCAAAGTTATCACCTGTTGTATCAAGTGCATGGTATTTCTCAAAAGTGATCCCCTGTAGTATCAAGTACATGGTATCTCTCAAAAGTGATCCCCTTTAGTATCAAGTGCATGGTATTTCTTAAAAGTGATCCCGTGTAGTATCAAGTGCATTATATCTCTCAAAGTGATCCCCTGTAGTATCAAGTGCATGGTATGTCTCAAAAATGATACCCTGTAGTATCAAGTGCATGGTAATTCTAAAAAAGTTCATCTGTTGTATCAAGTGCATGGTATCTTTCAAAAGTGATCCCCTGAAGTATCAAGTGCATGGTATTTCTCAATTAATATCACCTGTTGTATCAAGTGCATGGTATTTCTCAAAAGTGATCCCCTGTAGTATCAAGTACATGGTATTTCTAAAAAGTTATCCTCTGTAGTATCATGTGCATGGTATCTTTCAAAGTGATCCCCTGTAGTATTAAGTGCATGTTGTCTCTCAAAAGTGATCCCCTGTAGAATCACGTGCATGGTTTCTCTCAAAGTGATCCCCTGTAGTATCAAGTGCATGGTATTTCTCAAAAGTGATCACCTGTTGTATCAAGTGCATGGTATCTCTCAAAGTGATCCCATGTTGTATCAAGTGCATTGTATCTCTCAAAGTGATCACCTTTTTTATCAAGTGCATGGTATCTCTTAAAATAGATCTTCTGTAGTATCACGTGCATAGTATTTCTTAAAGTTATCCCTTGTACTATTAAGTTCATAGTATTTCTCAAAGTGATCCCCTGTAGTATCAAGTGCATGGTATTTCTCAAAGTGATCACATGTTGTATCAAACGCATGGTATATCTCAATGTGATCCATTGTTGTATCAAGTGCATGATATCTCTCAAAGTAATCACCTGTTGTATCAATTGCATGGTATTTCCCAAAAGTGATCCCCTGAAGTATCAAGTGCATGGTATTTCTCAAAGTATACCCCTGTAGTATCTAGTGCATGGTATCTCTCAAAAGTGATTCCCTTTAGTATCAAGTGCATGGTATCTCTCAAAAGTGATTCCCTATAGTATCAAGTGCATGGTATTTTTTAAAAGTGATCACATGTTGTATCAAAAGCATGGTATCTTTCAAACTGATCCCCTGTAGTATCAAGTGCATGGTATCTTTCAAAGTAATCCCCTGTAGTATCAAGTGCAAAGTATCTCTCAAAAGTGATCTCCTTTAGTATCAAGTGCATGGTATTTCTTAAAAGTGATCCCCTGTAATATCAAGTGCATGGTATCTTTCAAAAGTGATCCCCTATAGTATCAAGTGCATGGTATTTCATAAAAATGAATCCCTTTAGTATCAAGTGCATGGTATTTCTCAAAAATGATTCCCTCTAGTATCAAGTGCATGGTATCTCTCAAAAGTGATCACCTATTGTATTAAGTGCATGGTATTTCTCAAAGTTTTTACCTGTTGTATCAAGTGCATGGTATTTCTTAAAAGTGATCCCGTGTAGTATCAAGTGCATTATATCTCTCAAAGTGATCCCCTGTAGTATCAAGTACATATTATTTCTCAAAAGTGATGCCCTGTAGTATCAAGTGCATGGTATCTCTCAAAAATGATACCCTGTAGTATCAAGTGCATGGTATTTCTAAAAAAATTCATCTGTTGTATCAAGTGCATGGTATTTCTCAAAAGTGATAACCTGCTGTATTAAGTGCATGGTATCTCTCAAAGGGATCCCCTGTAGTATCAAGTTTATGGTATCTTTCAAAAGTGATCCCCTGAAGTATCAAGTGCATGGTATTTCTCATAAAATATATCTTATTTTATCAAGTGCATGGTATTTCTCAAAAGTGATCCCCTGTAGTATCAAGTACATGGTATTTCTAAAAAGTTATCCTCTGTAGTATCAAGTGCATGGTATCTTTCAAAGTGATCCCCTGTAGTATTAAGTGCATGCTGTCTCTCAAAAGTGATCCCCTGTAGAATCACGTGCATGGTTTCTCTCAAAGTGATCCCCTGTAGTATCAAGTGCATGGTATTTCTCAAAAGTGATCACCTGTTGTATCAAGTGCATGGTATCTCTCAAAGTGATCCCATGTTGTATCAAGTGCATGGTATCTCTCAAAGTGATAACCTTTTTTATCAAGTGCATGGTATCTCTTAAAATAGATCTTCTGTAGTATCACGTGCATAGTATTTCTTAAAGTTATCCCTTGTACTATTAAGTTCATAGTAATTCTCAAAGTGATCCCCTGTAGTATCAAGTGCATGGTATTTCTCAAAGTGATCACATGTTGTATCAAACGCATGGTATATCTCAATGTGATCCATTGTTGTATCAAGTGCATGATATCTCTCAAAGTGATCACCTGTTGTATCAATTGCATGGTATTTCTCAAAAGGGATCCCCTGAAGTATCAAGTGCATGGTATTTCTCAAAGTAATCCCCTGTAGTATCAAGTGCATGGTATCTCTCAAAAGTGATTCCCTATAGTATCAAGTGCAAAGTATCTCTCAAAAGTGATCTCCTTTAGTTTCAAGTGCATGGTATTTCTTAAAAGTGATCCCCTGTACTATCAAGTGCATGGTATCTTTCAAAAGTGATCCCCTATAGTATCAAGTGCATGGTATTTCATAAAAATGAATCCCTGTAGTATCAAGTGCATGGTATCTCTCAAAGTTATCCCCTGTAGTATAAAGTGCATGATCTTTCTCAAAAGTTATCCCCTCTAGTATCAAGTGCATGGTATCTCTCAAAAGTGATCTCCTCTAGTATATAGATCATGAAATCTTTCAAAGTGATCCTCTGTAGTATTAATTCATGGTATCTCTCAAAAGTGATTCCCTGTAGTATCAAGTTTATGGTATCTTTTATAAGTGATCCTCTGAAGTATCAAGTGCAAGGTATTTCTCAAAAAAGATCACCTATTGTATTAAGTGCATGGTATTTCTCAAAAGTTATCACCTGTTGTATCAAGTGCATGGTATTTCTCAAAACTGATCCCCTGTAGTATCAAGTACATGGCATTTCTAAAAAGTGATCCTCTGTAGTATCATGTGCATGGTATCTTTCAAAGTGATCCCCTGTAGTATCAAGTGCATGCTGTCTCTCAAAAGTGATCCCCTGTAGTATTAAGTGCATGGCTTCTCTCAAAATGATCTTCTGTAGTATCAAATGCATGGTATTTCTTAAAACTGATCATCTGTTGTATCAAGTGCATGGTATCCTTAAAAGTGATCCCCTGTAGTATCAAGTGCATGGTATCTCTCAAAGTTATCCCCTGTTGTATTAAGTGCATGGTATCTCTCAAAGTGATCCCCTGTAGTATCAAGTGCATGGTATCTCTTAAAAGTGATCCCCTTTAGTACCAAGTGCATGGTATTTCTTAAAAGTGATCCCCTGTAGTATCAAGTGCATTATATCTCTCAAAGTGATCCCCTCTAGTATCAAGAACATATTATTTTTAAAAATAATCCCCTGTAGTATCAAGTGCATCGTATCACTCAAAAGTGATACCCTGTAGTATCAAGTTTATGGTATCTTTTAAAAGTAATCCCCTGAAGTATCAAGTGCATGGTATTTCATTAAAAAATGAATCCCTGTAGAATCAAGTGCATGGTATCTCTCAAAAGTTATCCCCTGTAGTATCGTGTACATGGTATTTCTTATAAGTAATCCCGTGTAGTATCAAGTGCATTATATCTCTCAAAGTGATCCCCTGTAGTATCAAGTACATATTATTTATCAAAAGTGATGCCCTGTAGAATCAAGTGCATGATATCTCTCAAAAGTGATACCCTGTAGTATCAAGTGCATGTTATTTCTAAAAAAGTTCATCTGTTGTATCAAGTGCATGGTATTTCTCAAAAGTGATCACCTGCTGTATCAAGTGCATGGTATCTCTCAAAGGGATCCCCTGTAGTATCAAGTTTATGGTATCTTTCAAAAGTGATCCCCTGAAGTATCAAGTGCATGGTATTTCTAAAAAAATATCACTTGTTGTATCAAGTGCATGGTATCTTTCAAAGTGATCCCCTGTAATATCAAGTGCATGCTGTCTCTCAAAAGTGATCCCCTGTAGAATCACGTGCATGGTTTCTCTCAAAGTGATCCCCTGAATTATCAAGTGCATGGTATTTCTCAAAAGTGATCACCTGTTGTATCAAGTGCATGGTATCTCTCAAAGTGATCCCATGTTGTATCAAGTGCATGGTATCTCTCAAAGTGATCACCTTTTTTATCAAGTGCATGGTATCTCTTAAAATAGATCTTCTGTAGTATCACGTGCATGGTATTTCTTAAAGTTATCCCTTGTACTATCAAGTGCATAGTAATTCTCAAAGTGATCCCCTGTAGTATCAATGCATGGTATTTCTCAAAGTGATCACATGTTGTATCAAGTGCATGGTGTTTCTCAAAAGTTATCCCCTGTAGTATCAAGTGCATGGTATTTTACCAAAAGTGATCCCCTGTAGTATCAAGTGCATGGTATTTCTTAAAAGAGATCACCTGTTGTATCAAATGCATGGTATCTTTCAAAGTGATCCCCTGTAGTATCAAGTGCATAATATTTCTCAAAAGTGATCCCCTGTAGTAACAAGTGCATGGTATCTCTCAAAGTGATCCCCTGTAGTATCAAGTGCATGGTATCTCTCAATGTGATCCCCTGTAGTATAAAGTTTATGGTATCTCTCATAATAGATCCCCTGTAGTATCACGTGCATGCTATTTCTCAAAGTTATCCCTTGTAGTATCAAGTGCATGGTAATTCTCAAAGTTATCCCCTGTAGTATCAAGTGCATGGTATTTCTCAAAAGTAATCACCTGTTGTATCAAGTGCATGGTATCTCTCAAAGTGCTCACATGTTGTATCAAACGCATGGTATATCTCAAAGTGATCTCTTGATGTATCAAGTGCATGGTATCTTTCAAAGTGATACCCTAAAGTATCAAGTGCATGGTATCTCTCAAAAACGATCCCCTAAAGTATCAAGTGCATAGTATTTCTCAAAAGTTATCCCATGTAGTATCTAGGGCATGGTATTTTTCAAAAGTGATCCCCTGTAGTATCAAATGCATGGTATCTCTTAAAGTGATCCCTATTTGTATCAAGTACATGGTATCTATCAAAAGTGATCCCCTAAAGTATCAAGTGCATGGTATTTTTAAAAAAAGATCACCTGTTGTATCAAGTGCATGGTATCTCTCAAAGTGATCCCCTGTAGTATCAAGTGCATGGTATCTCTCTAAAGTGATCCCCTGTAGTATCAATTGCATAGTATTTTCCAAAATTAATCCCCTGAAGTATCAAGTGCATAGTATCTCTCAATAGTGATTCCCTATAGCATCAAGTGCATGGTATCTATCAAAAGTGATTCCCTATAGTATCAAACGCATGGTATTTCTTAAAAGTAATCACCTGTTAAATCAAAAGCATGGTATCTTTCAAAGTGATCCCCTGTAGTATCAAGTGCATGGTATCTCACAAAGTGATCCCCTGTAGTATCAAAAGCATAGTATCTCTCAAAAGTGATCCCCTATAGTATCAAGTGCATAGTATTTCATAAAAAAGAATCCCTGTAGTATCAAGTGCATGGTATCTCTCAAAAGTGATACCCTGTAGTATCAAGTGCATAGTATTTCTAAAAAAAAAGATCACCTGTTGTATCAAGTGCATGGTATTTCTCAAAAGTGATCACCTGTTGTATCAAGTGCATGATATCTCTTAAAGTGATCCCCTGTAGTATCAAGAGCATGGTATCTTTCAAAAGAGATCCCCTGCAGTATCAAGTGCATGGTATTTCTCAATATATATCACCTGTTGTATCAAGTGCATGGTATTTCTCAAAAAAGATCACCTATTGTATTAAGTGCATGGTATTTCTCAAAGTTATCACCTGTTGTATCAAGTGCATGGTATTTCTCAAAAGTGATCCCCTGTAGTATCAAGTACATGGTATCTCTCAAAAGTGATCCCCTTTAGTATCAAGTGCATGGTATTTCTTAAAAGTGATCCCGTGTAGTATCAAGTGCATTATATCTCTCAAAGTGATCCCCTGTAGTATCAAGTGCATGGTATCTCTCAAAAATGATACCCTGTAGTATCAAGTGCATGGTAATTCTAAAAAAGTTCATCTGTTGTATCAAGTGCATGGTATTTCTCAAAAGTGATAACCTGCTGTATTAAGTGCATGGTATCTCTCAAAGGGATCCCCTGTAGTATCAAGTTTATGGTATCTTTCAAAAGTGATCCCCTGAAGTATCAAGTGCATGGTATTTCTCAATTAATATTACCTGTTGTATCAAGTGCATGGTATTTCTCAAAAGTGATCCCCTGTAGTATAAAGTACATGGTATTTCTAAAAAGTTATCCTCTGTAGTATCATGTGCATGGTATCTTTCAAAGTGATCCCCTGTAGTATTAAGTGCATGTTGTCTCTCAAAAGTGATCCCCTGTAGAATCACGTGCATGGTTTCTCTCAAAGTGATCCCCTGTAGTATCAAGTGCATGGTATTTCTCAAAAGTGATCACCTGTTGTATCAAGTGCATGGTATCTCTCAAAGTGATCCCATGTTGTATCAAGTGCATTGTATCTCTCAAAGTGATCACCTTTTTTATCAAGTGCATGGTATCTCTTAAAATAGATCTTCTGTAGTATCACGTGCATAGTATTTCTTAAAGTTATCCCTTGTACTATTAAGTTCATAGTATTTCTCAAAGTGATCCCCTGTAGTATCAAGTGCATGGTATTTCTCAAAGTGATCACATGTTGTATCAAACGCATGGTATATCTCAATGTGATCCATTGTTGTATCAAGTGCATGATATCTCTCAAAGTGATCACCTGTTGTATCAATTGCATGGTATTTCCCAAAAGTGATCCCCTGAAGTATCAAGTGCATGGTATTTCTCAAAGTATACCCCTGTAGTATCTAGTGCATGGTATCTCTCAAAAGTGATTCCCTTTAGTATCAAGTGCATGGTATCTCTCAAAAGTGATTCCCTATAGTATCAAGTGCATGGTATTTTTTAAAAGTGATCACATGTTGTATCAAAAGCATGGTATCTTTCAAACTGATCCCCTGTAGTATCAAGTGCATGGTATCTTTCAAAGTAATCCCCTGTAGTATCAAGTGCAAAGTATCTCTCAAAAGTGATCTCCTTTAGTATCAAGTGCATGGTATTTCTTAAAAGTGATCCCCTGTAATATCAAGTGCATGGTATCTTTCAAAAGTGATCCCCTATAGTATCAAGTGCATGGTATTTCATAAAAATGAATCCCTTTAGTATCAAGTGCATGGTATTTCTCAAAAATGATTCCCTCTAGTATCAAGTGCATGGTATCTCTCAAAAGTGATCTCCTGTAGTATAAAGAACATGAAATCTTTCAAAATGATCCCCTGTAGTATTAATTAATGGTATCTCTCAAAAGTGATCCCCTGTAGTATCAAGTTTATGGTATCTTTCATAAGTGAACCTCTGAAGTATCAAGTGCAAGGTATTTCTCAAAAAAGATCACCTATTGTTTAAGTGCATGGTATTTCTCAAAAGTTATCACCTGTTGTATCAAGTGCATGGTATTTCTCAAAAGTGATCCCCTGTAGTATCAAGTACATGGTATCTCTCAAAAGTGATCCCCTTTAGCATCAAGTGCATGGTATTTCTTAAAAGTGATCCCGTGTAGTATCAAGTGCATTATATCTCTCAAAGTGATCCCCTGTAGTATCAAAAACATATTATTTCTCAAAAGTGATGCCCTGTAGTATCAAGTGCATGGTATCTCTCAAAAATGATACCCTGTAGTATCAAGTGCATGGTATTTCTAAAAAAGTTCATCTGTTGTATCAAGTGCATGGTATTTCTCAAAAGTGATAACCTGCTGTATCAAGTGCATGGTATCTCTCAAAGGGATCCCCTGTAGTATCAAGTTTATGGTATCTCTCAAAAGTGATCCCCTTTAGTATCAAGTGCATGGTATTTCTTAAAAGTGACCCGTGTAGTATCAAGTGCATTATATCTCTCAAAGTGATCCCCTGTAGTATCAAGTACATATTATTTCTCAAATATGATGCCCTGTAGTATCAAGTGCATGTTATCTCTCAAAAATGATACCCTGTAGTATCAAGTGCATGGTATTTCTAAAAAAGTTCATCTGTTGTATCAAGTGCATGGTATTTCTCAAAAGTGATAACCTGCTGTATTAAGTGCATGGTATCTCTCAAAGGGATCCCCTGTAGTATCAAGTTTATGGTATCTTTCAAAAGTGATCCCCTGAAGTATCAAGTGCATGGTATTTCTCAATAAATATCACCTGTTGTATCAAGTGCATGGTATTTCTCAAAAGTGATCCCCTGTAGTATCAAGTACATGGTATTTCTAAAAAGTTATCCTCTGTAGTATCAAGTGCATGGTATCTTTCAAAGTGATCCCCTGTAGTATTAAGTGCATGCTGTCTCTCAAAAGTGATCCCCTGTAGAATCACGTGCATGGTTTCTCTCAAAGTGATCCCCTGTAGTATCAAGTGCATGGTATTTCTCAAAAGTGATCACCTGTTGTATCAAGTGCATGGTATCTCTCAAAGTGATCCCATGTTGTATCAAGTGCATGGTATCTCTCAAAGTGATCACCTTTTTTATCAAGTGCATGGTATCTCTTAAAATAGATCTTCTGTAGTATCACGTGCATAGTATTTCTTAAAGTTATCCCTTGTACTATTAAGTTCATAGTAATTCTCAAAGTGATCCCCTGTAGTATCAAGTGCATGGTATTTCTCAAAGTGATCACATGTTGTATCAAACGCATGGTATATCTCAATGTGATCCATTGTTGTATCAAGTGCATGATATCTCTCAAAGCGATCACCTGTTGTATCAATTGCTTGGTATTTCCCAAAAGTGATCCTCTGAAGTATCAAGTGCATGGTATTTCTCAAAGTAATCCCCTGTAGTATCAAGTGCATGGTATCTCTCAAAAGTGATTCCCTTTAGTATCAACTGCATGGTATCTCTCAAAAGTGATTCCCTATAGTATCAAGTGCATGGTATTTTTTAAAAGTGATCACATGTTGTATCAAAAGCATGGTATCTTTCAAACTGATCCCCTGTAGAATCAAGTGCATGGTATCTTTCAAAGTAATCCCCTGTAGTATCAAGTGCAAAGTATCTCTCAAAAGCGATCTCCTTTAGTATCAAGTGCATGGTATTTCTTAAAAGTGATCCCCTGTAATATCAAGTGCATGGTATCTTTCAAAAGTGATCCCCTATAGTATCAAGTGCATGGTATTTCATAAAAATGAATCCCTTTAGTATCAAGTGCATGGTATTTCTCAAAAGTGATCCCCTCTAGTATCAAGTGCATGGTATCTCTCAAAAGTGATCTCCTGTAGTATAAAGAACATGAAATCTTTTAAAGTGATCCCCTGTAGTAATAATTCATGGTATCTCTCAAAAGTGATCCCCTGTAGTATCAAGTTTATGGTATCTTTCATAAGTGAACCTCTGAAGTATCAAGTGCAAGGTATTTCTCAAAAAAGATCACCTATTGTTTTAAGTGCATGGTATTTCTCAAAAGTTATCACATGTTGTATCAAGTGCATGGTATTTCTCAAAAGTGATCCCCTGTAGTATCAAGTACATGGCATTTCTAAAAAGTGATCCCCTGTAGTATTAAGTGCATGGTTTCTCTCAAAATGATCTTCTGTAGTATCAAATGCATGGTATTTCTCAAAAGTGATCATCTGTTGTATCACGTGCATGGTATCTCTAAAAGTGATCCCCTGTAGTATCAAGTGCATGGTATCTCTCAAAGTGATCCCCTGTAGTATCAAGTGCATGGTATCTCTCAAAAGTGATCCCTTTAAGTATTAAGTGCATGGTATTTCTTAAAAGTGATCCCCTGTAGTATCAAGTGCATGGTATCTCTCAAAAGTGATACCCTGTAGTATCAAGTGCATGGTATTTCTAAAAAAGTTCATCTGTTGTATCAAGTGCATGGTATTTCTCAAAAGTGATTACCTGCTGTATCAAGTGCATGGTATCTCTCAAAGTGATCCCCTGTAGTATCAAGTTTATGGTATCTTTCAAAAGTGATCCCCTGTAGTATCAAGTACATGGTATTTCCAAAAAGTTATCATCTGTAGTATCAAGTGCATGGTATCTTTCAAAGTGATCCCATGTAGTATTAAGTGCATGCTTTCTCTCAAAAGTTATCCCCTGTAGAATCACGTGCATGGTTTCTCTCAAAGTGATCCCCTGTAGTATCAAGTGCATGGTATTTCTCAAAGTGATCACATGTTGTATCAAACGCATGGTATATCTCAATGTGATCCATTGTTGTATCAAGTGCATGATATCTCTCAAAGTGATCACCTGTTGTATCAATTGCATGGTATTTCTCAAAAGTGATCCCGTAAAGTATCAAGTGCATGGTATTTCTCAAAGTAAACCCCTGTAGTATCAAGTGCATGGTATCTCTCAAATGTGATTCCCTATAGTATCAAGTGCATGGTATCTCTCAAAAGTGATTCCCTATAGTATCAAGTGCATGGTATTTCTTAAAAGTGATCACCTGTTGTATCAAAAGCATAGTATCTTTCAAAGTGATCCCCTGTAGTATCAAGTGCATGGTATCTCTCAAAGTAATTCCCTGTAGTATCAAGTGCAAGGTATTTCTCAAAAAAGATCACCTATTGTTTTAAGTGCATGGTATTTCTCAAAAGTTATCACCTGTTGTATCAAGTGCATGGTATTTCTCAAAAGTGATCCCCTGTAGTATCAAGTACATGGCATTTCTAAAAGTGATCCTCTGTAGTATCATGTGCATTGTATCTTTCAAAGTGATCCCCTGTAGTATCAAGTGCATGCTGTCTCTCAAAAGTGATCCCCTGTAGTATTAAGTGCATGGTTTCTCTCAAAGTGATCTTCTGTAGTATTAAATGCATGGTATTTCTCAAAAGTGACCCCTGTAGTATCAAGTGCATGGTATCTCTCAAAGTGATCGCCTTTAGTATCAAGTGCATGGTATTTCTTAAAAATGATCCCCTGTAGTATCAAGAGCATTATATCTCTCAAAGTGATCCCCTCTAGTATCAAGAACATATTATTTCTCAAAAATGATCCCCTGTAGTATTTAGTGCATGGTTTCTCTCAAAGTGATCCCCTGTAGTATTAAGTGCATGGTTTCTCTCAAAATGATCTTCTGTAGTATCAAATGCATGGTATTTCTCAAAAGTGATCATCTGTTGTATCACGTGCATGGTATCTCTAAAAGTGATCCCCTGTAGTATCAAGTGCATGGTATCTCTCAAAGTGATCCCCTGTAGTATCAAGTGCATGGTATCTCTCAAAAGTGATCCGTTTAAGTATCAAGTGCATGGTATTTCTTAAAAGTGATCCCCTGTAGTATCAAGTGCATGGTATCTCTCAAAAGTGATACCCTGTAGTATCAAGTGCATGGTATTTCTAAAAAAGTTCATCTGTTGTATCAAGTGCATGGTATTTCTCAAAAGTGATTACCTGCTGTATCAAGTGCATGGTATCTCTCAAAGTGATCCCCTGTAGTATCAAGTTTATGGTATCTTTCAAAAGTGATCCCCTGTAGTATCAAGTACATGGTATTTCCAAAAAGTTATCCTCTGTAGTATCAAGTGCATGGTATCTTTCAAAGTGATCCCATGTAGTATTAAGTGCATGCTTTCTCTCAAAAGTTATCCCCTGTAGAATCACGTGCATGGTTTCTCTCAAAGTGATCCCCTGTAGTATCAAGTGCATGGTATTTCTCAAAGTGATCACATGTTGTATCAAACGCATGGTATATCTCAATGTGATCCATTGTTGTATCAAGTGCATGATATCTCTCAAAGTGATCACCTGTTGTATCAATTGCATGGTATTTCTCAAAAGTGATCCCGTAAAGTATCAAGTGCATGGTATTTCTCAAAGTAAACCCCTGTAGTATCAAGTGCATGGTATCTCTCAAATGTGATTCCCTATAGTATCAAGTGCATGGTATCTCTCAAAAGTGATTCCCTATAGTATCAAGTGCATGGTATTTCTTAAAAGTGATCACCTGTTGTATCAAAAGCATAGTATCTTTCAAAGTGATCCCCTGTAGTATCAAGTGCATGGTATCTCTCAAAGTAATTCCCTGTAGTATCAAGTGCAAGGTATTTCTCAAAAAAGATCACCTATTGTTTTAAGTGCATGGTATTTCTCAAAAGTTATCACCTGTTGTATCAAGTGCATGGTATTTCTCAAAAGTGATCCCCTGTAGTATCAAGTACATGGCATTTCTAAAAGTGATCCTCTGTAGTATCATGTGCATTGTATCTTTCAAAGTGATCCCCTGTAGTATCAAGTGCATGCTGTCTCTCAAAAGTGATCCCCTGTAGTATTAAGTGCATGGTTTCTCTCAAAGTGATCTTCTGTAGTATTAAATGCATGGTATTTCTCAAAAGTGACCCCTGTAGTATCAAGTGCATGGTATCTCTCAAAAGTGATCGCCTTTAGTATCAAGTGCATGGTATTTCTTAAAAATGATCCCCTGTAGTATCAAGAGCATTATATCTCTCAAAGTGATCCCCTCTAGTATCAAGTACATATTATTTCTCAAAAATGATCCCATGTAGTATCAATTGCATGGTATCTCTCAAAAGTGATACACTGTAGTATCAAGTGCATGGTATTTCTAAAAAAGATCACCAGTTGTATCAAATGCATGGTATCTCTCAAAGTGATCCCCTGAAGTATCAACTTTATGGTATCTTTCAAAAGTGATCCCCTGAAGTATCAAATGCATGGTATTTCTCAAAAAAGATCTCCTATTGTATTAAGTGCATGGTATTTCTCAAAAGTGATCCCCTGTAGTATCAAGTACATGGTATTTCCAAAAAATGATCCCTTGTAGTATCAAGTGCATGCTGTCTCTCAAAAGTGATCCCCTGTAGTATCAAGTGCATTGTTTCTCTCAAAGTGATTCCCTGTAGTATCAAGTGTATGGTATTTCTCAAAAGTGATCACCTGTTGTATTAAGTGCATGGTATCTCTAAAAGAGATCACCTGTTGTATCAAGTGCATGGTATCCCTCAATGTGATCCCCTGTTGTATCAAGTGCATGGTACCTCTCAAAGTGATCACCTTTTTTAACATGTGCATGGTATCTCTCAAAATGATCCCCTGTTGCATCAAGTGCATGGTATATCTCAAAAGTGATCACCTGTTGTATCAAGTGCATGGTATCTCTTAAAGTGATCACATGTTGTATCAAGTGCATGGTATCTCTCAAAGTGATCCCCTGTTGTATTAAGAGCATGGTATGTCCCAAAAGTGATCACCTGTTGTATCAAGTGCATGGTATCTCTCTAAGTGATCCCCTGTAGTATCAAGTTCATTGTATCTTTCAAAAGGGATCCCCTGTAGTATCAAGTGCATGGTATTTTTCAATGTTATTCCATGTAGTATCAAGTGCATGGTATTTCTCAAAAAATCATCACCTGTTGTATCAAGTGCATGATATCTCTCAAAGTGATCACCTGTTGTATCAATTGCATGGTATTTCTCAAAAGTGTTCCCCTGAAGTATCAAGTGTATGGTATTTCTCAAATTAATCCCCTGTAGTATCAAGTGCATGGTTTCTCTCAAAAGTGATTCCCTATAGTATCAAGTGCATGGTATCTCTCAAAAGTTATTCTCTATAGTATCAAGTGCATGGTATTTCTTAAAAGTGATCACCTGTTGTATCAAGTGCATGGTATCCCTCAATGTGATCACCTGTTGTATCAAGTGCATGGTATTTCTAAAAAAAGATCACCTGTTGTATCCAGTGCATGGTATCTCTCAAAGTGATTTCCTGTTGTATCAAGTGCATGGTATCTCTCAAAGTGATCCCCTGTAGTATAAAGATCATGAAATCTTTTAAAAGTGATACACTGTAGTATCAAGTGCATGGTATTTCTCAAAAGAGATCCCCTGTAGTATCAAGATCATGGAATCTTTCAAAGTAATCCCCTGTAGTATTAATTCATGGTATCTCTCAAAAGTGATACCCTGTAGTATAAAGTTCATGGTATTTCTTGAAAAAGATCACCTGTTGTATCAAGTGCATGGTATCTCTCAAAGTGATCCCCTGTAGTATTAAATTGATTGTATCTTTCAAAATTTATCCCCTGAAGTATCAAGTGCATGGTATTTCTCAAAAAAAGATCAACTATTATATTAAGTGCATGGTATATCTCAAAAGTTATCCCCTGTAGTTTCAAGTGCATGGTATCTTTAAAAGTTATTACCTGTTGTATCAAGTGCATGGTATCTCTCAAAAGGGATTCTCTGTAGTATCAAGTGCATGGTATCTCTCAAAAGTGATACCCTGTAGTATTAAGTTCATGGTATTTCTTAAAAAATACTCACCTGTTGTATCAATTGCATGGTATCTCTCAAAGTGATCCCCTGTAGTATTAAGTTGATTGTATCTTTCCAAATTTATCCCCTGAACTATCAAGTGCATGGTATTTCTCAAAAAAGATCAACTATTATATTAAGTGCATGGTATATCTCAAAAGTTATCCCCTGTAGTATCAAGTGCATGGTATCTCTAAAAGTTATTACCTGTTGTATCAAGTGCATGGTATTTCTCAAAAGTGATCCCCTGTAGTATCAAATGCATGGTATCTTTCTAAGTGATCCCCTGTAGTATCAAGTGCATGCTGTCTCTTAAAAGTGATCCCCTAAAGTATCAAGTGCATGGTATTTCTTAAAAGTTATCCCATGTAGTATCAAGTGCATGTTTTCTCTTAAAGTGATCCCCTGTAGTATCGAGTGCATGGAATTTCTCAAAAGTGATCACCTGTTGTATCAAATGCATGGTATCTCTCAAAAGTGATCCCCTGTAGTATCAATTGCATGGTATTATTCAAAGTCATCCAATGTAGTATCAAGTGCATAGTGTTTCTCAAAAGTTATCCCCTGTAGTATCAAGTGCATGGTATTTCTCAAAAGTGATCCCCTTTAGTATCAAGTGCATGGTATTTCTTAAAAGAGATCACCTGTTGTATCAAATGCATGGTATCTTTCAAAGTGATCCCCTGTAGTATCAAGTGCATGGTATCTCTCAAAGTGATCCCCTGAAGTATCAAGTGCATAATATTTTTAAAAATTGATCCCCTGAAGTATCAAATGCATGGTATTTCTCAAAAAAGATCTCCTATTGTATTAAGTGCATGGTATTTCTCAAAAGTGATCCCCTGTAGTATCAAGTACATGGTATTTCCAAAAAATGATCCCTTGTAGTATCAAGTGCATGCTGTCTCTCAAAAGTGATCCCCTGTAGTATCAAGTGCATTGTTTCTCTCAAAGTGATTCCCTGTAGTATCAAGTGTATGGTATTTCTCAAAAGTGATCACCTGTTGTATCAAGTGCATGGTATCTCTAAAAGAGATCACCTGTTGTATCAAGTGCATGGTATCCCTCAATGTGATCCCCTGTTGTATCAAGTGCATGGTACCTCTCAAAGTGATCACCTTTTTTAACATGTGCATGGTATCTCTCAAAATGATCCCCTGTTGCATCAAGTGCATGGTATATCTCAAAAGTGATCACCTGTTGTATCAAGTGCATGGTATCTCTTAAAGTGATCACATGTTGTATCAAGTGCATGGTATCTCTCAAAGTGATCCCCTGTTGTATTAAGAGCATGGTATGTCCCAAAAGTGATCACCTGTTGTATCAAGTGCATGGTATCTCTCTAAGTGATCCCCTGTAGTATCAAGTTCATTGTATCTTTCAAAAGGGATCCCCTGTAGTATCAAGTGCATGGTATTTTTCAATGTTATTCCATGTAGTATCAAGTGCATGGTATTTCTCAAAAAATCATCACCTGTTGTTTCAAGTGCATGATATCTCTCAAAGTGATCACCTGTTGTATCAATTGCATGGTATTTCTCAAAAGTGTTCCCCTGAAGTATCAAGTGTATGGTATTTCTCAAATTAATCCCCTGTAGTATCAAGTGCATGGTTTCTCTCAAAAGTGATTCCCTATAGTATCAAGTGCATGGTATCTCTCAAAAGTTATTCTCTATAGTATCAAGTGCATGGTATTTCTTAAAAGTGATCACCTGTTGTATCAAGTGCATGGTATCCCTCAATGTGATCACCTGTTGTATCAAGTGCATGGTATTTCTAAAAAAAGATCACCTGTTGTATCCAGTGCATGGTATCTCTCAAAGTGATTTCCTGTTGTATCAAGTGCATGGTATCTCTCAAAGTGATCCCCTGTAGTATAAAGATCATGAAATCTTTTAAAAGTGATACACTGTAGTATCAAGTGCATGGTATTTCTCAAAAGAGATCCCCTGTAGTATCAAGATCATGGAATCTTTCAAAGTAATCCCCTGTAGTATTAATTCATGGTATCTCTCAAAAGTGATACCCTGTAGTATAAAGTTCATGGTATTTCTTGAAAAAGATCACCTGTTGTATCAAGTGCATGGTATCTCTCAAAGTGATCCCCTGTAGTATTAAATTGATTGTATCTTTCAAAATTTATCCCCTGAAGTATCAAGTGCATGGTATTTCTCAAAAAAAGATCAACTATTATATTAAGTGCATGGTATATCTCAAAAGTTATCCCCTGTAGTTTCAAGTGCATGGTATCTTTAAAAGTTATTACCTGTTGTATCAAGTGCATGGTATCTCTCAAAAGTGATTCTCTGTAGTATCAAGTGCATGGTATCTCTCAAAAGTGATACCCTGTAGTATTAAGTTCATGGTATTTCTTAAAAAATACTCACCTGTTGTATCAAGTGCATGGTATCTCTCAAAGTGATCCCCTGTAGTATTAAGTTGATTGTATCTTTCCAAATTTATCCCCTGAACTATCAAGTGCATGGTATTTCTCAAAAAAGATCAACTATTATATTAAGTGCATGGTATATCTCAAAAGTTATCCCCTGTAGTATCAAGTGCATGGTATCTCTAAAAGTTATTACCTGTTGTATCAAGTGCATGGTATTTCTCAAAAGTGATCCCCTGTAGTATCAAATGCATGGTATCTTTCTAAGTGATCCCCTGTAGTATCAAGTGCATGCTGTCTCTTAAAAGTGATCCCCTAAAGTATCAAGTGCATGGTATTTCTTAAAAGTTATCCCATGTAGTATCAAGTGCATGTTTTCTCTTAAAGTGATCCCCTGTAGTATCGAGTGCATGGAATTTCTCAAAAGTGATCACCTGTTGTATCAAATGCATGGTATCTCTCAAAAGTGATCCCCTGTAGTATCAATTGCATGGTATTATTCAAAGTCATCCAATGTAGTATCAAGTGCATAGTGTTTCTCAAAAGTTATCCCCTGTAGTATCAAGTGCATGGTATTTCTCAAAAGTGATCCCCTTTAGTATCAAGTGCATGGTATTTCTTAAAAGAGATCACCTGTTGTATCAAATGCATGGTATCTTTCAAAGTGATCCCCTGTAGTATCAAGTGCATGGTATCTCTCAAAGTGATCCCCTGAAGTATCAAGTGCATAATATTTTTAAAAATTGATCCCCTGTAGTAACAAGTGCATGGTATCTCTCAAAGTGATTCCCTGTAGTATTAAGTGCATGGTATCTCTCAATGTGATCCCCTGTAGTATAAAGTTTATGGTATCTCTCAAATAGATCCCCTGTAGTATCACGTGCATGCTATTTCTTAAAGTTATCACTTGTAGTATCAAGTGCATGGTAATTCTCAAAGTTATCCCCTGTAGTATCAAGTGCATGGTATTTCTCAAAAGTGATCACCTGTTGTATCAAGTGCATAGTATCTCTGAAAGTGATACCCTGAAGTATCAAGTGCATGGTATCTCTCAAAAACGATCCCCTAAAGTATCAAGTGCTTGGTATTTCTCAAAAGTTTTCCCCTGTAGTATCAAGGGCATGGTATCTCTTAAAGTGTTCCATATTTGTATCAAGTACATGGTATCTCTCAAAAGTGATCCCCTGAAGTATCAAGTGCATGAGATTTCTCAAAGTAATCCTTTGTATTATCAAGTGCATGGTATCTCTTAACAGTGATTCCCTATAGTATCAAGTGCATGGTATCTCTCAAAAGTCATTCCCTATAGTATTAAGTGCATGGTATTTCTTTAAAGTGATCACCTGTTGTATCAAAAGCATGGTATCTTTCAAAGTGATCCCCTGTAGTATCAAGATTATGGTATCTTTCAAAAGTGATCCCCTGAAGTATCAAATGCATGGTATTTCTCAAAAGTGATCACCTTTTGTATCAAGTGCATGGTATCTCTAAAAGTGATCACCTGTTGTATCAAGTACATGGTATTTCCAAAAAATGATCCCTTGTAGTATCAAGAGCATGCTGTTACTCAAAAGTCATCCCCTGTAGTATCAAGTGCATGGTTTCTCTCAAAGTGATCCCCTGTAGTATCAAATGCATGGTATCTCTCAAAAGTGATCCCCTGTAGTATCAATTGCATGGTATTATTCAAAGTCATCCAATGTAGTATCAAGTGCATAGTGTTTCTCAAAAGTTATCCCCTGTAGTATCATGTGCATGGTATTTCTCAAAAGTGATCCCCTTTAGTATCAAGTGCATGGTATTTCTTAAAAGAGATCACCTGTTGTATCAAATGCATGGTATCTTTCAAAGTGATCCCCTGTAGTATCAAGTGCATGGTATCTCTCAAAGTGATCCCCTGAAGTATCAAGTGCATAATATTTTTAAAAATTGATCCCCTGTAGTAACAAGTGCATGGTATCTCTCAAAGTGATTCCCTGTAGTATTAAGTGCATGGTATCTCTCAATGTGATCCCCTGTAGTATAAAGTTTATGGTATCTCTCAAATAGATCCCCTGTAGTATCACGTGCATGCTATTTCTTAAAGTTATCACTTGTAGTATCAAGTGCATGGTAATTCTCAAAGTTATCCCCTGTAGTATCAAGTGCATGGTATTTCTCAAAAGTGATCACCTGTTGTATCAAGTGCATAGTATCTCTGAAAGTGATACCCTGAAGTATCAAGTGCATGGTATCTCTCAAAAACGATCCCCTAAAGTATCAAGTGCTTGGTATTTCTCAAAAGTTTTCCCCTGTAGTATCAAGGGCATGGTATCTCTTAAAGTGTTCCATATTTGTATCAAGTACATGGTATCTCTCAAAAGTGATCCCCTGAAGTATCAAGTGCATGAGATTTCTCAAAGTAATCATTTGTATTATCAAGTGCATGGTATCTCTTAACAGTGATTCCCTATAGTATCAAGTGCATGGTATCTCTTAAAGTGATCACATGTTGTATCAAGTGCATGGTATCTCTCAAAGTAATCCCCTGTTGTATCAAGAGCTTGGTATGTCTCAAAAGTGATCACCTGTTGTATCAAGTGCATGGTATCTCTCTAAGTGATCCCCTGTAGTATCAAGTTCATGGTATCTTTCAAAAAGGTATCTCTTAAAGTGATCACATGTTGTATCAAGTGCATGGTATCTCTCAAAGTAATCCCCTGTTGTATCAAGAGCTTGGTATGTCTCAAAAGTGATCACCTGTTGTATCAAGTGCATGGTATCTCTCTAAGTGATCCCCTGTAGTATCAAGTTCATGGTATCTTTCAAAAGGGATCCCCTGTAGTATCAAGTGCATGGTATTTTTTAAATGTTATTCCATGTAGTATCAAGTGCAATGGTATTTCTCAAAAATGATCACCTGTTTTATCAAGTGCATGATATCTCTCAAAGTGATTACCTGTTGTATCAATTGCATAGTATTTCTCAAAAGTGTTCCCCTGAAGTATCAAGTGTATGGTATTTCTCAAAGTAATCCCCTGTAGTATCAAGTGCATGGTTTCTCTTAAAAGTGATTCCCTATAGTATCAAGTGCATGGTATCTCTCAAAAGTTATTCTCTATAGTATCAAGTGCATGGTATTTCTTAAAAGTGATCACATGTTGTATCAAGTGCATGGTATCCCTCAATGTGATCACCTGTTGTATCAAGTGCATGGTATTTCTAAAAAAAGATCACCTGTTGTATCTAGTGCATGGTATCTCTCAAAGTGATCCCCTGTTGTATCAAGTGCATGGTATCTCTCAAAGTGATCCCCTGTAGTATAAAGTGCATGGTATTTTTTAAAAGTGATCCCCTGTAGTATCAAGATCATGGAATCTTTCAAAAGTGATACACTGTAGTATCAAGTGCATGGTATTTCTGAAAAGAGATTCCCTGTAGTATCAAGATCATGTAATCTTTCAAAGTAATCCCCTGTAGTATTAATTCATGGTATCTCTCAAAAGTGATACCCTGTAGTAATAAGTTCATGGTATTTCTTAAAAAAGATCACCTGTTGTATCAAGTGCATGGTATCTCTCAAAGTCATCTCCTGTAGTATTAATTTGATTGTATCTTTCAAAATTTATCCCCTGAAGTATCAAGTGCATGGTATTTCTCAAAAAAGATCAACTATTATATTAAGTGCATGGTATATCTCAAAAGTTATTCCCTGTAGTATCAAGTGCATGGAATCTCTAAAAGTTATTACCTGTTGTATCAAGTGCATGGTATTTATCAAAAGTGATCCCCTGTAGTATCAAATGCATGGTATCTTTCTAAGTGATCCCCTGTAGTATCAAAAGCATGCTGTCTCTTAAAAGTGAACCCATAAAGTATCAAGTGCATGGTATTTCTTAAAAGTTATCCCATGTAGTATCAAGTGCATGTTTTCTCATAAAGTGATCCCCTGTAGTATCAAGTGCATGGTATTTCTCAAAAGTAATCACCTGTTGTATCAAGTGCATGGTATCTCTCAAAAGTGATCCCCTGTAGTATCAATTGCATAGTATTATTCAAAGTGATCCCATGTAGTATCAATTGCATAGTGTTTCTCATAAGTTATCCCCTGTAGTATCAAGTGCATGGTATTTCTCAAAGTTATCCCCTGTAGTATGAAGTGCATGGTATTTCTCAAAAGTGATCCCCTCTAGTATCAAGTGCATGGTATTTCTCAAAAGTAATCCCCTGTAGTATATAGATCATGAAATCTTTAAAAGTGATCCCCTGTAGTATTAATTCATGGTATCTCTCAAAAGTAATCCTTTGTAGCATCAAGTGCATGGTATCTCTCAAAAGTGATACCCTGTAGTATCAAGTGCATGGAATTTCTAAAAAAAGATCACCTGTTGTATCAAGTGCACGGTATCTCTAAAAGTGATCCCCTGTAGTATCAAGTTTATGGTATCTTTTATAAGTGATCCCCTGAAGTATCAAGTGCATGGTATTTCTAAAAAAAGATCACCTATTGTATTAAGTGCATGGTATTTCTCAAAAGTTATCACCTGTTGTATCAAGTGCAAGGTATTTCTCAAAAGTGATCCCCTGTAGTATCAAGTACATGGTATTTCTAAAAAGTGATCCTCTATAGTATCATGTGCATGGTATCTTTCAAAGTGATCCCCTGTAGTATCAAGTGCATGCTGTCTCTCAAAAGTGATCCCATGTAGTATCAAATGCATGGTTTCTCTCAAAGTGATCCCCTGTAGTATCAAGTGCATGGTATTTCTAAAAAGTGATCATCTGTTGTATCAAGTGCATGGTCTCTCTAAAAGTGATCACCTGTTGTATCAAGTGCATTTTATCTCTCAAAGTGATCACCTTTTTTATCAAGTGAATGTTATCTTTCAAAATAGATCTTCTGTAGTATCACGTGCATGGTATTTCTTAAAGTTATCCCTTGTACTATCAAGTGCATAGTAATTCTTAAAGTGATCCCCTGTAGTATCAAGTGCATGGTATTTTTCAATGTTATTCCATGTAGTATCAAGTGCATGGTATTTCTCAAAAGTCATCACCTGTTGTATCAAGTGCATGATATCTCTCAAAGTGATCACCTGTTGTATCAATTGCATGGTATTTCTCAAAAGTGTTCCCCTGAAGTATCAAGTGTATGGTATTTCTTAAATTAATCCCCTGTAGTATCAAGTGCATGGTTTCTCTCAAAAGTGATTCCCTATAGTATCAAGTGCATGGTATCTCTCAAAAGTTATTTTCTATAGTATCAAGTGCATGGTATTTCTTAAAAGTGATCACCTGTTGTATCAAGTGCATGGTATCCCTCAATGTGATCACCTGTTGTATCAAGTGCATGGTATTTCTAAAAAAAGATCACCTGTTGTATCCAGTGCATGGTATCTCTCAAAGTGATTTCCTGTTGTATCAAGTGCATGGTATCTCTCAAAGTGATCCCCTGTAGTATAAAGATCATGAAATCTTTTAAAAGTGATACACTGTAGTATCAAGTGCATGGTATTTCTCAAAAGAGATCCCCTGTAGTATCAAGATCATGGAATCTTTCAAAGTAATCCCCTGTAGTATTAATTCATGGTATCTCTCAAAAGTGATACCCTGTAGTATAAAGTTCATGGTATTTCTTGAAAAAGATCACCTGTTGTATCAAGTGCATGGTATCTCTCAAAGTGATCCTCTGTAGTATTAAGTTTATTGTATCTTTCAAAATTTATCCCCTGAAGTATTAAGTGCATGGTATTTCTCAAAAAAAGATCAACTATTATATTAAGTGCATGGTATATCTCAAAAGTTATCCCCTGTAGTTTCAAGTGCATGGTATCTTTAAAAGTTATTACCTGTTGTATCAAGTGCATGGTATCTCTCAAAAGTGATTCTCTGTAGTATCAAGTGCATGGTATCTCTCAAAAGTGATACCCTGTAGTATTAAGTTTATGGTATTTCTTAAAAAATACTCACCTGTTGTATCAAGTGCATGGTATCTCTCAAAGTGATCCCCTGTAGTATTAAGTTGATTGTATCTTTCCAAATTTATCCCCTGAACTATCAAGTGCATGGTATTTCTCAAAAAAGATCAACTATTATATTAAGTGCATGGTATATCTCAAAAGTTATCCCCTGTAGTATCAAGTGCATGGTATCTCTAAAAGTTATTACCTGTTGTATCAAGTGCATGGTATTTCTCAAAAGTGATCCCCTGTAGTATCAAATGCATGGTATCTTTCTAAGTGATCCCCTGTAGTATCAAGTGCATGCTGTCTCTTAAAAGTGATCCCCTAAAGTATCAAGTGCATGGTATTTCTTAAAAGTTATCCCATGTAGTATCAAGTGCATGTTTTCTCTTAAAGTGATCCCCTGTAGTATCAAGTGCATGGAATTTCTCAAAAGTGATCACCTGTTGTATCAAATGCATGGTATCTCTCAAAAGTGATCCCCTGTAGTATCAATTGCATGGTATTATTCAAAGTCATCCAATGTAGTATCAAGTGCATAGTGTTTCTCAAAAGTTATCCCCTGTAGTATCAAGTGCCTGGTATTTCTCAAAAGTGATCCCCTTTAGTATCAAGTGCATGGTATTTCTTAAAAGAGATCACCTGTTGTATCAAATGCATGGTATCTTTCAAAGTGATCCCCTGTAGTATCAAGTGCATGGTATCTCTCAAAGTGATCCCCTGAAGTATCAAGTGCATAATATTTTTAAAAATTGATCCCCTGTAGTAACAAGTGCATGGTATCTCTCAAAGTGATTCCCTGTAGTATTAAGTGCATGGTTTCTCTCAATGTGATCCCCTGTAGTATAAAGTTTATGGTATCTCTCAAATAGATCCCCTGTAGTATCACGTGCATGCTATTTCTTAAAGTTATCACTTGTAGTATCAAGTGCATGGTAATTCTCAAAGTTATCCCCTGTAGTATCAAGTGCATGGTATTTCTCAAAAGTGATCACCTGTTGTATCAAGTGCATAGTATCTCTGAAAGTGATACCCTAAAGTATCAAGTGCATGGTATCTCTCAAAAACGATCCCCTAAAGTATCAAGTGCTTGGTATTTCTCAAAAGTTTTCCCCTGTAGTATCAAGGGCATGGTATCTCTTAAAGTGTTCCATATTTGTATCAAGTACATGGTATCTCTCAAAAGTGATCCCCTGAAGTATCAAGTGCATGGTATTTCTCAAAGTAATCCTTTGTATTATCAAGTGCATGGTATCTCTTAACAGTGATTCCCTATAGTATCAAGTGCATGGTATCTCTCAAAAGTTATTCCCTATAGTATTAAGTGCATGGTATTTCTTTAAAGTGATCACCTGTTGTATCAAAAGCATGGTATCTTTCAAAGTGATCCCCTGTAGTATCAAGATTATGGTATCTTTCAAAAGTGATCCCCTGAAGTATCAAATGCATGGTATTTCTCAAAAGTGATCACCTGTTGTATCAAGTGCATGGTATCTCTAAAAGTGATCACCTGTTGTATCAAGTACATGGTATTTCCAAAAAATGATCCCTTGTAGTATCAAGAGCATGCTGTTACTCAAAAGTCATCCCCTGTAGTATCAAGTGCATGGTTTCTCTCAAAGTGATCCCCTGTAGTATCAAGTGCATGGTATTTCTCAAAAGTGATCACCTGTTGTATCAAGTGCATGGTATCTCTAAAAGTGATCACCTGTTGTATCAAGTGCATGGTATCCCTCAATGTAATCCCCTGTTGTATCAAGTGCATGGTATCTCTCAAAGTGATCACCTTTTTTAACAAGTGCATGGTATCTCTCAAAATGATCCCCTGTTGTATCAAGTGCATGGTATATCTCAAAAGTGATCACCTGTTGTATCAAGTGCATGGTATCTCTTAAAGTGATCACATGTTGTATCAAGTGCATGGTATCTCTCAAAGTAATCCCCTGTTGTATCAAGAGCATGGTATGTCTCAAAAGCGATCACCTGTTGTATCAAGTGCATGGTATCTCTCTAAGTGATCCCCTGTAGTATCAAGTTCATGGTATCTTTCAAAAGGGATCCCCTGTAGAATCAAGTGCATGGTATTTTTTAAATGTTATTCCATGTAGTATCAAGTGCAATGGTATTTCTCAAAAATGATCACCTGTTTTATCAAGTGCATGATATCTCTCAAAGTGATCACCTGTTGTATCAATTGCATAGTATTTCTCAAAAGTGTTCCCCTGAAGTATCAAGTGTATGGTATTTCTCAAAGTAATCCCCTGTAGTATCAAGTGCATGGTTTCTCTTAAAAGTGATTCCCTATAGTATCAAGTGCATGGTATCTCTCAAAAGTTATTCTCTATAGTATCAAGTGCATGGTATTTCTTAAAAGTGATCACATGTTGTATCAAGTGCATGGTATCCCTCAATGTGATCACCTGTTGTATCAAGTGCATGGTATTTCTAAAAAAAGATCACCTGTTGTATCTAGTGCATGGTATCTCTCAAAGTGATCCCCTGTTGTATCAAGTGCATGGTATCTCTCAAAGTGATCCCCTGTAGTATAAAGTGCATGGTATTTTTTAAAAGTGATCCCCTGTAGTATCAAGATCATGGAATCTTTCAAAAGTGATACACTGTAGTATCAAGTGCATGGTATTTCTGAAAAGAGATTTCCTGTAGTATCAAGATCATGTAATCTTTCAAAGTAATCCCCTGTAGTATAAATTCATGGTATCTCTCAAAAGTGATACCCTGTAGTATTAAGTTCATGGTATTTCTTAAAAAAGATCACCTGTTGTATCAAGTGCATGGTATCTCTCAAAGTGATCTCCTGTAGTATTAAGTTGATTGTATCTTTCAAAATTTATCCCCTGAAGTATCAAGTGCATGGTATTTCTCAAAAAAGATCAACTATTATATTAAGTGCATGGTATATCTCAAAAGTTATTCCCTGTAGTATCAAGTGCATGGAATCTCTAAAAGTTATTACCTGTTGTATCAAGTGCATGGTATTTATCAAAAGTGATCCCCTGTAGTATCAAATGCATTGTATCTTTCTAAGTGATCCCCTGTAGTATCAAGTGCATGCTGTCTCTTAAAAGTGAACCCATAAAGTATCAAGTGCATGGTATTTCTTAAAAGTTATCCCATGTAGTATCAAGTGCATGTTTTCTCTTAAAGTGATCCCCTGTAGTATCAAGTGCATGGTATTTCTCAAAAGTGATCACCTGTTGTATCAAGTGCATGGTATCTCTCAAAAGTGATCCCCTGTAGTATCAATTGCATGGTATTATTCAAAGTGATCCCATGTAGTATCAATTGCATAGTGTTTCTCATAAGTTATCCCCTGTAGTATCAAGTGCATGGTATTTCTCAAAAGTGATCCCCTGTAGTATCAAGTGCATGGTATCTCTCAAAGTTATCCCCTGTAGTATGAAGTGCATGGTATTTCTCAAAAGTGATCCCCTCTAGTATCAAGTGCATGGTATTTCTCAAAAGTAATCCCCTGTAGTATATAGATCATGAAATCTTTGAAAGTGATCCCCTGTAGTATTAATTCATGGTATCTCTCAAAAGTAATCCTTTGTAGCATCAAGTGCATGGTATCTCTCAAAAGTGATACCCTGTAGTATCAAGTGCATGGAATTTCTAAAAAAAGATCACCTGTTGTATCAAGTGCACGGTATCTCTCAAAGTGATCCCCTGTAGTATCAAGTTTATGGTATCTTTTATAAGTGATCCCCTGAAGTATCAAGTGCATGGTATTTCTAAAAAAAGATCACCTATTGTATTAAGTGCATGGTATTTCTCAAAAGTTATCACCTGTTGTATCAAGTGCAAGGTATTTCTCAAAAGTGATCCCCTGTAGTATCAAGTACATGGTATTTCTAAAAAGTGATCCTCTATAGTATCATGTGCATGGTATCTTTCAAAGTGATCCCCTGTAGTATCAAGTGCATGCTGTCTCTCAAAAGTGATCCCATGTAGTATCAAATGCATGGTTTCTCTCAAAGTGATCCCCTGTAGTATCAAGTGCATGGTATTTCTAAAAAGTGATCATCTGTTGTATCAAGTGCATGGTCTCTCTAAAAGTGATCACCTGTTGTATCAAGTGCATTTTATCTCTCAAAGTGATCACCTTTTTTATCAAGTGAATGTTATCTTTCAAAATAGATCTTCTGTAGTATCACGTGCATGGTATTTCTTAAAGTTATCCCTTGTACTATCAAGTGCATAGTAATTCTTAAAGTGATCCCCTGTAGTATCAAGTGCATGGTATTTCTCAAAGTGATCACATGTTGTAGCAAACGCATGGTATATCTCAAAGTAATCCATTGTTGTATCAATTGCATGGTATTTTTCAAAAGTGATCCTCTGAAGTATCAAGTGCATGGTATTTCTCAAAGTAATCCCCTGTAATATCAAGTGCATGGTATCTCTCAAAAGTGATTCAATATAAAATCAAGTGCATGGTATCTCTCAAAAGTGATCACTATAGTATCAAGTGCATGGTATTTCTTAAAAGTGATCACCTGTTGTATCAAAAGCATGGTATCTTTTAAAGTGATCCCCTGTAGTATCAAGTGCATGGTATCTCTCAAAGTGATCCCCTGTAGTATCAAGTGCATAGTATCTCTCAAAAGTGATCCCCTTAAGTATAAAGTGCATAATATTTTTGAAAAGTGATCCCCTGTAGTATCAAGTTTATGGTATCTTTTAAAAGTGATTCCCTGAAGTATTAAGTGCATGGTATTTCTAAAAAAATATCACCTGTTGTATCAAGTGCATGATATTTCTCAAAAAAGATCACCTGTTGTATCAAGTGCATGGTATTTCTCAAAAGTGATCACCTGTTGTATCAAGTGCATGGTATCTCTCAAAGTGATCCCCTGTAGTATCAAGTTTATGGTATCTTTCAAAATTGATCCTCTGTAGTATCAAGTGCATGGTATCTTTCAAAGTGATCCCCGTTAGTATCAAGTGCCTGGTATCTCTTTAGTGATCCCTATTTGTATCAAGTACATGGTATCTCTCAAAAGTGATCCCCTGTTGTATCCAGTGCATGGTATCTCTTAAAGTGATCCTCTATAGTATCATGTGCATGGTATCTTTCAAAGTGATCCCCTGTAGTATCAAGTGCATGCTGTCTCTCAAAAGTGATCCCATGTAGTATCAAATGCATGGTTTCTCTCAAAGTGATCCCCTGTAGTATCAAGTGCATGGTATTTCTAAAAAGTGATCATCTGTTGTATCAAGTGCATGGTCTCTCTAAAAGTGATCACCTGTTGTATCAAGTGCATTTTATCTCTCAAAGTGATCACCTTTTTTATCAAGTGAATGTTATCTTTCAAAATAGATCTTCTGTAGTATCACGTGCATGGTATTTCTTAAAGTTATCCCTTGTACTATCAAGTGCATAGTAATTCTTAAAGTGATCCCCTGTAGTATCAAGTGCATGGTATTTCTCAAAGTGATCACATGTTGTAGCAAACGCATGGTATATCTCAAAGTAATCCATTGTTGTATCAATTGCATGGTATTTTTCAAAAGTGATCCTCTGAAGTATCAAGTGCATGGTATTTCTCAAAGTAATCCCCTGTAATATCAAGTGCATGGTATCTCTCAAAAGTGATTCAATATAAAATCAAGTGCATGGTATCTCTCAAAAGTGATCACTATAGTATCAAGTGCATGGTATTTCTTAAAAGTGATCACCTGTTGTATCAAAAGCATGGTATCTTTTAAAGTGATCCCCTGTAGTATCAAGTGCATGGTATCTCTCAAAGTGATCCCCTGTAGTATCAAGTGCATAGTATCTCTCAAAAGTGATCCCCTTAAGTATAAAGTGCATAATATTTTTGAAAAGTGATCCTCTGTAGTATCAAGATCATGGAATCTTTCAAAAGTGATACCCTGTAGTATCAAGTGCATGGTATTTCTAAAAAAGATCACATGTTGTATCAAGTGCATGGTATTTCTCAAAAGTGATCACCTATTGTATCAAGTGCATGGTATCTCTCGAAGTGATCCCCTGTAGTATCAAGTTTATGGTATCTTTTAAAAGTGATTCCCTGAAGTATTAAGTGCATGGTATTTCTAAAAAAATATCACCTGTTGTATCAAGTGCATGATATTTCTCAAAAAAGATCACCTGTTGTATCAAGTGCATGGTATTTCTCAAAAGTGATCACCTGTTGTATCAAGTGCATGGTATCTCTCAAAGTGATCCCCTGTAGTATCAAGTTTATGGTATCTTTCAAAATTGATCCTCTGTAGTATCAAGTGCATGGTATCTTTCAAAGTGATCCCCGTTAGTATCAAGTGCCTGGTATCTCTTTAGTGATCCCTATTTGTATCAAGTACATGGTATCTCTCAAAAGTGATCCCCTGTTGTATCCAGTGCATGGTATCTCTTAAAGTGATCACCTGTTGTATCAAGTGCATGGTATCTCTCAAAGTGATAACCAGTTGTATCAAGTGCATGGTATCTCTCAAAGTGTTCCCCTGTCATATCAAGTGCATGGTGTCTCTCAAAGTGATCGCCTATAGTATCAAGTTTATAATATATCACAAAGTGATCCCCTGTTAAATTAAATGCATGGTATCTCTCAGAGTGATCACCTGTTGTATCAAGTGAATGGTATCTCTCAAAGTGATCCCATGTTGTATCAAGTACATGGTATCTCTCAAAGTGATCACCTTTTGTATAAATTGCATAGTATCTCTCAAAATGATCCCCTGTTGTATCAAGTGCATGGTATCTCTCAAAGTGATCACCTGTTGTAATAAGTGCATGGTATCTCTTAAAGTTATCCTCTGTAGTATAAAGTACATGGTACCTTTCAAAAGTGATCCCCTATAGTATCAAGTGCATGGTATTTCTCAAAAATGAATCCCTGCAGTATTAAGTGCATGGTATCTCTCAAAGTGATCCCCTCTAGTATAAAGTGCATGGTATCTAAAGAAAATTCACCTGTTGTATCAAGTACATGGTATTTCTCAAAAGTGATCACCTGTTATATTAAGTGCATAATATTTCTCAAAAAAGATCCCCTTAGTATCAAGTGCATGGTATTTCCAAAAGGTGATCCACTGTAGTATCAAGTGCATGCTGTCTTTCAAAAGTGATCCCCTGTAGTATCAAGTGCATGCTATCTCTCAAAGTGATCCCCTGTAGTATCAAGTGCATGGTATTTCTCAAAAGTGATCACCTGTTGTATCAAGTGCATGGTATCTCTAAAGGTGATCACCTGTTGTATCAAGTGCATTGTATCCCTCAATGTGATCCCCTGTTGTATCAAGTGCATGGTATCTCTCAAAGTGATCACCTTTTTTATCAAGTGCATAATATATCTCAAAATGATCCCATGTAGTGTCAAGTGCATGGTTTTTCTCAAAATTTATCCCCTGTAGTATCAAGTGCATGGTATTTCTCAAAAATGATCCCCTGTAGTATCAAGTGTATGGTATTTCTTAAAAGAGATCACCTGTTGTATCAAATGCATGGTATCTTTCAAAGTGATCCCCTGTAGTATCAAGTGCATGGTATCTCTCAAAGTGATCCCATGAAGTATCAAGTGCATAATATTTCTCAAAAAAGATCACCTATTGTATTAAGTGCATGGTAAATCTCAAAAGTTATCCCCTGTATTATCAAGTGCATGGTCTCTCTCAAAGTTATTACCTGTTGTATCAAGTGCATGGTATTTCTCAAAATTGATCCCCTGTAGTATCACGGGCATGCTATTTCTCAAAGTTATCCCTTGTAGTATCAAGTGCATGGTAATTCTCAAAGTTATCCCCTGTAGTATCAAGTACATGGTATCTCTCAAAGTTATTACCTGTTGTATCAAGTGCATGGTATCTCTCAAAGTGCTCACATGTTGTATCAAACGCATTGTATATCTCAAAGTGATCCCTTGTTGTATCAAGTGCATGGTATCTCTCAAAGTGATACCCTGAAGTATCAAGTGCATGGTATTTCTCAAAGTGATCCCCTGTTGTATCAAGTGCATGGTATGTCTCAAAAGTGATCACCTGTTGTATCAAGTACATATTATTTCTCAAAAATGATCCCATATAGTATCAATTGCATGATATCTCTCAAAAGTGATACCCTGTAGTATCAAGTGCATGGTATATCTAAAAACGATCACCAGTTGTATCAAGTGCATGGTATTTCTCAAAAGTGATCACCTGTTATATCAAGTGCATGATATCTCTCAAAGTGATCTCCTGTAGTATCAAGTTTATGGTATCTTTCAAAAAGATCACCTGTAGTATCAAGTGCATGCTGTCTCTCAAAAGTTATCCCCTGTAGAATCACGTGCATGGTTTCTCTCAAAGTGATCCCCTGTAGTATTAAGTGAATGGTATTTCTCAAAAGTGATCACCTGTAGTATCAAGTACATGGTATTTCTAAAAGTGATCACCTGTTGTATCAAGTACATGATATCTCTCAAAGTGATCAACTGTTGTATCAATTGCATGGTATTTCTTAAAAGTGTTCCCCAGAATTATCAAGTCTATGGTATTTCTCAAACTAATCCTCTGTAGTATCAAGAACATGGTATCTCTCAAAAGTGATTACCTATAGTATCAAGTGCATGGTATCTCTCAAAAGTGATTCCCTATAGTATCAAGTGCATGAAATTTCTTAAAAGTGATCACCTATTGTATCAAAAGCATGGTATCTTTCAAAGTGATCCCCTGTAGTATCAAGTGCATAGTATTTCTCAAAAACGATCACCTCTAGTATCAAGTGCATGGTATTTCTCAAAAGTGATCCCCTGTAGTATCAAGATCATGGAATCTTTCAAAGTAATCCCCTGTAGTATTAATTCATGGTATCTCTCAAAAGTGATTCTCTGTAGTATCAAGTGCATGGTATCTCTCAAAAGTGATACCCTGTAGTATCAAGTGCATGGTATTTCTAAAAAACGATCACCTGTTGTATCAAGTGCATGGTATCTCTCAAAAGTTATACCCTGTGGTATCAAGTGCATGGTATCTCTCAAAGTTATTACCTGTTGTATCAAGTGCATGGTATTTCTCAAAAGTGATCCCCTGTAGTATAAAGTACATTACATTTCTAAAAAGTGATCCTCTATAGTATCAAGTGCATGGTATTTCTTAAAAGTGATCACCTGTTATATCAAAAGCATAGTATCTTTCAAAGTGATCCCCTGTAGTATCAAGTGCATGGTATCTCTCAAAGTGATCCATTGTAGTATCAAGTGCATAGTATCTCCCAAAAAAGATCCACTTTAGTATCAAGTTCATGGTATTTCTTAAAAGTGATCCCCTGTAGTATCATGTACATGGTATTTTTTAAAAGTGATTCCCTATAGTATCAAGTGCATGGTATCTCTCAAAGTGATCCCCTGTAGAATAAAGTGCATGATATTTCTCAAAAGTGATCACCTCTAGTATACTGTGCATGGTATTTCTTAAAAGTGATCCCCTGTAGTATCAAGTGCATGGTATCTCTCAAAAGTGATACCCTGTAGTATGAAGTGCATAGTTTTTCTAAAAAAAAGATCACCTGTTGTATCAAGTGCATGGTATTTCTCAAAAGTGATCACCTGTTGTATCAAGTGCATGGTATCTCTCAAAATGATCCCCTGTAGTATCAAGTGCATGGTATCTTTCATAAGTGATCCCCTGTAGTATCAAGTACATGGTATTTCTAAAAAAGATCACCTGTTGTATCAAGTGCATGGTATTTCTCAAAAATGATGCCCTGTAGTATCAAGTGAATGGTATCTCTCAAAAGTGATACCCTGTAGTATCAAGTGCATGGTATTTCTAAAAAAGTTCATCTGTTGTATCAAGTGCATGGTATTTCTCAAAAGTGATCCCCTGTAGTATCAAGTACATGGTATTTCCAAAAAGTTATCCTCTGTAGTATCAAGTGCATGGTATCTTTCAAAGTGATCCCCTGTAGTATCAAGTGCATGCTGTCTCTCAAAAGTGATCCCCTGTAGAATCACGTGCATGGTTTCTCTCAAAGTGATCCCCTGTAGTATCAAGTGCATGGTATTTCTCAAAAGTGATCACCTGTTGTATCAAGTGCATGGTATCTCTTAAAGTGATCCCATGTTGTATCAAGTGCATGGTATCTCTCAAAGTGATCACCTTTTTTATCAAGTGCATGATATCTCTTAAAATAGATCTTCTGTAGTATCAAGTGCATGGTATTTCTCAAAAATTATCCCCTGAGGTATCAAGTGCATGGTATCTCTTAAAAGTGATCCCCTTAAGTAAGAAGCGCATGGTATTTCTCAAAAATGATCCCCTGTAGTATCAAGTGCATGGTATTTTTCAAAAGTGATCTCCTGTAGTATCAAGTGCATGCTGTCTATCAAAAGTGATCCCATGTAGTATCAAATGCATGGTTTCTCTCAAAGTGATCTCCTGTGGTATCAAGTGCATGGTATTTCTCAAAAGTGATCATCTGTTGTATCAAGTGCATGGTATCTCTAAAAGTGATCACCTGTTGTATCAAGTGCATTGTATCCCTCAATCTGATCCCCTGTTGTATCAAGTGCATGGTATCTCTCAAAGTGATAACCTTTTTTATCAAGTGCATGGTATATCTCAAAATGATCCCATGTAGTGTCAAGTGCTTGGTTTTTCTCAAAATTTATCCCCTGTAGTATCAAGTGCATATTATTTCTCAAAAGTTATCCCCTGTAGTATCAAGTGCATGGTATTTCTTAAAAGAAATCACCTGTTGTATCAAATGCATGGTATCTTTCAAAGTGATCCCCTGTAGTATCAAGTGCATGGTATCTCTCAAAGTGATCCCATGAAGTATCAATTGCATAATATTTCTCAAAAAAGATCACATATTGTATTAAGTGCATGTTAAATCTCAAAAGTTATCCCCTGTATTATCAAGTGCATGGTCTCTCTCAAAGTGATTACCTGTTGTATCAAGTGCATGGTATTTTTCAAAATTGATCCCCTGTAGTATCACGTGCATGCTATTTCTCAAAGTTATCCCTTGTAGTATCAAGTGCATGGTAATTCTCAAAGTTATCCCCAATAGTATCAGGTGCATGGTATCTCTCAAAGTTATCCCCAATAGTATCAGGTGCATGGTATCTCTCAAAGTTATTACCTGTTGTATCAAGTGCATGGTATCTCTCAAAGTGCTCACATGTTGTATCAAACGCATGGTATATCTCAAAGTGATCCATTGTTGTATCAAGTGCATGGTATCTCTCAAAGTGATACCCTGAAGTATCAAGCGCATGGTATCTCTCAAAAACGATCCCCTAAAGTATCAAGTGCATGGTATTTCTCAAAGTGATCCCCTGTCGTATCAAGTGCATGGTATGTCTCAAAAGTGATCACCTGTTGTATCAAGTACATATTATTTCTCAAAAATGATCCCATATAGTATCAATTGCATGGTATCTCTCAAAAGTGATACCCTGTAGTATCAAGTGCATGGTATATCTAAAAAAAATCACCAGTTGTATCAAGTGCATGGTATTTCTCAAAAGTGATCACCTGTTATATCAAGTGCATGATATCTTTCAAAGTGATCTCCTGTAGTATCAAGTTTATGGTATCTTTCAAAGTGATCACCTGTAGTATCAAGTGCATGCTGTCTCTCAAAAGTTATCCCCTGTAGAATCACGTGCATGGTTTCTCTCAAAGTGATCCCCTGTAGTATTAAGTGAATGGTATGTCTCAAAAGTGATCACCTGTAGTATCAAGTACATGGTATTTCTAAAAGTGATCACCTGTTGTATCAAGTGCATGATATCTCTCAAAGTGATCACCTGTTGTATCAATTGCATGGTATTTCTCAAAAGTGTTTCCCTGAATTATCAAGTCTATGGTATTTCTCAAAGTAATCCTCTGTAGTATCAAGAGCATGGTATCTCTCAAAAGTGATTACCTATAGTATCAAGTGCATGGTATCTCTCAAAAGTGATTCCCTATAGTATCAAGTGCATGGTATTTCTTAAAAGTGATCACCTATTGTATCAAAAGCATTGTATCTTTCAAAGTGATCCCCTGTAGTATCAAGTGCATAGTATTTCTCAAAAATGATCACCTCTAGTATCAAGTGCATGGTATTTCTCAAAAGTGATCCCCTGTAGTATCAAGATCATGGAATCTTTCAAAGTAATCCCCTGTAGTATTAATTCATGGTATCTCTCAAAAGTGATTCTCTGTAGTATCAAGTGCATGGTATCTCTGAAAAGTGATACCCTGTAGTATCAAGTGCATGGTATTTCTAAAAAAACGATCACCTGTTGTATCAAGTGCATGGTATCTCTCAAAAGTTATACCCTGTAGTATCAAGTGCATGGTATCTCTCAAAGTTATTACCTGTTGTATCAAGTGCATGGTATTTCTCAAAAGTGATCCCCTGTAGTATAAAGTACATAACATTTCTAAAAAGTGATCCTCTATAGTATCAAGTGCATGGTATTTCTTAAAAGTGATCCCCTGTAGTATCAAGTGCATGTTTTCTCTTAAAGTGATCCCCTGTAGTATCAAGTGCATGGTATTTCTCAAAAGTGATCACCTGTTGTATCAATTGCATGGTATTATTCAAAGTGATCCCATGTAGTGTCAAGTGCATGGTTTTTCTCAAAATTTATCCCCTGTAGTATCAAGTGCATGGTATTTCTCAAAAGTGATACCCTGTAGTATCAAGTGCATGGTATTTCTAAAGAAAGATCACCTGTTGTATCAAGTACATGGTATTTCTCAAAAGTGATCACCTGTTGTATCAAGTGCATGGTATTTCTAAAAAAAGATCACCTATTGTATTAAGTGCATGGTATTTCTCAAAAAAGATCCCCTTAGTATCAAGTGCATGGTATTTCCAAAAGGTGATCCACTGTAGTATCAAGTGCATGCTGTCTTTCAAAAGTGATCCCCTGTAGTATCAAGTGCATGCTATCTCTCAAAGTGATCCCCTGTAGTATCAAGTGCATGGTATTTCTCAAAAGTGATCACCTGTTGTATCAAGTGCATGGTATCTCTAAAAGTGATCACCTGTTGTATCAAGTGCATTGTATCCTTCAATGTGATCCCCTGTTGTATCAAGTGCATGGTATCTCTCAAAGTGATCACCTTTTTTATCAAGTGCATGGTATATCTCAAAATGATCCCATGTAGTGTCAAGTGCGTGGTTTTTCTCAAAATTTATCCCCTGTAGTATCAAGTGCTAGGTATTTCTCAAAAGTGATCCCCTGTAGTATCAAAAACATGGTATTTCCAAAAAGTTATCCTTTGTAGTATCAAGTGCATGGTATCTTTCAAAGTGATCCCCTGTAGTATCAAGTGCATGCTGTCTCTCAAAAGTGATCCCCTGTAGAATCACGTGCATGGTTTCTCTCAAAGTGATCCCCTGTATATCAAGTGCATGGTATTTCTCAAAAGTGATCACCTGTTGTATCAAGTGCATGGTATCTCTCAAAGTGATCACCTTTTTTATCAAGTGCATGGTATCTCTTAAAATAGATCTACTGTAGTATCAAGTGCATGGTATTTCTCAAAAATTATCCCCTGATGTATCAAGTGCATGGTATCTCTTAAAAGTGATCCCCTAAAGTATCAAGCGCATGGTATTTTTCAAAAATGATCCCCTGTAGTATCAAGTGCATGGTATTTTTCAAAAGTTATCTCCTGTAGTATCAAGTGCATGCTGTCTATCAAAAGTGATCCCATGTAGTATCAAATGCATGGTTTCTCTCAAAGTGATCTCCTGTAGTATCACTGCATGGTATTTCTCAAAAGTGATCATCTGTTGTATCAAGTGCATGGTCTCTCTAAAAGTGATCACCTTTTGTATCAAGTGCGATTTATCTCTCAAAGTGAATCCCTGTAGTATTTAGTGCATGGTATCTCTCAAAAGAGATCCATTTTAGTATCAAGTGCATGGTTATTCTTAAAAGTGATCCCCTGTAGTATCAAGTACATATTATTTCTCAAAAATGATCCCATATAGTATCAATTGCATGATATCTCTCAAAAGTGATACCCTGTAGTATCAAGTGCATGGTATATCTAAAAAAGATCACCAGTTGTATCAAGTGCATGGTATTTCTCAAAAGTGATCACCTGTTATATCAAGTGCATGATATCTCTCAAAGTGATCTCCTGTAGTATCAAGTTTATGGTATCTTTCAAAGTGATCACCTGTAGTATCAAGTGCATGCTGTCTCTCAAAAGTTATCCCCTGTAGAATCACGTGCATGGTTTCTCTCAAAGTGATCCCCTGTAGTATTAAGTGAATGGTATTTCTCAAAAGTGATCACCTGTAGTATCAAGTACATGGTATTTCTAAAAGTGATCACCTGTTGTATCAAGTGCATGGTATCTCTCAAAGTGATCCCCTGTAGTATCAAGTAAATGGTATCTTTTATAAGTGATCCCCTGAAGTATCAAGTGCATGGTATTTCTCAAAAAAGATCACCTTCTGTATTAAGTGCATGGTATTTCTTAAAAGAGATCACCTGTTGTATCAAGTGCAAGGTATTTCTCAAAAGTGATCCCCGGTAGTATCAAGTATATGGTATTTCTAAAAAGTGATCCTCTTAAGTATCATGTGCATGGTATCTTTCAAAGTGATCCCCTGTAGTATCAAGTGCATGCTGTCTCTCAAAAGTGATCCCATGTAGTATCAAATGCATGGTTTCTCTCATAGTGATCCCCTGTAGTATCAAGTGCATGGTATTTCTCAAAAGTGATCATCTGTTGTATCAAGTGCATGGTTTCTCTCATAGTGATCCCCTTTAGTATCAAATGCATGGTATTTCTTAAAAGTGATTCCCTGTAGTATCAAGTGCATTATATCTCTCAAAGTGATCCCCTGTAGTATCAAGTACATATTATTTCTCAAAAATGATCCCATGTAGTATCAATTGCATGGTATCTCTCAAAAGTGATACCCTGTAGTATCAAGTGCATGGTATTTCTAAAAAAGATCACCAGTTGTATCAAGTGCATGGTATTTCTCAAATATTATTACCTGTTGTATCAAGTGCATTATATCTCTAAAAGTGATCCCCTGAAGTATCAAGTGCATGGTATTTCCAAAAAGTAATCCTCTGTAGTATCAAGTGCATGGTATCTTTCAAAGTTATCCCCTGTAGTATCAAGTGCATGCTGTCTTTCAAAAGTGATCCCCTGTAGAATCACGTGCATGGTTTCTCTCAAAGTGATGCCTTGTAGTATTAAGTGCATGGTATTTCTCAAAAGTGATCACCTGTTGTATTAAGTGCAAGGTATCTCTAAAAGTGATCACCTAATGTATCAAGTGCATGGTATCTCTCAAAGTGATCACCTTTTTTATCAAGTGCATGTTATCTTTCAAAACAGATCTTCTGTAGTATCACGTGCATGGTATTTCAAAGTTATCCCTTTTACTATCAAGTGCATAGAAATTCTCAAAGTGATCCCCTGTAGTATCAAGTGCATGGTATTTCTTAAAGTGATTACATGTTGTATCAATCGCATGGTATATCTCAAAGTGATCCATTGTTGTATCAAGTGCATGATATCTCTGAAAAAGTGATCACCTGTTGTATCAAGTGCATGGTATCTCTCAAAGTGATCCCCTGTTGTATCAAGTGCATGGTATCTCTCAAAGTGATTTCCTGTAGTATAAAGTGCATGGTATTTTTTAAAAGTAATCCCCTGTAGTATTTATTCATGGTATCTCTCAAAAGTGATTCTCTGTAGTATCAAGTGCATAGTATCACTCAAAGAGATCCCCTGTAGTATCAAATTGATGGTATCTTTCAAAATTTATCCCCTGAAATATCAAGTGTATGGTATTTCTCAAAAAAGATCACCTATTATATTAAGTGCAGGGTATTTCTCAAAAGTGATCCCCTATAGTATAAAGGACATGGCATTTCTTAAAAGTGATCCTCTATAGTATCAAATGCATGGTATCTCTCAAAGTGATCCCCTGTAGTATAAAGTACATGGTATTTTTTAAAAGTGATCCCCTGTAGTATCAAGATCATGGAATCTTTCAAAAGTTATACCCTGTAGTATTAATTTATGGTATCTTTCAAAAAAGATTCTCTGTAGTATTAAGTGCATGGTATCTCTCGAAAGTGATACCCTGTAGTATCAAGTGCATGGTATTTCTAAAAAAAGATCACCTGTTGTATCAAGTTCATGGTATCTTTCAAAGTGATCCCCTGTAGTATCAAGTTGATGGTATCTTTAAAAATTAATCCCCTGAAGTATCAAGTGCATGGTATTTCTCAAAAAAGATCACCTATTGTATTAAGTACATGGTATATCTTAAAAGTTATCCCCTGTAGTATCAAGTGCATAGTATCTCTCAAAGTTATTACATGTTGTCTCAAGTGCATGGTATTTCTCAAAAGTGATCCCCTGTAGTATAAAGTACATGGCATTTCTAAAAAGTGATCCTCTATAGTATCAAGTGCATGGTATCTTTCTAAGTTATCCCTTGTAGTATAAAGTGAAATTTTTCTCTTAAAGTGATCACCTGTAGTATCAAGTGCATGGTATTTCTCAAAAGTGATCACCTGTTGTATCAAGTGCATGGTATCTCTCAAATGTGATGCCCTGTAGTATCAATTGCATAGTATTATTCAAAGTAATCCCATGTAGTATCAAGTGCATGGTGTTTCTCAAAAGTTATCCCCTGTAGTATCAAGTGCATGGTATTTTACCAAAAGTGATCCCCTGTAGTATCAAGTGCATGATATTTTTTAAAAGAGATCACCTGTTGTATCAAATGCATGGTATCTTTTAAAGCGATCCCCTGTAGTATCAAGTGCATGGTATCTCTTAAAGTGATCCCCTGAAGTATCAAGTGCATGGTAATTCTCAAAGTTTTCCCCTGTAGTATCAAGTGCATGGTATTTCTTAAAAGTGATCACCTGTTGTATCAAGTGCATGGTATCTCTCAAAGTGCTCAAATGTTGTATCAAACGCATGGTATATCTCAAAGTGATTTCTTAATGTATCAAGTGCATGGTATCTCTCAATGTGATACCCTAAAGTATCAAGTGCATGGTATCTCTCAAAAACGATCCCCTAAAGTATCAATTGCATGGTATTTCTCAAAAGTTATCCCATGTAGTATCAAGGGCATGGTATTTTTCAAAAGTGATCCCCTGTAGTATCAAATGCATGGTATCACTTAAAGTGATCCCTATTTGTATCAAGTACATGGTATCTATCAAAAGTGATCCCCTGAAATATCAAGTGCATGGTATTTAAAAAAAAAATCACCTGTTGTATCAAGTGCATGGTATCTCTCAAAGTAATCCCCTGTAGTATCAAGTGCATGGTATCTCTCTAAAGTGATCCCCTGTAGTATTAATTGCATGGTATTTCTCAAAAGTGATCCCCTGAAGTATCAAGTGCATGGTATTTCATAAAAATGAATCCCTGTAGTATCAAGTGCATGGTATCTCTCAAAGTTATCCCCTGTAGTATAAAGTGCATGATATTTTTTAAAAGTGATCCCCTGTAGTATCAAGATCATGGAATCTTTGAAAAGTGATACCCTGTAGTATCAAGTGCATAATATTTCTAAAAAAGATCACCTGTTGTATTTCTCAATAGTGTTTCCCTATAGTATCAAGTGCATGGTATCTATCAAAAGTGATTCCCTATAGTATCAAGTGCATGGTATTTCTCAATGTGATCCCCTGTAGTATAAAGTTTATGGTATCTCTCATAATAGATCCCCTGTAGTATCACGTGCATGCTATTTCTCAAAGTTATCCCTTGTAGTATCAAGTGCATGGTAATTCTTAAAGTTATCCCCTGTAGTATCAAGTGCATGGTATTTCTCAAAAGTGATCACCTGTTGTATCAAGTGCATGGTATCTCTCAAAGTACTCACATGTTGTATCAAACGCATGGTATAACTCAAAGTGATCTCTTGATTTATCAAGTGCATGGTATCTCTAAAAAACGATCACCTAAAGTATCAATTGCATGGTATTTCTCAAAAGTTATCCCATGTAGTATCAAGGGCATGGAATTTTTCAAAAGTGATCCCCTGTAGTATCAAAAGCATTGGTATCTCTTAAAGTGATCCCTATTTGTATCTATCAAAAGTGATCCCCTAAAGTATCAAGTGCATGGTATTTTTAAAAAAAGATCACCTGTTGTATCAAGTGCATGGTATCTCTCAAAGTAATCCCCTGTAGTATCAAGTGCATGGTATCTCTCTAAAGTGATCCCCTGTAGTATCAAGTGCATGGTATCTCTCTAAAGTGATCCCCTGTAGTATCAATTGCATGGTATTTCTTAAAAGTGATCCCCTGAAGTATCAAGTGCAGTGTATTTCTCAAAGTAATCCCCTGAAGTTTCAAGTGCATGGTATCTCTCAATAGTGATTCCCTATAGTATCAATTGCATGGTATCTATCAAAAGTGATTCCCTATAGTATCAAGTGCATGGTATTTCTTAAAAGTGATCACCTGTTGTATCAAGTGCATGATATCTTTCAAAGTGATCCCCTGTAGTATCAAGTGCATGGTATCTCACAAAGTGATCCCCTTTAGTATCAAGTGCATGGTATTTCTTAAAAGTGATCCCCTGTAGTATCAAGTACATGGTATCTTTCAAAAGTGATCCCCTATAGTATCAAGTGCATGGTATTTCATTAAAATGAATCCCTGTAGTATCAAGTGCATGGTATCACTCAAAGTTATCCCCTGTAGTATAAAGTGCATGGTATTTCTCAAAAGTGTTCCCTTGTAGTATCAAGTGCATGGTATTTCTCAAAAGTGATCTCCTGTAGTATATAGATCATGAAATCTTTTAAAGTGATCCCTTGTAGTATTAATTCATGGTATCTCTCAAAAGTGATCCCCTGTAGTATCAAGTGCATGGTATCTCTCAAAAGTGATACCCTGTAGTATCAAGTGCATTGTATTTCTAAAAAAAGATCACCTGTTGTATCAAGTGCATGATATCTCTCAAAGTGATCCCCTATAGTATCAAGTGCATGGTATTTCATAAAAATGAATCCCTGTAGTATCAAGTGCATGGTATCACTCAAAGGTATCCCCTGTAGTATAAAGTGCATGGTATTTCTCAAAAGTGTTCCCTTGTAGTATAAAGTGCATGGTATTTCTTAAAAGTGTTCCCTTGTAGTATTAATTCATGGTATCTCTCAAAAGTTATCCCCTGTAGTATCAAGTGCATGGTATCTCTCAAAAGTGATACCCTGTAGTATCAAGTGCATAGTATTTCTAAAAAAAAGATCTCCTGTTGCATCAAGTGCATGGTATTTCTCAAAAGTGATCACCTGTTGTATCAAGTGCATGATATCTCTCAAAGTGATCCCCTGTAGTATCAAGTGCATGGTATCTTTCATAATTGATCCCCTGAAGTATCAAGTGCATGGTGTTTCTCAAAAAAGATCACCTATTGTATTAAGTGCATGGTATTTCTCAAAAGTGATCCCCTGTAGTATCAAGTGCATGGTATTTCTCAAAAGTGATCCCCTGTAGTATCAAGTACATGGTATCTCTCAAAAGTGATCCCCTTTAGTATCAAGTGCATGGTATTTCTTAAAAGTGATCCCGTGTAGTATCAAGTGCATTATATCTCTCAAAGTGATCCCCTGTAGTATGAAGTACATAATATTTCTCAAAAGTGATGCACTGTAGTATCAAGTGCATGGTATCTCTCAAAAGTTATACCCTGTAGTATCAAGTGCATGGTATTTCTAAAAAAAGCTCATCCTTTGTATCAAGTGCATGGTATTTCTCAAAAGTGATCACCTGCTGTATCAAGTGCATGGTATTTCTAAAAAATCATCCTCTGTAGTATCATGTGCATGTTGTCTCTCAAAAGTGATCCCCTGTAGTATTAAGTGCATGGTATCTCTAAAAGTGATCACCTGTAGTATCAAATGCATGGTATCTCTCTAAAGTGATCCCCTGTAGTATCAATTGCATGGTATTTCTTAAAAGTGATCCCCTGAAGTATCAAGTGCATGGTATTTCTCAAAGTAATCCCCTGAAGTTTCAAGTGCATGGTATCTCTCAATAGTGATTCCCTATAGTATCAAATGCATGGTATCTATCAAAAGTGATTCCCTATAGTATCAAGTGCATGGTATTTCTTAAAAGTGATCACCTGTTGTATCAAGTGCATGATATCTTTCAAAGTAATCCCCTGTAGTATCAAGTGCATGGTATCTCACAAAGTGATCCCCTTTAGTATCAAGTGCATGGTATTTCTTAAAAGTGATCCCCTGTAGTATCAAGTACATGGTATCTTTCAAAAGTGATCCCCTATAGTATCAAGTGCATGGTATTTCATTAAAATGAATCCCTGTAGTATCAAGTGCATGGTATCACTCAAAGTTATCCCCTGTAGTATAAAGTGCATGGTATTTCTCAAAAGTGTTCCCTTGTAGTATCAAGTGCATGGTATTTCTCAAAAGTGATCTCCTGTAGTATATAGATCATGAAATCTTTTAAAGTGATCCCTTGTAGTATTAATTCATGGTATCTCTCAAAAGTGATCCCCTGTAGTATCAAGTGCATGGTATCTCTCAAAAGTGATACCCTGTAGTATCAAGTGCATAGTATTTCTAAAAAAAAGATCTCCTGTTGCATCAAGTGCATGGTATTTCTCAAAAGTGATCACCTGTTGTATCAAGTGCATGATATCTCTCAAAGTGATCCCCTGTAGTATCAAGTGCATGGTATCTTTCATAATTGATCCCCTGAAGTATCAAGTGCATGGTGTTTCTCAAAAAAGATCACCTATTGTATTAAGTGCATGGTATTTCTCAAAAGTGATCCCCTGTAGTATCAAGTGCATGGTATTTTTCAAAAGTGATCCCCTGTAGTATCAAGTACATGGTATCTCTCAAAAGTGATCCCCTTTAGTATCAAGTGCATGGTATTTTTTAAAAGTGATCCCGTGTAGTATCAAGTGCATTATATCTCTCAAAGTGATCCCCTGTAGTATCAAGTACATAATATTTCTCAAAAGTGATGCACTGTAGTATCAAGTGCATGGTATCTCTCAAAAGTTATACCCTGTAGTATCAAGTGCATGGTATTTCTAAAAAAAGCTTATCCTTTGTATCAAGTGCATGGTATTTCTCAAAAGTGATCACCTGCTGTATCAAGTGCATGGTATCTCTCAAAGGGATCCCCTGTAGTATCAAGTTTATGGTATCTTTCAAAAGTGATCCCCTGAAGTATCAAGTGCATGGTATTTCTCAAAAGTTATCCCCTGTAGTATCAAGTACATGGTATTTTTAAAAAAGTGATCCCTTGTAGTATCAAGTGCATGCTGTCTCTCAAAAGTGATCCCCTGTAGTATCAAGTGCATGGTTTCTCTCAAAGTGATCCCCTGTAGTATCAAGTGCATGGTATTTCTCAAAAGTGATCACCTGTTGTATCAAGTGCATGGTATCTCTAAAAGTGATCAACTGTTGTATCAAGTGCATGGTATCCCTCAATGTGATCCCCTGTTGTATCAAGTGCATGGTATCTCTCAAAGTGATCACCTTTTTTAACAAGTGCATGGTATCTCTCAAAATGATCCCTCTTTGTATCAAGTGCATGGTATATCTCAAAAGTGATCATCTTTTGTATCAAGTGCATGATATCTCTTAAAGTGATCACATGTTGTATCAAGTGCATGGTATCTCTCAAAGTGATCCCCTGTTGTATCAAGTGCATGGTATGTCTCAAAAGTGATCACCTGTTGATTCAAGTACATGGTATCTCTCTAAGTGATCCCCTGTAGTATCAAGTTCATGGTATCTTTCAAAAGGGATCCCCTGTAGTATCAATTGCATAGTATTTTTCAATGTTATCCATGTAGTATCAAGTGCATGGTATTTCTCAAAAGTGATCACCTGTTGTATCAAGTGCAAGATATCTCTCAAAGTTATCACCTTTTGTATCAATTGCATGGTATTTCTCAAAAGTGTTCCCCTGAAGTATCAAGTGTATGGTATTTCTCAAAGTAATCCCCTGTAGTATCAAGTAAATGGTTTCTCTCAAAAGTGATTCCCTATAGTATCAAGTGCATGGTATCTCTCAAAAGTTATTCTCTATAGTATCAAGTGCATGGTATTTCTTAAAAGTGATCACCTGTTGTATCAAGTGCATGGTATCCCTCAATGTGATTACCTGTTGTATCAAGTGCATGGTATCTCTCAAAGTGATTACCTGTTGTATTAAATGCATGGTATCTCTCAAAGTGATTCCCTGTTGTATCAAGTGCATGGTATCTCTCAAAAGTAATCACCTGTTGTATAAAGTGCATGGTATCTCTCAAAGTGATCCCCTGTAGTATCAAGTTTATGGTAGCTTTCAAAAGTGATCCCCTAAAGTATCAAATGCATGGTATTTCTCAAAAAAGATCACCTGTTGTATTAAGTGCATGGTATTTCTCAAAAGTTATCTCCTGTTGTATCAAGTGCATGGTATTTCTCAAAAGTTATCCCCTGTAGTATCAAGTACATGGTATTTTTTAAAAAGTGATCCCTTGTTGTATCAAGTGCATGCTGTCTCTCAAAAGTGATCCCCTGTAGTATCAAGTGCATGGTTTCTCTCAAAGTGATCCCCTGTAGTATCAAGTGCATGGTATTTATCAAAAGTGATCACCTGTTGTATCAAGTGCATGGTATCTCTAAAAGTGATCACCTGTTGTATCAAGTGCATGGTATCCCTCAATGTGATCCCCTGTTGTATCAAGTGCATGGTATCTCTCAAAGTGATCACCTTTTTTAACAAGTGCATGGTATCTCTCAAAATGATCCCCTTTTGTATCAAGTGTATGGTATATCTCAAAAGTGATCACCTTTTGTATCAAGTTCATGATATCTCTTAAAGTGATCACATGTTGTATCAAGTGCATGGTATCTCTCAAAGTGATCCCCTGTTGTATCAAGTGCATGGTAGGTCTCAAAAGTGATCACCTGTTGTATCAAGTACATGGTATCTCTCTAAGTGATCCCCTGTAGTATCAAGTTCATGGTATCTTTCAAAAGGGATCCCCTGTAGTATCAAGTGCATGGTATTTTTCAATGTTATCCCATGTAGTATCAAGTGCATGGTATTTCTCAAAAATGATCACCTGTTGTATCAAGTGCAAGATATCTCTCAAAGTTATCACCTGTTGTATTAATTGCATGGTATTTCTCAAAAGTGTTTCCCTGAAGTATCAAGTGTATGGTAATTCTCAAAGTAATCCCCTGTAGTATCAAGTGAATGGTTTTTCTCAACAGTGATTCCCTATAGTATCAAGTGCATGGTATCTCTCAAAAGTTATTCTCTATAGTATCAAGTGCATGGTATTTCTTAAAAGTGATCACCTGTTGTATCAAGTGCATAGTATCCCTCAATGTGATCACCTGTTGTATCAAGTGCATGGTATCTCTCAAAGTGATTACCTGTTGTATCAAATGCATGGTATCTTTCAAAGTGATTCCCTGTTGAATCCAGTGCATGGTATCTCTCAAAGTGATCCCCTGTAAAATAAAGTGCATGGTATTTTTTAAAAGTGATCCCCTGTAGTATCAAGATCATGGAATCTTTCAAAAGTGATACACTGTAGTATCAAGTGCATGGTATTTCTCAAAAGAGATCCCCTGTAGTATCAAGATCATGGAATCTTTCAAAGTAATCCCTTGTAGTATTAATTCATAGTATCTCTCAAAAGTGATTCTCTGTAGTATCAAGTGCATGGTATCTCTCAAAAGTGATACCCTGTAGTATTAAGTTTATGGTATTTCTTAAAAAAGATCACCTGTTGTATCAAGTGCATGGTATCTCTCAAAGTGATCCCCTGTAGTATTAAGTTGATTGTATCTTTCAAAATTTATCCCCTGAAGTATCAAGTGCATGGTCTTTGTCAAAAAAGATTAACTATTATATTAAGTGCATGGTATATCTCAAAAGTTATTCCCTGTAGTATCAAGTGCATGGTATCTCTAAAAGTTATTTCCTGTTGTATCAAGTGCATGGTATTTCTCAAAAGTGATCCCCTGTAGTATTACGTGCATGGTATCTTTCTAAGTGATCCCCTGTAGTATCAAGTGCATGCTGTCTCATAAAAGTAATCCCCTACAGTATCAAGTGCATGGTATTTCTTAAAAGTTATCCCATGTAGTATCAAGTGCATGTTTTCTCTTAAAGTG
>JAZGLO010006526.1:0-14337 GCA_036873155.1 Biomphalaria sudanica | reverse complement strand
AGCAGTGGACTCAGGCTGTTTGACTTGTTTTGGCTTGACATCCGTCGTATACTTGGCAAATTGATGTGATATTATATAATCGTCTGCCAACACTGCAGCCTTGTGCACATCTTCCTCGCCACGATCAGCTATATGCGTACGGACGTCCAGCCGCACACAACTCTTGAACTCTTCCATCAGCATTAGGTTCTTGAATTTTTCAAAGTCGGTGCCGATTTCCCTGGAAGTGAGCCATTTCTCAAAGCGTCGCTCCTTTTCCCGCAGGAATTCTACATGGGTTTGGCCATCCGATTTGCGACAATCCCTGAACTGCTTTCGGTAAGCTTCCGGAACAAGTTCATATGCCTTAAGAATTAAGGCCTTAACAACATTATAATCTTTTTGTTGTTCAATGGTCAAAGAACAAAATACCTCTGCAGCTCTACCAGTCAAAACTGTTTGCAGCAAAGTGGGCCACAAAGTTTCAGGTACATTAAAATTTTTCACAGCAAGTTCAAATTGTGGAAAATAATTGTCAATTGTGGCTTCATTAAAGCGTGGAATTATTTTCAAAAATTTTGTTGCTTCAGCAGTATGACTGGCAGGGGAAGAATCTGGTCTTACATTAGCAGCTAACTCTAATTTTTTTAACTCTATTTGTAATTTCATTTCCATTTCTTTCTGAGCCGCTGCAAGCTCTAATTCTTTTTGTTTAATTTCTCTCTGCTCTCTAGCCGCTGCAAGCTCTAATTCTTTTTGTTTAATTTCTCTCTGCTCTCTAGCCGTCTGGGCTTCTATTTCCATTTGTTTTAATTTTATCTGAAGTTCTAAATCTGATTTACCCTCATCGGGTCTAAGGGTTTCTAAAAGGTCTTCAGAAAACACTTCCTCGTCTACATAATGGATTACAATGTTATCTCTGATTTCTTGTTTAAGGGCATTTGATTTTATTTTTAACCCTAAATGTTTAGAAATAAGGACCAGTTCCTTCCTAGTAAAAGCATCAAGCTCTTCCACAGAGGGATTTGCAAGAAAAACCTGAATATCCATGACTAACTAGCAACTATTACAAGCAAAAAAAAATGTATACAATGTAAATATACAGTACAAAATCAGTACAACAAAAAACCTTAAGAGAGTTTGGTCAATACTATTGATACTTTACTTCCGACTCTTTGACACAAAAAAAATTTTTGTTAAAGTCAACTTCGCCTTTACAAAATTACTCAAGTAAGACGAAAATAGGTTCAGAAAAATATCCGGGACGAAAGCCCTCAAACTTCTTTTGTCACGTATTACGAATTGAATTCTACTTTTAAATGGCTTGCCTAGGGGAACGTGACAATAGAAAAGGAGTTGTGTCACTTATCTTAAGTCTGAATTTAATCAAAGACTTACAATGAATAACAAAAAAAAAAATGACACAAGAAATCGGAAGGTAAACTATCAACTTAATGTTTAATCAAATATAAAGTTACAAGAAAGAAGAATAAACATTTACTCAATACAGACTTGATGTGTTGACCAAAACCCTTTTACAAAAATGGCATGTAAAAATATTACAATACAAGAGTTTGAAAATGTAATTACAAATACAAGCAAGGCCTTTAAAAAAAAACTTACACGATCAAGTGGTATACCACGCACGGGTCACGCAATGTCTCCGCTATTCTGTCTCACGGCTGTCTCCGTATGTCTGTCTGTCAACGTTACGCGAGCGGTCTTATATAATCTACCGCGCGTCGATCTCTCGTAATTTCTAGAAAGTCATCAACACCCAGATCTAGAACGCTCTTCAAAGAGACAGAAGAAAAAAAAACACCCTCCTTTCAACCAGAGGTACACACACAGGTCAAGGACCGGTCACTGTCTGTGTGGCTTGACGAATAAAAAAGAAAAAAAAAACTTATTACACAAGGGGCAGACAACCTACCCGTCTCTCGACCGCAACAGGTCAACGAAAGAAAAAAAACAACGCCTAGATACGTAACACCATGCACTTGATACTACAGGGGATCACTTTGAAAGATACCATGCTTTTGATTTAACAGGTGATTACTTTTAAGAAATACCATGCGTTTGATACTATAGGGAATCACTTTTGATAGATACCATGCACTTCATACTATAGGGAATCACTATTGAGAGATACTATGCACTTGATACTTCAGGAGATTAATTTTGGAAAATACCATGCAATTGATACTACAGGGGATCACTTTAGAGAGATACCATGCACTTGATAGTACAGGGGATCACTTTGAGAGATACCATGCACTTGATACAACAGGTGATCTTTTTTTGAAAATACCATGCACTTGATACTTCAGGGGATCACTTTTGATAGATACCATGTACTTGATACAAATAGGGATCTTTTTAAGAGATACCATGCACATGATACTACAGAGGATCACTTTTTAGAAATGCAATGTACTTGATACTACAGGGGATCACTTTTGAGAAATACTATGCACTTGATACAACAGGTGATAACTTTTGAGAAATACCATGCACTTAATACAATAGGTGATCTTTTTTGAGAAATACCTTGCACTTGATACTTCAGAGGATCACTTATGAAAGATACCATAAACTTGATACTACAGGGAATCACTTTTGAGAGATACCATGATCTAATACTACAGGGGATCACTTTGAAAGATTTCATGATCTATATATTAGAGGAGATCACTTTTGAGAGATACCATGCACTTGATACTAGAAGGGATAACTTTTGAGAAAGATCATGCACTTTATACTACAGGGGATAACTTTGAGAGATACCATGCACTTGATACTACAGGGATTCATTTTTATGAAATACCATGCACTTGATATTATAGGGGATCACTTTTGAAAGATACCATGCACTTGATACTACAGGGGATCACTTTTAAGAAATACCATGCACTTGAAACTAAAGGAGATCACTTTTGAGAGATACTTTGCACTTGATACTATAGGGAATCACTTTTGAGAGATACCATGCACTTGATACTACAGGGGATTACTTTGAGAAATACCATGCACTTGATACTTCAGGGGATCCCTTTTGAGAAATACCATGCAATTGATACAACAGGTGATAACTTTGAGAGATATCATGCACTTGATACAACAATGGATCACATTGAGATATATCATGCGTTTGATACAACATGTGATCACTTTGAGAAATACCATGCACTTGATACTACAGGGGATCACTTTGAGAATTACTATGCACTTGATAGTACAAGGGATAACTTTAAGAAATACCATGCACGTGATACTACAGAAGATCTATTTTAAGAGATACCATGCACTTGATAAAAAAGGTGATCACTTTGAGAGATACCATGCACTTGATACAACATGGGATCAATTTGAGAGATACCATGCACTTGATACAACAGGTGATCACTTTTGAGAAATACCATGCACTTGATACTACAGGGGATCACTTTGAGAGAAACCATGCACGTGATTCTACAGGGGATCACTTTTGAGAGACAGCATGCACTTAATACTACATGGGATCACTTTGAAAGATACCATGCACTAGATACTTCAGAGGATAACTTTTTGGAAATACCATGTACTTGATACTACAGGGGATCACTTTTGAGAAATACCATGCACTTGATACAACAGGTGATATTTTTTTAGAAATACCATGCACTTGATACTTCAGGGGATCACTTTTGAAAGATACCATAAACTTGATACTACAGGGGATCCCTTTGAGAGATACCATGCACTTAATACAGCAGGTAATCACTTTTCAGAAATACCATGCACTTGATACAACAGATGAACTTTTTTAGAAATACCATGCACTTGATACTACAGGGTATCATTTTTGAGAGATACCATGAACTTGATACTACAGGGCATCACTTTTGAGAAATAATATGTACTTGATACTACAGGGGATCACTTTGAGAGATATATTGCACTTGATACTACACGGGATCACTTTTAAGAAATACCATGCACTTGATACTAAAGGGGATTACTTTTGAGAGATACCATGTACTTGATACTACAGGGGATCACTTTTGAGAAATACCATGCACTTGATACAAATGGTGATCTGTTTTGAGAAATACCATGTAATTGATACTTCAGGGGATCACTTATGAAAGATACCATGCACTTGATACTACAGGGGATCACTTTGAGAGATATCATGCACTTGATACAACAGGTGATCTTTTTTTAGAAATACTATGCACTTGATACTACAGGGTATCACTTTTGAGAGATACCATGCACTTAAAACTACAGGGGATCACTTTTGAGAGATACCATGAATTAATACTACAAGGGATCACTTTGAAAGATTCCATGCACTTGATACTACAGGGGAATACTTTTGAGAAATACCAAGCACTTTATACTACAGGGGATAACTTTGAGAGATACCATACACTTGATACTACAGGGATTCATTTTTATGAAAAACAATGCACTTGATACTATAGGGGATCACTTTTGAAAGATACCATGTACTTGATACTACAGGGGATCACTTTTAAGAAATACCATGCACTTGATACTAAAGGGGATCACTTTTGAGAGATACTATGCTTTTGATACTACAGGGGATCACTTTGTGAGATGTCATGCACTTGATACTACAAGGGATCACTTTGAAAGATACCATGCTTTTGATTTAACAGGTGATCACTTTTAAGAAATACCATGCACCTGATACTATAGGGAATCACTTTTGATAGATACCATGCACTTGATACTATAAAGAATCACTATTGAGAGATACCATGCACTTGATACTTCAGGGGATTACTTTTAGAAATACCATGCACTTGATACTTCAGGGAATCACTTTTGAGAAATACCATGCAATTGATACTACAGGGGATCACTTAAGAGAGATACCATGCACTTGATACTACAGGGGATCACTTTGAGAGATACCATGCACTTGATACAATAGGTGATCTTTTTTTTAAAATACCATGCATTTGATACTACAGGGTATCACTTTTGAAAAATACCATGCCCTTGATATTACATGGGATAACTTTTGAGAAATACCATGCACTTAATACTTTAAGGGATCGTTTTTGAGAGATACAATGCACTTGATAGTTCAGGGTATCACTTTGAGAGATACCATGCACTTGATACATCAAGAGATCACTTTGAGATATACCATGCGTTTAATACAACATGTAAGCACTTTGAGAGATACCATGCACTTGATACAAAAGGTGATCACTTTTGAGAAATACCATGCACTTGATACTACAGTGGATAACTTTAAGAATTACTATGCACTTGATACTACAATGGATAACTTTGAGAAATACCATGCACGTGATACTACATTGAATCTATTATGAGAGATACCATAAACTTTATACTACAGGGGATCACATTGAGAAATACCATGCACTTGATACTATAGGGAGTCACTATTGAGAGATACCATGCACTTGATACTTCAGGGGATTACTTTGAGAAATACCATGCACTTGATACTTCAGGGGATCACTTTTGAGAAATACCATGCAATTGATACTACAGGGGATCACTTTAGAGAGATACCATGCACTTGATACTACAGGGGATCACTTTGAGAGATACCATGCACTTGATACAACAGGTGATCTTTTTTTAAAAATACCATGCACTTGATACTTCAGGGAATCACTTTTGATAGATACCATGTACTTGATAAAAAATAGGGATCACTTTAAGAGATACCATGCATTTGATACTACAGGGGATCACTTTTGAAAAATACCATGCACTTGATACTACAGGGGATTACTTTGAAAGATACCATGCATTTGATACAATAGGTGATCTTTTTTAAGAAATACCATGCACTTGATACTACAGGGGATCACTTTTGGTAAAATACCAAGCACTTGATACTACAGGGGATAACTTTTGAGAAACACCATGCACTTGATACTACATGGGATCACTTTGAATAAAACCATGCAATTGATACTACAGGGGATCACTTTTGAGAGATACCATGCACTTGATACAACAGGTGATCACTTTTGAGAAATACCATGCACTTTATACTACAGGTGATCACTTTAAGAGAAAAATTTCACTTGATACTACAGGGGATAACTTAGAAAGATACCATGCACTTGATACTATAGAGGATCACTTTTTAGAAATGCCATGTACATTATACTACAGGGGATCACTTTTGAGAAATACCATGCACTTGAGACAACAGGTAATAACTTTGAGAGATACCATGCACTTGATACTACATGGGATAACTTTTGAGATTTACCATGCACTTAATACAATAGGTGATCTTTTTTGAGAAATATTATGCACTTGATACTTCATGGGATCACTTTGAGAGATACCATGCACTTGATACTACAGGGGATCACTTTGAAATATACCATGCATTTGATACAACAGGTGATCTCTTTTAAGAAATACCATGCACTTGATACAACATGGGATCACTTTTAAAAAATATCATGCACTTGATACTAAAGGGGATCACTTTTGAGAGATACTATGCACTTGATACTACAGGGGATCACTTTGAGAGATACCATGCACTTGATACTACAGGGGATCACTTTTAAGAAATACCATGCACTTGATACTATAGGGAATCACTTTTGAGAGATACCATGCACTTGATATTACAGGGATTCATTTTTATGAAATACCATGCACTTGATACTATAGGAGATCACTTTTGAAATATACCATGTACTTGATACTACAGGGGATCACTTTTAAGAAATACCATGCACTTGATACTACAGGGGATCACTTTGAGAGATACCAAGCACTTGATACTACAGGGGATCACTTGTAAGAAATACCATGCACTTGATACTATAGGGAATCACTTTTGAGAGATACCATGCACTTGATATTATATCGAATCACTTTTGAGAGATACCATGCACTTGATACTACAGGGGATTACTTTGAGAAATACCATGAACTTGATACAACAGGTGATCACTTTTGAGATATACCATGCACTTGATACAACAATGGATTACTTTGAGATATACCATGCGTTTGATACAACATGTGATCACTTTAAGAAATACCTTAAACTTGATACTACAGAGGATCACTTTGAGAGATATCATGCACTTGATACAACAATGGATCACTTTGAGATATACCATGCGTTTGATACAACATGTGATCACTTTAAGAAATACCATGCACTTGATACTACCGGGGATCACTTTGAGAATTACTATGCACTTGATAGTACAAGGGATAACTTTGAGAAATACCATGCACGTGATACTACAGAAGATCTATTTTGAAAGATAACTTGCACTTGATAAAAAAGGTGATCACTTTGAGAGATACCATGCACTTGATACAACAGGTGATCACTTTTAAAGATATCATGCACTTGATACAACAGGTGATCACTTTTGAGAAATACCATGCACTTAATACTACAGGGCATCACTTTGAGAGAAACCATACACGTGATTCTACAGGGGATCACTTTTGAGAGACAGCATGCACTTGATACTACTGGGGATCACTTTGAAAAATACCATGCACTTGATACTACAGAGGATCATATTTTGGAAATACCATGCACTTGATACAACAGGTGATATTTTTTGAGAAATACCATGCACTTGTTAAATCAGGGGATCACTTTTGAAAGATACCAAAAATTTGATACTACAGGGGATCACTTTGAGAGATACCATGCACTTGATACAACAGGTGATCACTTTTTAGAAATACCATGCACTTGATACAAGTGGTGATCACTTTGAGAGATATAATGCATTTGATACAATAGGTGTTAATTTTAAGAGATTCCATGCACTTGATACAACAGGTGATCACTTTTGAGAAATACCATGCACTTAATACTTGATACTATAGGGAATCACTTTTGAGAGATACCATACACTTGATACTATAGGGAATCACTATTGAGAGATACCATGCAATTGATACTTTAGGGGATCACTTTGAGAAATACCATGCCATTGATACTACATGGGATAACTTTGAAAAAGACTTTGCACTTGATATCACAGGGATCACTTTAGAGAGATACCATGCACTTGATACAACAGGTGATCTTTTTTTAAAAATACAATGCACTTGATACTTCGGGGGATCACTTTTGAGAGATACCATGTACTTGATACAAATAGGGATCACTTTAAGAGATACCATGCCCTTGATACTCTAGGGGATCTATTTGAGAGATACAATAAACTTTATACTACAGGGGATCACATTGAGAGATACCATGCACTTGATATAACAGGTGATCACTTTTGAGAAAGACCATGCTTTTGATACTACAGGGGATCACTTTAAGAGAAAACATGCACTTGATACTACATGGGATAACTTTTAAGAAATACCATGCACTTGATACTTTAAGGGATCACTTTTAAGAGACAGCATGCACTTGATACTACAGGGGATCACTTTTAAGAAATACCATGCACTTGATACAACAGGTAATAACTTTTAGAGATACCATGCACTTGATACTACAGGGGATAACTTTTGAGATATACCATGCACTTAATAAAATAGTTAATCTTTTTTTAGAAATACCATGCACTTGATACTTCAGGGGATAAATTTTGAAAGATACAATCAACTTAATACTACAGGAGATAATTTTTAGAAATACCATGCACTTGATACTACAGGGTAATACTTTTGAAAGATTCCATGATTTTGAGACTACAGGGGATCACTTTTAAAAAATATCATGCACTTGATACTACAGGGGATCAACTTAAGAGAAAACATGCACTTGATACTACAGGGGATCACTTTTAAGAAATACCATGCACTTGATACTATAGAGGATCCATTTTTAGAAATGAAATGTACTTTATACTACAGGGGATCAATTTTGAGAAATACCATGCACTTGATACAACAGGTAATAATTTGAGAGATACCATGCACTTGATACTACAGGGGATAACTTTTGAAAAATACCATGCTTTTGATATTACAGGGATCACTTTAGAGAGATACCATGCACTTGATACAAAAGGTAATCTTTTTTTAAAAATACAATGCACTTGATACTTCAGGGGATCACTTTTGAGAGATACCATGTACTTGATACAAATAGGGATCACTTTAAGAGATACCATGCCCTTGATACTACAGGGGATAACTTTTAAGAAATACCATGCATTTGATACTTTAGGGGATCAATTTTGAGAGATACCATGCACTTGATACTTCAGGGTATCACTTTGAGAGATACCATGCACTTAATACAACAGGTGATCACTTTTGAGAAATACCATGCACTTGATACTACAGGGGATAACTTTGAGATATACCATGCACTTGATACTACAAGGGATAACTTTGAGAAATAGCATGCACCTGATACTAAAGGGGATCTATTTGAGAGATACCATAAACTTTATACTATAGGGTATCACTTTGAGAGATACCATGCACTTAATACAACAGGGGATCACTTTTGAGAAATACCATGCACTTGATACTACAGGGGATAACTTTGAGATATACCATGCACATGATACTACAAGGGATAACTTTGATAAATAGCATGCACGTGATACTACAGGGGATCTATTTGAGAGATACCATAAACTTTATACTACAGGGGATCACATTGAGAGATACCATGCACTTAATACTACAGGGGTACACTTTGAGAGATACCATGCACTTGTTACTACAGGGGATCAATTTTTAGAAATATTATGCACTTGATACTTTAGGTGATCACTTTGAGAGATACCATGCACTTGATACTACAGTGGATCACTTTGAAAGATACCATGCATTTGATACAACAGGTAATCTCTTTTAAGAAATACCATGCACTTGATACTACAGGGGATCACTTTTGAGAAATACTATGCACTTGATACTACAGGGGATCACTTTAAGAGAAAACATGCACTTGATACTACATGGGATAACTTTTAAGAAATACCATGCACTTGATACTGTAGGGGATTACTTTTATGAGACAGCATGCACTTGATACTACAGGGGATCACTTAGAAAGATACCATGCACGTAATACTACAGGGGATCACTTTTGAGAAATACCATGCACTTGATACAACAGGAAATAACTTTTAGAGATACCATGCACTTGATACTACAGGGAATAACTTTTGAGATATACCATGCACTTAATATAATAGTTAATCTTTTTTGACAAAGACCATGCACTTGATACTTCAGGGGATAAATTTTGAAAGATACAATCAACTTAATACTACAGGGGATCACTTTGAGAGATACCATGCACTTGATACAACAGGTGATCTTTTTTAAGAAATACCATAAACTTAATACTACAGGGTATCACTTTTGAGAGATACCATGCACTTGATACTACAGAGAATCACTTTTGAGAGATACTATGAATTAATACTACAAGGGATTACTTTGAAAGATTCCATGATCTTGATACTACAGGGGATCTCTTTTGAGAAATACCATGCACTTGATACTACAGTGTATCACTTTTGAAAGATTCCATGATCTTGATACTACAGGGGATCACTTTTAAAAAATACCATGCACTTTATTTTACAGGGGATCACTTTGAGAGATACCATGCACTGGATTCAACAGGGAATCACTTTGAAAGATACCATGCATTTGATACAACAGGTAATCACTTTGAGAGATACCATGCACTTGATACAACAGGTGATCACATTGAGGGATACTATGCACTTGATACAACAGGTGATCACTTTTAAGAAATACCATGCACTTGATACTATAGAGAATAACTTTTGAGAGATACCATGCACTTGATACTATAGGGAATCACTGTTGAGAAAAACCATTCACTTGATACTACAGGGGATTACTTTGAGAATTACCATACACTTGATACTTCAGGGAAACACTTTTGAGAAATACCATGCAATTAATACAACAGGTGATAACTTTGAGAGATATCTTGCACTTGATACAACAGGTGATCATTTTTGAGAAATACCATGCACTTGATACTACATGGGATAACATTGAAAAATACCATGCACTTGATACTACAGGGGATCCCTTTTGAAAGATACCATGAACTTGATACTACAGGGGATCACTTAGAGAGATACCATGTACTTGATACAACAGGTGATCACTTTTGAGACCTACCATGCACTTGATACAACAGGGGATCACTTTGAGAGATACCATGCACTTGATACAACATGTGATCACTTTAAGAGATATCATGAACTTGATACAAAAGGTGATCACTTTTGAGATATACCATACACTTGATACAAAAGGGGATCATTTTGAGAGATACCATGCACTTGTTAAAAAAGGTGATCACTTTGAGAGATACCATGCACTTGATACAACAGGGGATCACATTGAGGGATACCATGCACTTGATACAACAGGTGATCACTTTTAGAGATACCATGCACTTGATACAACAGGTGATCACTTTTGATAAATACCATGCACTTGATACTACAGGGGATCACTTTGAGAGAAACCATGCACTTGATACTACAGGGGATCACTTTTGAGAGACAGCATGCACTTGATACAACAAGGGATCACTTTTTAAAAAATACCATGTACTTGATACTACAGGGGATAACTTTTGAGAAATACCATGCACTTGATACAACAGGAGATAACTTTTGAGAAATACCATGCACTTAATACAACAGGTGATCTTTTTTGAGAAATACCATGCATTTGATACTTTAGGGGATCACTTTTGAAAGCTACCATAAACTTGATACTACAGGGGATCACTTTGAGAGATACCATGCACTTTATACAACAGGTGATTACTTTTGAGAGATACCATGCACTTGATACAACAGGGAATCACTTTGAGAGATACCATGCATTTAATACAACAGGTAATCACTTTGAGAGATACCATGCACTTGATACAACAGGTAATCACATTGAGGGATACCATGCACTTGATACAACAGGTGATCACTTTTAAGAAATACCATGCACTTGATACTATAGAGAATAACTTTTGAGAGATACCATGCACTTGATACTATAGGGAATCACTTTTGAGAGAAACCATTTACTTGATACTACAGGGGATTACTTTGAGAAATACCATACACTTGATACTTCAGGGGAACACTTTTGAGAAATACCATGCAATTGATACAAAAGGTGATAACTTTGAGAGATATCTTGCACTTGATACAACAGGTGATCACTTTTGAGAAATACCATGCACTTGATACTACATGGATAACATTGAAAAATACTATGCAATTGATACTACAGGGGATCCCTTTTGAAAGATACCATGAACTTGATACTACAGGGGATCACTTAGAGAGATACCATGTACTTGAATCAACAGGTGATCACTTTTGAGACATACCATGCACTTGATACAACAGGGGATCACTTTGAGAGATACCATGCACTTGATACAACATGTGATCACTTTAAGAGATATCATGCACTTGATACAAAAGATGATCACTTTTGAGATATACCATGCACTTGATACAAAGAGGGATCATTTTGAGAGATACCATGCACTTGTTAAAAAAGGTGATCACTTTGAGAGATACCATGCACTTGATACAACAGGGGATCACATTGAGGGATACCATGCACTTGATACAACAGTTGATCACTTTTAGAGATACCATGCACTTGATACAACAGGTGATCACTTTTGAGAAATACCATGCACTTGATACTACAGGGGATCACTTTGAGAGAAACCATGCACTTGATACTACAGGGGATCACTTTTGAGAGACAGCATGCACTTGATACTACAAGGGATCACTTTTTTAAAAATACCATGTACTTGATACTACAGGGGATAACTTTTGAGAAATACCATGCACTTGATACTTCAGGGGATCACTTTTGAAAGATACCATAAACTTGATACTACAGGGGATCCCTTTGAGAGATACCATGCACTTGATACAGCAGGTGATCACTTTTGAGAAATACCATGCACTTGATACAAAGGATAAGCTTTTTTTAGAAATACCATGCACTTGATACTACAGGGTATAACTTTTGAGAGATACCATGCACTTGATACTACAGTGCATCACTTTTGAGAAATATTATGTACTTGATACTACAGGGGATCACTTTGAGAGATATAATGCACTTGATACTACACGGGATCACTTTTAAAAAATACCATGCACTTGATACTAAAGGGGATCACTTTTGAGAGATACCATGTACTTGATACTACAGGGGATCACTTTTGAAAAATACCATGCACTTGATACTACAGGGGATCACTTTTGAGAAATACCATGCACTTAATACAATAGGTGATCTTTTTTGAGAAACACCATGCACTTGATACTTCAGGGGATCAATTATGAAAGATACCATGCACTTGATACTACAGGGGATCACTTTGAGAGATATCATGCACTTGATACAACAGGTGATCACTTTTGAGAAATACCATGCACTTGATGCAACAGGAGATCTTTTTTTTAGAAATACTATGCACTTGATACTACAGGGTATCACTTTTGAGAGATACCATGCACTTGATACTACAGGGGATCACTTTTGAGAGATACCATGAATTAATACTACAAGGGATCACTTTGAAAGATTTCATGATCTATATACTACAGGGGATCACTTTTGAGAAATACCATGCACTTGATACTACAAGGGAACACTTTTGAGAAATACCATGCACTTTATACTACAGGGGATACCTTTGAGTGATACCATGCACTTGATACTACAGGGATTCATTTTTATGAAATACCATGCACTTGATACTATAGGGGATCACTTTGAGAGATATCATGCACTTGATACAACAGGTGATCTTTTTTTTAGAAATACAATGCACTTGATACTACAGGGTATCACTTTTGAGAGATACCATGCACTTGATACTACAGGGGATCACTTTTGAGAGATACCATGAATTAATACTACAAGGGATCACTTTAAAAGATTTCATGATCTATATACTACAGGAGATCACTTTTGAGAAATACCATGCACTTGATACTACAAGGGAACACTTTTGAGAAATACCATGCACTTTATACTACAGGGGATAACTTTGAGTGATACCATGCACTTGATACTACAGGGATTCATTTTAATGAAATACCATGCACTTGATACTATAGGGGATCACTTTTGAAAGATACCATGTACTTGATACTACAGGGGATCACTTTTAAGAAATACCATGCACTTGATACTAAAGGGGATCACTTTGTGAGATACCATGCACTTGATACTACAGGGGATTACTTTGAAAGATATCATGCACTTGATACAACAGGTGATCACTTTTAAGAAATACCATGCACTTGATACTATAGGGAATCACTTTTGATAGATACCATGCAA
>JAZGLO010006525.1:0-188308 GCA_036873155.1 Biomphalaria sudanica | reverse complement strand
GGTATCTCTTAAAGTGATCACATGTTGTATCAAGTGCATGGTATCTCTCAAAGTAATCCCCTGTTGTATCAAGAGCTTGGTATGTCTCAAAAGTGATCACCTGTTGTATCAAGTGCATGGTATCTCTCTAAGTGATCCCCTGTAGTATCAAGTTCATGGTATCTTTCAAAAGGGATCCCCTGTAGTATCAAGTGCATGGTATTTTTTAAATGTTATTCCATGTAGTATCAAGTGCAATGGTATTTCTCAAAAATGATCACCTGTTTTATCAAGTGCATGATATCTCTCAAAGTGATTACCTGTTGTATCAATTGCATAGTATTTCTCAAAAGTGTTCCCCTGAAGTATCAAGTGTATGGTATTTCTCAAAGTAATCCCCTGTAGTATCAAGTGCATGGTTTCTCTTAAAAGTGATTCCCTATAGTATCAAGTGCATGGTATCTCTCAAAAGTTATTCTCTATAGTATCAAGTGCATGGTATTTCTTAAAAGTGATCACATGTTGTATCAAGTGCATGGTATCCCTCAATGTGATCACCTGTTGTATCAAGTGCATGGTATTTCTAAAAAAAGATCACCTGTTGTATCTAGTGCATGGTATCTCTCAAAGTGATCCCCTGTTGTATCAAGTGCATGGTATCTCTCAAAGTGATCCCCTGTAGTATAAAGTGCATGGTATTTTTTAAAAGTGATCCCCTGTAGTATCAAGATCATGGAATCTTTCAAAAGTGATACACTGTAGTATCAAGTGCATGGTATTTCTGAAAAGAGATTCCCTGTAGTATCAAGATCATGTAATCTTTCAAAGTAATCCCCTGTAGTATTAATTCATGGTATCTCTCAAAAGTGATACCCTGTAGTAATAAGTTCATGGTATTTCTTAAAAAAGATCACCTGTTGTATCAAGTGCATGGTATCTCTCAAAGTCATCTCCTGTAGTATTAATTTGATTGTATCTTTCAAAATTTATCCCCTGAAGTATCAAGTGCATGGTATTTCTCAAAAAAGATCAACTATTATATTAAGTGCATGGTATATCTCAAAAGTTATTCCCTGTAGTATCAAGTGCATGGAATCTCTAAAAGTTATTACCTGTTGTATCAAGTGCATGGTATTTATCAAAAGTGATCCCCTGTAGTATCAAATGCATGGTATCTTTCTAAGTGATCCCCTGTAGTATCAAAAGCATGCTGTCTCTTAAAAGTGAACCCATAAAGTATCAAGTGCATGGTATTTCTTAAAAGTTATCCCATGTAGTATCAAGTGCATGTTTTCTCATAAAGTGATCCCCTGTAGTATCAAGTGCATGGTATTTCTCAAAAGTAATCACCTGTTGTATCAAGTGCATGGTATCTCTCAAAAGTGATCCCCTGTAGTATCAATTGCATAGTATTATTCAAAGTGATCCCATGTAGTATCAATTGCATAGTGTTTCTCATAAGTTATCCCCTGTAGTATCAAGTGCATGGTATTTCTCAAAGTTATCCCCTGTAGTATGAAGTGCATGGTATTTCTCAAAAGTGATCCCCTCTAGTATCAAGTGCATGGTATTTCTCAAAAGTAATCCCCTGTAGTATATAGATCATGAAATCTTTAAAAGTGATCCCCTGTAGTATTAATTCATGGTATCTCTCAAAAGTAATCCTTTGTAGCATCAAGTGCATGGTATCTCTCAAAAGTGATACCCTGTAGTATCAAGTGCATGGAATTTCTAAAAAAAGATCACCTGTTGTATCAAGTGCACGGTATCTCTAAAAGTGATCCCCTGTAGTATCAAGTTTATGGTATCTTTTATAAGTGATCCCCTGAAGTATCAAGTGCATGGTATTTCTAAAAAAAGATCACCTATTGTATTAAGTGCATGGTATTTCTCAAAAGTTATCACCTGTTGTATCAAGTGCAAGGTATTTCTCAAAAGTGATCCCCTGTAGTATCAAGTACATGGTATTTCTAAAAAGTGATCCTCTATAGTATCATGTGCATGGTATCTTTCAAAGTGATCCCCTGTAGTATCAAGTGCATGCTGTCTCTCAAAAGTGATCCCATGTAGTATCAAATGCATGGTTTCTCTCAAAGTGATCCCCTGTAGTATCAAGTGCATGGTATTTCTAAAAAGTGATCATCTGTTGTATCAAGTGCATGGTCTCTCTAAAAGTGATCACCTGTTGTATCAAGTGCATTTTATCTCTCAAAGTGATCACCTTTTTTATCAAGTGAATGTTATCTTTCAAAATAGATCTTCTGTAGTATCACGTGCATGGTATTTCTTAAAGTTATCCCTTGTACTATCAAGTGCATAGTAATTCTTAAAGTGATCCCCTGTAGTATCAAGTGCATGGTATTTTTCAATGTTATTCCATGTAGTATCAAGTGCATGGTATTTCTCAAAAGTCATCACCTGTTGTATCAAGTGCATGATATCTCTCAAAGTGATCACCTGTTGTATCAATTGCATGGTATTTCTCAAAAGTGTTCCCCTGAAGTATCAAGTGTATGGTATTTCTTAAATTAATCCCCTGTAGTATCAAGTGCATGGTTTCTCTCAAAAGTGATTCCCTATAGTATCAAGTGCATGGTATCTCTCAAAAGTTATTTTCTATAGTATCAAGTGCATGGTATTTCTTAAAAGTGATCACCTGTTGTATCAAGTGCATGGTATCCCTCAATGTGATCACCTGTTGTATCAAGTGCATGGTATTTCTAAAAAAAGATCACCTGTTGTATCCAGTGCATGGTATCTCTCAAAGTGATTTCCTGTTGTATCAAGTGCATGGTATCTCTCAAAGTGATCCCCTGTAGTATAAAGATCATGAAATCTTTTAAAAGTGATACACTGTAGTATCAAGTGCATGGTATTTCTCAAAAGAGATCCCCTGTAGTATCAAGATCATGGAATCTTTCAAAGTAATCCCCTGTAGTATTAATTCATGGTATCTCTCAAAAGTGATACCCTGTAGTATAAAGTTCATGGTATTTCTTGAAAAAGATCACCTGTTGTATCAAGTGCATGGTATCTCTCAAAGTGATCCTCTGTAGTATTAAGTTTATTGTATCTTTCAAAATTTATCCCCTGAAGTATTAAGTGCATGGTATTTCTCAAAAAAAGATCAACTATTATATTAAGTGCATGGTATATCTCAAAAGTTATCCCCTGTAGTTTCAAGTGCATGGTATCTTTAAAAGTTATTACCTGTTGTATCAAGTGCATGGTATCTCTCAAAAGTGATTCTCTGTAGTATCAAGTGCATGGTATCTCTCAAAAGTGATACCCTGTAGTATTAAGTTTATGGTATTTCTTAAAAAATACTCACCTGTTGTATCAAGTGCATGGTATCTCTCAAAGTGATCCCCTGTAGTATTAAGTTGATTGTATCTTTCCAAATTTATCCCCTGAACTATCAAGTGCATGGTATTTCTCAAAAAAGATCAACTATTATATTAAGTGCATGGTATATCTCAAAAGTTATCCCCTGTAGTATCAAGTGCATGGTATCTCTAAAAGTTATTACCTGTTGTATCAAGTGCATGGTATTTCTCAAAAGTGATCCCCTGTAGTATCAAATGCATGGTATCTTTCTAAGTGATCCCCTGTAGTATCAAGTGCATGCTGTCTCTTAAAAGTGATCCCCTAAAGTATCAAGTGCATGGTATTTCTTAAAAGTTATCCCATGTAGTATCAAGTGCATGTTTTCTCTTAAAGTGATCCCCTGTAGTATCAAGTGCATGGAATTTCTCAAAAGTGATCACCTGTTGTATCAAATGCATGGTATCTCTCAAAAGTGATCCCCTGTAGTATCAATTGCATGGTATTATTCAAAGTCATCCAATGTAGTATCAAGTGCATAGTGTTTCTCAAAAGTTATCCCCTGTAGTATCAAGTGCCTGGTATTTCTCAAAAGTGATCCCCTTTAGTATCAAGTGCATGGTATTTCTTAAAAGAGATCACCTGTTGTATCAAATGCATGGTATCTTTCAAAGTGATCCCCTGTAGTATCAAGTGCATGGTATCTCTCAAAGTGATCCCCTGAAGTATCAAGTGCATAATATTTTTAAAAATTGATCCCCTGTAGTAACAAGTGCATGGTATCTCTCAAAGTGATTCCCTGTAGTATTAAGTGCATGGTTTCTCTCAATGTGATCCCCTGTAGTATAAAGTTTATGGTATCTCTCAAATAGATCCCCTGTAGTATCACGTGCATGCTATTTCTTAAAGTTATCACTTGTAGTATCAAGTGCATGGTAATTCTCAAAGTTATCCCCTGTAGTATCAAGTGCATGGTATTTCTCAAAAGTGATCACCTGTTGTATCAAGTGCATAGTATCTCTGAAAGTGATACCCTAAAGTATCAAGTGCATGGTATCTCTCAAAAACGATCCCCTAAAGTATCAAGTGCTTGGTATTTCTCAAAAGTTTTCCCCTGTAGTATCAAGGGCATGGTATCTCTTAAAGTGTTCCATATTTGTATCAAGTACATGGTATCTCTCAAAAGTGATCCCCTGAAGTATCAAGTGCATGGTATTTCTCAAAGTAATCCTTTGTATTATCAAGTGCATGGTATCTCTTAACAGTGATTCCCTATAGTATCAAGTGCATGGTATCTCTCAAAAGTTATTCCCTATAGTATTAAGTGCATGGTATTTCTTTAAAGTGATCACCTGTTGTATCAAAAGCATGGTATCTTTCAAAGTGATCCCCTGTAGTATCAAGATTATGGTATCTTTCAAAAGTGATCCCCTGAAGTATCAAATGCATGGTATTTCTCAAAAGTGATCACCTGTTGTATCAAGTGCATGGTATCTCTAAAAGTGATCACCTGTTGTATCAAGTACATGGTATTTCCAAAAAATGATCCCTTGTAGTATCAAGAGCATGCTGTTACTCAAAAGTCATCCCCTGTAGTATCAAGTGCATGGTTTCTCTCAAAGTGATCCCCTGTAGTATCAAGTGCATGGTATTTCTCAAAAGTGATCACCTGTTGTATCAAGTGCATGGTATCTCTAAAAGTGATCACCTGTTGTATCAAGTGCATGGTATCCCTCAATGTAATCCCCTGTTGTATCAAGTGCATGGTATCTCTCAAAGTGATCACCTTTTTTAACAAGTGCATGGTATCTCTCAAAATGATCCCCTGTTGTATCAAGTGCATGGTATATCTCAAAAGTGATCACCTGTTGTATCAAGTGCATGGTATCTCTTAAAGTGATCACATGTTGTATCAAGTGCATGGTATCTCTCAAAGTAATCCCCTGTTGTATCAAGAGCATGGTATGTCTCAAAAGCGATCACCTGTTGTATCAAGTGCATGGTATCTCTCTAAGTGATCCCCTGTAGTATCAAGTTCATGGTATCTTTCAAAAGGGATCCCCTGTAGAATCAAGTGCATGGTATTTTTTAAATGTTATTCCATGTAGTATCAAGTGCAATGGTATTTCTCAAAAATGATCACCTGTTTTATCAAGTGCATGATATCTCTCAAAGTGATCACCTGTTGTATCAATTGCATAGTATTTCTCAAAAGTGTTCCCCTGAAGTATCAAGTGTATGGTATTTCTCAAAGTAATCCCCTGTAGTATCAAGTGCATGGTTTCTCTTAAAAGTGATTCCCTATAGTATCAAGTGCATGGTATCTCTCAAAAGTTATTCTCTATAGTATCAAGTGCATGGTATTTCTTAAAAGTGATCACATGTTGTATCAAGTGCATGGTATCCCTCAATGTGATCACCTGTTGTATCAAGTGCATGGTATTTCTAAAAAAAGATCACCTGTTGTATCTAGTGCATGGTATCTCTCAAAGTGATCCCCTGTTGTATCAAGTGCATGGTATCTCTCAAAGTGATCCCCTGTAGTATAAAGTGCATGGTATTTTTTAAAAGTGATCCCCTGTAGTATCAAGATCATGGAATCTTTCAAAAGTGATACACTGTAGTATCAAGTGCATGGTATTTCTGAAAAGAGATTTCCTGTAGTATCAAGATCATGTAATCTTTCAAAGTAATCCCCTGTAGTATAAATTCATGGTATCTCTCAAAAGTGATACCCTGTAGTATTAAGTTCATGGTATTTCTTAAAAAAGATCACCTGTTGTATCAAGTGCATGGTATCTCTCAAAGTGATCTCCTGTAGTATTAAGTTGATTGTATCTTTCAAAATTTATCCCCTGAAGTATCAAGTGCATGGTATTTCTCAAAAAAGATCAACTATTATATTAAGTGCATGGTATATCTCAAAAGTTATTCCCTGTAGTATCAAGTGCATGGAATCTCTAAAAGTTATTACCTGTTGTATCAAGTGCATGGTATTTATCAAAAGTGATCCCCTGTAGTATCAAATGCATTGTATCTTTCTAAGTGATCCCCTGTAGTATCAAGTGCATGCTGTCTCTTAAAAGTGAACCCATAAAGTATCAAGTGCATGGTATTTCTTAAAAGTTATCCCATGTAGTATCAAGTGCATGTTTTCTCTTAAAGTGATCCCCTGTAGTATCAAGTGCATGGTATTTCTCAAAAGTGATCACCTGTTGTATCAAGTGCATGGTATCTCTCAAAAGTGATCCCCTGTAGTATCAATTGCATGGTATTATTCAAAGTGATCCCATGTAGTATCAATTGCATAGTGTTTCTCATAAGTTATCCCCTGTAGTATCAAGTGCATGGTATTTCTCAAAAGTGATCCCCTGTAGTATCAAGTGCATGGTATCTCTCAAAGTTATCCCCTGTAGTATGAAGTGCATGGTATTTCTCAAAAGTGATCCCCTCTAGTATCAAGTGCATGGTATTTCTCAAAAGTAATCCCCTGTAGTATATAGATCATGAAATCTTTGAAAGTGATCCCCTGTAGTATTAATTCATGGTATCTCTCAAAAGTAATCCTTTGTAGCATCAAGTGCATGGTATCTCTCAAAAGTGATACCCTGTAGTATCAAGTGCATGGAATTTCTAAAAAAAGATCACCTGTTGTATCAAGTGCACGGTATCTCTCAAAGTGATCCCCTGTAGTATCAAGTTTATGGTATCTTTTATAAGTGATCCCCTGAAGTATCAAGTGCATGGTATTTCTAAAAAAAGATCACCTATTGTATTAAGTGCATGGTATTTCTCAAAAGTTATCACCTGTTGTATCAAGTGCAAGGTATTTCTCAAAAGTGATCCCCTGTAGTATCAAGTACATGGTATTTCTAAAAAGTGATCCTCTATAGTATCATGTGCATGGTATCTTTCAAAGTGATCCCCTGTAGTATCAAGTGCATGCTGTCTCTCAAAAGTGATCCCATGTAGTATCAAATGCATGGTTTCTCTCAAAGTGATCCCCTGTAGTATCAAGTGCATGGTATTTCTAAAAAGTGATCATCTGTTGTATCAAGTGCATGGTCTCTCTAAAAGTGATCACCTGTTGTATCAAGTGCATTTTATCTCTCAAAGTGATCACCTTTTTTATCAAGTGAATGTTATCTTTCAAAATAGATCTTCTGTAGTATCACGTGCATGGTATTTCTTAAAGTTATCCCTTGTACTATCAAGTGCATAGTAATTCTTAAAGTGATCCCCTGTAGTATCAAGTGCATGGTATTTCTCAAAGTGATCACATGTTGTAGCAAACGCATGGTATATCTCAAAGTAATCCATTGTTGTATCAATTGCATGGTATTTTTCAAAAGTGATCCTCTGAAGTATCAAGTGCATGGTATTTCTCAAAGTAATCCCCTGTAATATCAAGTGCATGGTATCTCTCAAAAGTGATTCAATATAAAATCAAGTGCATGGTATCTCTCAAAAGTGATCACTATAGTATCAAGTGCATGGTATTTCTTAAAAGTGATCACCTGTTGTATCAAAAGCATGGTATCTTTTAAAGTGATCCCCTGTAGTATCAAGTGCATGGTATCTCTCAAAGTGATCCCCTGTAGTATCAAGTGCATAGTATCTCTCAAAAGTGATCCCCTTAAGTATAAAGTGCATAATATTTTTGAAAAGTGATCCCCTGTAGTATCAAGTTTATGGTATCTTTTAAAAGTGATTCCCTGAAGTATTAAGTGCATGGTATTTCTAAAAAAATATCACCTGTTGTATCAAGTGCATGATATTTCTCAAAAAAGATCACCTGTTGTATCAAGTGCATGGTATTTCTCAAAAGTGATCACCTGTTGTATCAAGTGCATGGTATCTCTCAAAGTGATCCCCTGTAGTATCAAGTTTATGGTATCTTTCAAAATTGATCCTCTGTAGTATCAAGTGCATGGTATCTTTCAAAGTGATCCCCGTTAGTATCAAGTGCCTGGTATCTCTTTAGTGATCCCTATTTGTATCAAGTACATGGTATCTCTCAAAAGTGATCCCCTGTTGTATCCAGTGCATGGTATCTCTTAAAGTGATCCTCTATAGTATCATGTGCATGGTATCTTTCAAAGTGATCCCCTGTAGTATCAAGTGCATGCTGTCTCTCAAAAGTGATCCCATGTAGTATCAAATGCATGGTTTCTCTCAAAGTGATCCCCTGTAGTATCAAGTGCATGGTATTTCTAAAAAGTGATCATCTGTTGTATCAAGTGCATGGTCTCTCTAAAAGTGATCACCTGTTGTATCAAGTGCATTTTATCTCTCAAAGTGATCACCTTTTTTATCAAGTGAATGTTATCTTTCAAAATAGATCTTCTGTAGTATCACGTGCATGGTATTTCTTAAAGTTATCCCTTGTACTATCAAGTGCATAGTAATTCTTAAAGTGATCCCCTGTAGTATCAAGTGCATGGTATTTCTCAAAGTGATCACATGTTGTAGCAAACGCATGGTATATCTCAAAGTAATCCATTGTTGTATCAATTGCATGGTATTTTTCAAAAGTGATCCTCTGAAGTATCAAGTGCATGGTATTTCTCAAAGTAATCCCCTGTAATATCAAGTGCATGGTATCTCTCAAAAGTGATTCAATATAAAATCAAGTGCATGGTATCTCTCAAAAGTGATCACTATAGTATCAAGTGCATGGTATTTCTTAAAAGTGATCACCTGTTGTATCAAAAGCATGGTATCTTTTAAAGTGATCCCCTGTAGTATCAAGTGCATGGTATCTCTCAAAGTGATCCCCTGTAGTATCAAGTGCATAGTATCTCTCAAAAGTGATCCCCTTAAGTATAAAGTGCATAATATTTTTGAAAAGTGATCCTCTGTAGTATCAAGATCATGGAATCTTTCAAAAGTGATACCCTGTAGTATCAAGTGCATGGTATTTCTAAAAAAGATCACATGTTGTATCAAGTGCATGGTATTTCTCAAAAGTGATCACCTATTGTATCAAGTGCATGGTATCTCTCGAAGTGATCCCCTGTAGTATCAAGTTTATGGTATCTTTTAAAAGTGATTCCCTGAAGTATTAAGTGCATGGTATTTCTAAAAAAATATCACCTGTTGTATCAAGTGCATGATATTTCTCAAAAAAGATCACCTGTTGTATCAAGTGCATGGTATTTCTCAAAAGTGATCACCTGTTGTATCAAGTGCATGGTATCTCTCAAAGTGATCCCCTGTAGTATCAAGTTTATGGTATCTTTCAAAATTGATCCTCTGTAGTATCAAGTGCATGGTATCTTTCAAAGTGATCCCCGTTAGTATCAAGTGCCTGGTATCTCTTTAGTGATCCCTATTTGTATCAAGTACATGGTATCTCTCAAAAGTGATCCCCTGTTGTATCCAGTGCATGGTATCTCTTAAAGTGATCACCTGTTGTATCAAGTGCATGGTATCTCTCAAAGTGATAACCAGTTGTATCAAGTGCATGGTATCTCTCAAAGTGTTCCCCTGTCATATCAAGTGCATGGTGTCTCTCAAAGTGATCGCCTATAGTATCAAGTTTATAATATATCACAAAGTGATCCCCTGTTAAATTAAATGCATGGTATCTCTCAGAGTGATCACCTGTTGTATCAAGTGAATGGTATCTCTCAAAGTGATCCCATGTTGTATCAAGTACATGGTATCTCTCAAAGTGATCACCTTTTGTATAAATTGCATAGTATCTCTCAAAATGATCCCCTGTTGTATCAAGTGCATGGTATCTCTCAAAGTGATCACCTGTTGTAATAAGTGCATGGTATCTCTTAAAGTTATCCTCTGTAGTATAAAGTACATGGTACCTTTCAAAAGTGATCCCCTATAGTATCAAGTGCATGGTATTTCTCAAAAATGAATCCCTGCAGTATTAAGTGCATGGTATCTCTCAAAGTGATCCCCTCTAGTATAAAGTGCATGGTATCTAAAGAAAATTCACCTGTTGTATCAAGTACATGGTATTTCTCAAAAGTGATCACCTGTTATATTAAGTGCATAATATTTCTCAAAAAAGATCCCCTTAGTATCAAGTGCATGGTATTTCCAAAAGGTGATCCACTGTAGTATCAAGTGCATGCTGTCTTTCAAAAGTGATCCCCTGTAGTATCAAGTGCATGCTATCTCTCAAAGTGATCCCCTGTAGTATCAAGTGCATGGTATTTCTCAAAAGTGATCACCTGTTGTATCAAGTGCATGGTATCTCTAAAGGTGATCACCTGTTGTATCAAGTGCATTGTATCCCTCAATGTGATCCCCTGTTGTATCAAGTGCATGGTATCTCTCAAAGTGATCACCTTTTTTATCAAGTGCATAATATATCTCAAAATGATCCCATGTAGTGTCAAGTGCATGGTTTTTCTCAAAATTTATCCCCTGTAGTATCAAGTGCATGGTATTTCTCAAAAATGATCCCCTGTAGTATCAAGTGTATGGTATTTCTTAAAAGAGATCACCTGTTGTATCAAATGCATGGTATCTTTCAAAGTGATCCCCTGTAGTATCAAGTGCATGGTATCTCTCAAAGTGATCCCATGAAGTATCAAGTGCATAATATTTCTCAAAAAAGATCACCTATTGTATTAAGTGCATGGTAAATCTCAAAAGTTATCCCCTGTATTATCAAGTGCATGGTCTCTCTCAAAGTTATTACCTGTTGTATCAAGTGCATGGTATTTCTCAAAATTGATCCCCTGTAGTATCACGGGCATGCTATTTCTCAAAGTTATCCCTTGTAGTATCAAGTGCATGGTAATTCTCAAAGTTATCCCCTGTAGTATCAAGTACATGGTATCTCTCAAAGTTATTACCTGTTGTATCAAGTGCATGGTATCTCTCAAAGTGCTCACATGTTGTATCAAACGCATTGTATATCTCAAAGTGATCCCTTGTTGTATCAAGTGCATGGTATCTCTCAAAGTGATACCCTGAAGTATCAAGTGCATGGTATTTCTCAAAGTGATCCCCTGTTGTATCAAGTGCATGGTATGTCTCAAAAGTGATCACCTGTTGTATCAAGTACATATTATTTCTCAAAAATGATCCCATATAGTATCAATTGCATGATATCTCTCAAAAGTGATACCCTGTAGTATCAAGTGCATGGTATATCTAAAAACGATCACCAGTTGTATCAAGTGCATGGTATTTCTCAAAAGTGATCACCTGTTATATCAAGTGCATGATATCTCTCAAAGTGATCTCCTGTAGTATCAAGTTTATGGTATCTTTCAAAAAGATCACCTGTAGTATCAAGTGCATGCTGTCTCTCAAAAGTTATCCCCTGTAGAATCACGTGCATGGTTTCTCTCAAAGTGATCCCCTGTAGTATTAAGTGAATGGTATTTCTCAAAAGTGATCACCTGTAGTATCAAGTACATGGTATTTCTAAAAGTGATCACCTGTTGTATCAAGTACATGATATCTCTCAAAGTGATCAACTGTTGTATCAATTGCATGGTATTTCTTAAAAGTGTTCCCCAGAATTATCAAGTCTATGGTATTTCTCAAACTAATCCTCTGTAGTATCAAGAACATGGTATCTCTCAAAAGTGATTACCTATAGTATCAAGTGCATGGTATCTCTCAAAAGTGATTCCCTATAGTATCAAGTGCATGAAATTTCTTAAAAGTGATCACCTATTGTATCAAAAGCATGGTATCTTTCAAAGTGATCCCCTGTAGTATCAAGTGCATAGTATTTCTCAAAAACGATCACCTCTAGTATCAAGTGCATGGTATTTCTCAAAAGTGATCCCCTGTAGTATCAAGATCATGGAATCTTTCAAAGTAATCCCCTGTAGTATTAATTCATGGTATCTCTCAAAAGTGATTCTCTGTAGTATCAAGTGCATGGTATCTCTCAAAAGTGATACCCTGTAGTATCAAGTGCATGGTATTTCTAAAAAACGATCACCTGTTGTATCAAGTGCATGGTATCTCTCAAAAGTTATACCCTGTGGTATCAAGTGCATGGTATCTCTCAAAGTTATTACCTGTTGTATCAAGTGCATGGTATTTCTCAAAAGTGATCCCCTGTAGTATAAAGTACATTACATTTCTAAAAAGTGATCCTCTATAGTATCAAGTGCATGGTATTTCTTAAAAGTGATCACCTGTTATATCAAAAGCATAGTATCTTTCAAAGTGATCCCCTGTAGTATCAAGTGCATGGTATCTCTCAAAGTGATCCATTGTAGTATCAAGTGCATAGTATCTCCCAAAAAAGATCCACTTTAGTATCAAGTTCATGGTATTTCTTAAAAGTGATCCCCTGTAGTATCATGTACATGGTATTTTTTAAAAGTGATTCCCTATAGTATCAAGTGCATGGTATCTCTCAAAGTGATCCCCTGTAGAATAAAGTGCATGATATTTCTCAAAAGTGATCACCTCTAGTATACTGTGCATGGTATTTCTTAAAAGTGATCCCCTGTAGTATCAAGTGCATGGTATCTCTCAAAAGTGATACCCTGTAGTATGAAGTGCATAGTTTTTCTAAAAAAAAGATCACCTGTTGTATCAAGTGCATGGTATTTCTCAAAAGTGATCACCTGTTGTATCAAGTGCATGGTATCTCTCAAAATGATCCCCTGTAGTATCAAGTGCATGGTATCTTTCATAAGTGATCCCCTGTAGTATCAAGTACATGGTATTTCTAAAAAAGATCACCTGTTGTATCAAGTGCATGGTATTTCTCAAAAATGATGCCCTGTAGTATCAAGTGAATGGTATCTCTCAAAAGTGATACCCTGTAGTATCAAGTGCATGGTATTTCTAAAAAAGTTCATCTGTTGTATCAAGTGCATGGTATTTCTCAAAAGTGATCCCCTGTAGTATCAAGTACATGGTATTTCCAAAAAGTTATCCTCTGTAGTATCAAGTGCATGGTATCTTTCAAAGTGATCCCCTGTAGTATCAAGTGCATGCTGTCTCTCAAAAGTGATCCCCTGTAGAATCACGTGCATGGTTTCTCTCAAAGTGATCCCCTGTAGTATCAAGTGCATGGTATTTCTCAAAAGTGATCACCTGTTGTATCAAGTGCATGGTATCTCTTAAAGTGATCCCATGTTGTATCAAGTGCATGGTATCTCTCAAAGTGATCACCTTTTTTATCAAGTGCATGATATCTCTTAAAATAGATCTTCTGTAGTATCAAGTGCATGGTATTTCTCAAAAATTATCCCCTGAGGTATCAAGTGCATGGTATCTCTTAAAAGTGATCCCCTTAAGTAAGAAGCGCATGGTATTTCTCAAAAATGATCCCCTGTAGTATCAAGTGCATGGTATTTTTCAAAAGTGATCTCCTGTAGTATCAAGTGCATGCTGTCTATCAAAAGTGATCCCATGTAGTATCAAATGCATGGTTTCTCTCAAAGTGATCTCCTGTGGTATCAAGTGCATGGTATTTCTCAAAAGTGATCATCTGTTGTATCAAGTGCATGGTATCTCTAAAAGTGATCACCTGTTGTATCAAGTGCATTGTATCCCTCAATCTGATCCCCTGTTGTATCAAGTGCATGGTATCTCTCAAAGTGATAACCTTTTTTATCAAGTGCATGGTATATCTCAAAATGATCCCATGTAGTGTCAAGTGCTTGGTTTTTCTCAAAATTTATCCCCTGTAGTATCAAGTGCATATTATTTCTCAAAAGTTATCCCCTGTAGTATCAAGTGCATGGTATTTCTTAAAAGAAATCACCTGTTGTATCAAATGCATGGTATCTTTCAAAGTGATCCCCTGTAGTATCAAGTGCATGGTATCTCTCAAAGTGATCCCATGAAGTATCAATTGCATAATATTTCTCAAAAAAGATCACATATTGTATTAAGTGCATGTTAAATCTCAAAAGTTATCCCCTGTATTATCAAGTGCATGGTCTCTCTCAAAGTGATTACCTGTTGTATCAAGTGCATGGTATTTTTCAAAATTGATCCCCTGTAGTATCACGTGCATGCTATTTCTCAAAGTTATCCCTTGTAGTATCAAGTGCATGGTAATTCTCAAAGTTATCCCCAATAGTATCAGGTGCATGGTATCTCTCAAAGTTATCCCCAATAGTATCAGGTGCATGGTATCTCTCAAAGTTATTACCTGTTGTATCAAGTGCATGGTATCTCTCAAAGTGCTCACATGTTGTATCAAACGCATGGTATATCTCAAAGTGATCCATTGTTGTATCAAGTGCATGGTATCTCTCAAAGTGATACCCTGAAGTATCAAGCGCATGGTATCTCTCAAAAACGATCCCCTAAAGTATCAAGTGCATGGTATTTCTCAAAGTGATCCCCTGTCGTATCAAGTGCATGGTATGTCTCAAAAGTGATCACCTGTTGTATCAAGTACATATTATTTCTCAAAAATGATCCCATATAGTATCAATTGCATGGTATCTCTCAAAAGTGATACCCTGTAGTATCAAGTGCATGGTATATCTAAAAAAAATCACCAGTTGTATCAAGTGCATGGTATTTCTCAAAAGTGATCACCTGTTATATCAAGTGCATGATATCTTTCAAAGTGATCTCCTGTAGTATCAAGTTTATGGTATCTTTCAAAGTGATCACCTGTAGTATCAAGTGCATGCTGTCTCTCAAAAGTTATCCCCTGTAGAATCACGTGCATGGTTTCTCTCAAAGTGATCCCCTGTAGTATTAAGTGAATGGTATGTCTCAAAAGTGATCACCTGTAGTATCAAGTACATGGTATTTCTAAAAGTGATCACCTGTTGTATCAAGTGCATGATATCTCTCAAAGTGATCACCTGTTGTATCAATTGCATGGTATTTCTCAAAAGTGTTTCCCTGAATTATCAAGTCTATGGTATTTCTCAAAGTAATCCTCTGTAGTATCAAGAGCATGGTATCTCTCAAAAGTGATTACCTATAGTATCAAGTGCATGGTATCTCTCAAAAGTGATTCCCTATAGTATCAAGTGCATGGTATTTCTTAAAAGTGATCACCTATTGTATCAAAAGCATTGTATCTTTCAAAGTGATCCCCTGTAGTATCAAGTGCATAGTATTTCTCAAAAATGATCACCTCTAGTATCAAGTGCATGGTATTTCTCAAAAGTGATCCCCTGTAGTATCAAGATCATGGAATCTTTCAAAGTAATCCCCTGTAGTATTAATTCATGGTATCTCTCAAAAGTGATTCTCTGTAGTATCAAGTGCATGGTATCTCTGAAAAGTGATACCCTGTAGTATCAAGTGCATGGTATTTCTAAAAAAACGATCACCTGTTGTATCAAGTGCATGGTATCTCTCAAAAGTTATACCCTGTAGTATCAAGTGCATGGTATCTCTCAAAGTTATTACCTGTTGTATCAAGTGCATGGTATTTCTCAAAAGTGATCCCCTGTAGTATAAAGTACATAACATTTCTAAAAAGTGATCCTCTATAGTATCAAGTGCATGGTATTTCTTAAAAGTGATCCCCTGTAGTATCAAGTGCATGTTTTCTCTTAAAGTGATCCCCTGTAGTATCAAGTGCATGGTATTTCTCAAAAGTGATCACCTGTTGTATCAATTGCATGGTATTATTCAAAGTGATCCCATGTAGTGTCAAGTGCATGGTTTTTCTCAAAATTTATCCCCTGTAGTATCAAGTGCATGGTATTTCTCAAAAGTGATACCCTGTAGTATCAAGTGCATGGTATTTCTAAAGAAAGATCACCTGTTGTATCAAGTACATGGTATTTCTCAAAAGTGATCACCTGTTGTATCAAGTGCATGGTATTTCTAAAAAAAGATCACCTATTGTATTAAGTGCATGGTATTTCTCAAAAAAGATCCCCTTAGTATCAAGTGCATGGTATTTCCAAAAGGTGATCCACTGTAGTATCAAGTGCATGCTGTCTTTCAAAAGTGATCCCCTGTAGTATCAAGTGCATGCTATCTCTCAAAGTGATCCCCTGTAGTATCAAGTGCATGGTATTTCTCAAAAGTGATCACCTGTTGTATCAAGTGCATGGTATCTCTAAAAGTGATCACCTGTTGTATCAAGTGCATTGTATCCTTCAATGTGATCCCCTGTTGTATCAAGTGCATGGTATCTCTCAAAGTGATCACCTTTTTTATCAAGTGCATGGTATATCTCAAAATGATCCCATGTAGTGTCAAGTGCGTGGTTTTTCTCAAAATTTATCCCCTGTAGTATCAAGTGCTAGGTATTTCTCAAAAGTGATCCCCTGTAGTATCAAAAACATGGTATTTCCAAAAAGTTATCCTTTGTAGTATCAAGTGCATGGTATCTTTCAAAGTGATCCCCTGTAGTATCAAGTGCATGCTGTCTCTCAAAAGTGATCCCCTGTAGAATCACGTGCATGGTTTCTCTCAAAGTGATCCCCTGTATATCAAGTGCATGGTATTTCTCAAAAGTGATCACCTGTTGTATCAAGTGCATGGTATCTCTCAAAGTGATCACCTTTTTTATCAAGTGCATGGTATCTCTTAAAATAGATCTACTGTAGTATCAAGTGCATGGTATTTCTCAAAAATTATCCCCTGATGTATCAAGTGCATGGTATCTCTTAAAAGTGATCCCCTAAAGTATCAAGCGCATGGTATTTTTCAAAAATGATCCCCTGTAGTATCAAGTGCATGGTATTTTTCAAAAGTTATCTCCTGTAGTATCAAGTGCATGCTGTCTATCAAAAGTGATCCCATGTAGTATCAAATGCATGGTTTCTCTCAAAGTGATCTCCTGTAGTATCACTGCATGGTATTTCTCAAAAGTGATCATCTGTTGTATCAAGTGCATGGTCTCTCTAAAAGTGATCACCTTTTGTATCAAGTGCGATTTATCTCTCAAAGTGAATCCCTGTAGTATTTAGTGCATGGTATCTCTCAAAAGAGATCCATTTTAGTATCAAGTGCATGGTTATTCTTAAAAGTGATCCCCTGTAGTATCAAGTACATATTATTTCTCAAAAATGATCCCATATAGTATCAATTGCATGATATCTCTCAAAAGTGATACCCTGTAGTATCAAGTGCATGGTATATCTAAAAAAGATCACCAGTTGTATCAAGTGCATGGTATTTCTCAAAAGTGATCACCTGTTATATCAAGTGCATGATATCTCTCAAAGTGATCTCCTGTAGTATCAAGTTTATGGTATCTTTCAAAGTGATCACCTGTAGTATCAAGTGCATGCTGTCTCTCAAAAGTTATCCCCTGTAGAATCACGTGCATGGTTTCTCTCAAAGTGATCCCCTGTAGTATTAAGTGAATGGTATTTCTCAAAAGTGATCACCTGTAGTATCAAGTACATGGTATTTCTAAAAGTGATCACCTGTTGTATCAAGTGCATGGTATCTCTCAAAGTGATCCCCTGTAGTATCAAGTAAATGGTATCTTTTATAAGTGATCCCCTGAAGTATCAAGTGCATGGTATTTCTCAAAAAAGATCACCTTCTGTATTAAGTGCATGGTATTTCTTAAAAGAGATCACCTGTTGTATCAAGTGCAAGGTATTTCTCAAAAGTGATCCCCGGTAGTATCAAGTATATGGTATTTCTAAAAAGTGATCCTCTTAAGTATCATGTGCATGGTATCTTTCAAAGTGATCCCCTGTAGTATCAAGTGCATGCTGTCTCTCAAAAGTGATCCCATGTAGTATCAAATGCATGGTTTCTCTCATAGTGATCCCCTGTAGTATCAAGTGCATGGTATTTCTCAAAAGTGATCATCTGTTGTATCAAGTGCATGGTTTCTCTCATAGTGATCCCCTTTAGTATCAAATGCATGGTATTTCTTAAAAGTGATTCCCTGTAGTATCAAGTGCATTATATCTCTCAAAGTGATCCCCTGTAGTATCAAGTACATATTATTTCTCAAAAATGATCCCATGTAGTATCAATTGCATGGTATCTCTCAAAAGTGATACCCTGTAGTATCAAGTGCATGGTATTTCTAAAAAAGATCACCAGTTGTATCAAGTGCATGGTATTTCTCAAATATTATTACCTGTTGTATCAAGTGCATTATATCTCTAAAAGTGATCCCCTGAAGTATCAAGTGCATGGTATTTCCAAAAAGTAATCCTCTGTAGTATCAAGTGCATGGTATCTTTCAAAGTTATCCCCTGTAGTATCAAGTGCATGCTGTCTTTCAAAAGTGATCCCCTGTAGAATCACGTGCATGGTTTCTCTCAAAGTGATGCCTTGTAGTATTAAGTGCATGGTATTTCTCAAAAGTGATCACCTGTTGTATTAAGTGCAAGGTATCTCTAAAAGTGATCACCTAATGTATCAAGTGCATGGTATCTCTCAAAGTGATCACCTTTTTTATCAAGTGCATGTTATCTTTCAAAACAGATCTTCTGTAGTATCACGTGCATGGTATTTCAAAGTTATCCCTTTTACTATCAAGTGCATAGAAATTCTCAAAGTGATCCCCTGTAGTATCAAGTGCATGGTATTTCTTAAAGTGATTACATGTTGTATCAATCGCATGGTATATCTCAAAGTGATCCATTGTTGTATCAAGTGCATGATATCTCTGAAAAAGTGATCACCTGTTGTATCAAGTGCATGGTATCTCTCAAAGTGATCCCCTGTTGTATCAAGTGCATGGTATCTCTCAAAGTGATTTCCTGTAGTATAAAGTGCATGGTATTTTTTAAAAGTAATCCCCTGTAGTATTTATTCATGGTATCTCTCAAAAGTGATTCTCTGTAGTATCAAGTGCATAGTATCACTCAAAGAGATCCCCTGTAGTATCAAATTGATGGTATCTTTCAAAATTTATCCCCTGAAATATCAAGTGTATGGTATTTCTCAAAAAAGATCACCTATTATATTAAGTGCAGGGTATTTCTCAAAAGTGATCCCCTATAGTATAAAGGACATGGCATTTCTTAAAAGTGATCCTCTATAGTATCAAATGCATGGTATCTCTCAAAGTGATCCCCTGTAGTATAAAGTACATGGTATTTTTTAAAAGTGATCCCCTGTAGTATCAAGATCATGGAATCTTTCAAAAGTTATACCCTGTAGTATTAATTTATGGTATCTTTCAAAAAAGATTCTCTGTAGTATTAAGTGCATGGTATCTCTCGAAAGTGATACCCTGTAGTATCAAGTGCATGGTATTTCTAAAAAAAGATCACCTGTTGTATCAAGTTCATGGTATCTTTCAAAGTGATCCCCTGTAGTATCAAGTTGATGGTATCTTTAAAAATTAATCCCCTGAAGTATCAAGTGCATGGTATTTCTCAAAAAAGATCACCTATTGTATTAAGTACATGGTATATCTTAAAAGTTATCCCCTGTAGTATCAAGTGCATAGTATCTCTCAAAGTTATTACATGTTGTCTCAAGTGCATGGTATTTCTCAAAAGTGATCCCCTGTAGTATAAAGTACATGGCATTTCTAAAAAGTGATCCTCTATAGTATCAAGTGCATGGTATCTTTCTAAGTTATCCCTTGTAGTATAAAGTGAAATTTTTCTCTTAAAGTGATCACCTGTAGTATCAAGTGCATGGTATTTCTCAAAAGTGATCACCTGTTGTATCAAGTGCATGGTATCTCTCAAATGTGATGCCCTGTAGTATCAATTGCATAGTATTATTCAAAGTAATCCCATGTAGTATCAAGTGCATGGTGTTTCTCAAAAGTTATCCCCTGTAGTATCAAGTGCATGGTATTTTACCAAAAGTGATCCCCTGTAGTATCAAGTGCATGATATTTTTTAAAAGAGATCACCTGTTGTATCAAATGCATGGTATCTTTTAAAGCGATCCCCTGTAGTATCAAGTGCATGGTATCTCTTAAAGTGATCCCCTGAAGTATCAAGTGCATGGTAATTCTCAAAGTTTTCCCCTGTAGTATCAAGTGCATGGTATTTCTTAAAAGTGATCACCTGTTGTATCAAGTGCATGGTATCTCTCAAAGTGCTCAAATGTTGTATCAAACGCATGGTATATCTCAAAGTGATTTCTTAATGTATCAAGTGCATGGTATCTCTCAATGTGATACCCTAAAGTATCAAGTGCATGGTATCTCTCAAAAACGATCCCCTAAAGTATCAATTGCATGGTATTTCTCAAAAGTTATCCCATGTAGTATCAAGGGCATGGTATTTTTCAAAAGTGATCCCCTGTAGTATCAAATGCATGGTATCACTTAAAGTGATCCCTATTTGTATCAAGTACATGGTATCTATCAAAAGTGATCCCCTGAAATATCAAGTGCATGGTATTTAAAAAAAAAATCACCTGTTGTATCAAGTGCATGGTATCTCTCAAAGTAATCCCCTGTAGTATCAAGTGCATGGTATCTCTCTAAAGTGATCCCCTGTAGTATTAATTGCATGGTATTTCTCAAAAGTGATCCCCTGAAGTATCAAGTGCATGGTATTTCATAAAAATGAATCCCTGTAGTATCAAGTGCATGGTATCTCTCAAAGTTATCCCCTGTAGTATAAAGTGCATGATATTTTTTAAAAGTGATCCCCTGTAGTATCAAGATCATGGAATCTTTGAAAAGTGATACCCTGTAGTATCAAGTGCATAATATTTCTAAAAAAGATCACCTGTTGTATTTCTCAATAGTGTTTCCCTATAGTATCAAGTGCATGGTATCTATCAAAAGTGATTCCCTATAGTATCAAGTGCATGGTATTTCTCAATGTGATCCCCTGTAGTATAAAGTTTATGGTATCTCTCATAATAGATCCCCTGTAGTATCACGTGCATGCTATTTCTCAAAGTTATCCCTTGTAGTATCAAGTGCATGGTAATTCTTAAAGTTATCCCCTGTAGTATCAAGTGCATGGTATTTCTCAAAAGTGATCACCTGTTGTATCAAGTGCATGGTATCTCTCAAAGTACTCACATGTTGTATCAAACGCATGGTATAACTCAAAGTGATCTCTTGATTTATCAAGTGCATGGTATCTCTAAAAAACGATCACCTAAAGTATCAATTGCATGGTATTTCTCAAAAGTTATCCCATGTAGTATCAAGGGCATGGAATTTTTCAAAAGTGATCCCCTGTAGTATCAAAAGCATTGGTATCTCTTAAAGTGATCCCTATTTGTATCTATCAAAAGTGATCCCCTAAAGTATCAAGTGCATGGTATTTTTAAAAAAAGATCACCTGTTGTATCAAGTGCATGGTATCTCTCAAAGTAATCCCCTGTAGTATCAAGTGCATGGTATCTCTCTAAAGTGATCCCCTGTAGTATCAAGTGCATGGTATCTCTCTAAAGTGATCCCCTGTAGTATCAATTGCATGGTATTTCTTAAAAGTGATCCCCTGAAGTATCAAGTGCAGTGTATTTCTCAAAGTAATCCCCTGAAGTTTCAAGTGCATGGTATCTCTCAATAGTGATTCCCTATAGTATCAATTGCATGGTATCTATCAAAAGTGATTCCCTATAGTATCAAGTGCATGGTATTTCTTAAAAGTGATCACCTGTTGTATCAAGTGCATGATATCTTTCAAAGTGATCCCCTGTAGTATCAAGTGCATGGTATCTCACAAAGTGATCCCCTTTAGTATCAAGTGCATGGTATTTCTTAAAAGTGATCCCCTGTAGTATCAAGTACATGGTATCTTTCAAAAGTGATCCCCTATAGTATCAAGTGCATGGTATTTCATTAAAATGAATCCCTGTAGTATCAAGTGCATGGTATCACTCAAAGTTATCCCCTGTAGTATAAAGTGCATGGTATTTCTCAAAAGTGTTCCCTTGTAGTATCAAGTGCATGGTATTTCTCAAAAGTGATCTCCTGTAGTATATAGATCATGAAATCTTTTAAAGTGATCCCTTGTAGTATTAATTCATGGTATCTCTCAAAAGTGATCCCCTGTAGTATCAAGTGCATGGTATCTCTCAAAAGTGATACCCTGTAGTATCAAGTGCATTGTATTTCTAAAAAAAGATCACCTGTTGTATCAAGTGCATGATATCTCTCAAAGTGATCCCCTATAGTATCAAGTGCATGGTATTTCATAAAAATGAATCCCTGTAGTATCAAGTGCATGGTATCACTCAAAGGTATCCCCTGTAGTATAAAGTGCATGGTATTTCTCAAAAGTGTTCCCTTGTAGTATAAAGTGCATGGTATTTCTTAAAAGTGTTCCCTTGTAGTATTAATTCATGGTATCTCTCAAAAGTTATCCCCTGTAGTATCAAGTGCATGGTATCTCTCAAAAGTGATACCCTGTAGTATCAAGTGCATAGTATTTCTAAAAAAAAGATCTCCTGTTGCATCAAGTGCATGGTATTTCTCAAAAGTGATCACCTGTTGTATCAAGTGCATGATATCTCTCAAAGTGATCCCCTGTAGTATCAAGTGCATGGTATCTTTCATAATTGATCCCCTGAAGTATCAAGTGCATGGTGTTTCTCAAAAAAGATCACCTATTGTATTAAGTGCATGGTATTTCTCAAAAGTGATCCCCTGTAGTATCAAGTGCATGGTATTTCTCAAAAGTGATCCCCTGTAGTATCAAGTACATGGTATCTCTCAAAAGTGATCCCCTTTAGTATCAAGTGCATGGTATTTCTTAAAAGTGATCCCGTGTAGTATCAAGTGCATTATATCTCTCAAAGTGATCCCCTGTAGTATGAAGTACATAATATTTCTCAAAAGTGATGCACTGTAGTATCAAGTGCATGGTATCTCTCAAAAGTTATACCCTGTAGTATCAAGTGCATGGTATTTCTAAAAAAAGCTCATCCTTTGTATCAAGTGCATGGTATTTCTCAAAAGTGATCACCTGCTGTATCAAGTGCATGGTATTTCTAAAAAATCATCCTCTGTAGTATCATGTGCATGTTGTCTCTCAAAAGTGATCCCCTGTAGTATTAAGTGCATGGTATCTCTAAAAGTGATCACCTGTAGTATCAAATGCATGGTATCTCTCTAAAGTGATCCCCTGTAGTATCAATTGCATGGTATTTCTTAAAAGTGATCCCCTGAAGTATCAAGTGCATGGTATTTCTCAAAGTAATCCCCTGAAGTTTCAAGTGCATGGTATCTCTCAATAGTGATTCCCTATAGTATCAAATGCATGGTATCTATCAAAAGTGATTCCCTATAGTATCAAGTGCATGGTATTTCTTAAAAGTGATCACCTGTTGTATCAAGTGCATGATATCTTTCAAAGTAATCCCCTGTAGTATCAAGTGCATGGTATCTCACAAAGTGATCCCCTTTAGTATCAAGTGCATGGTATTTCTTAAAAGTGATCCCCTGTAGTATCAAGTACATGGTATCTTTCAAAAGTGATCCCCTATAGTATCAAGTGCATGGTATTTCATTAAAATGAATCCCTGTAGTATCAAGTGCATGGTATCACTCAAAGTTATCCCCTGTAGTATAAAGTGCATGGTATTTCTCAAAAGTGTTCCCTTGTAGTATCAAGTGCATGGTATTTCTCAAAAGTGATCTCCTGTAGTATATAGATCATGAAATCTTTTAAAGTGATCCCTTGTAGTATTAATTCATGGTATCTCTCAAAAGTGATCCCCTGTAGTATCAAGTGCATGGTATCTCTCAAAAGTGATACCCTGTAGTATCAAGTGCATAGTATTTCTAAAAAAAAGATCTCCTGTTGCATCAAGTGCATGGTATTTCTCAAAAGTGATCACCTGTTGTATCAAGTGCATGATATCTCTCAAAGTGATCCCCTGTAGTATCAAGTGCATGGTATCTTTCATAATTGATCCCCTGAAGTATCAAGTGCATGGTGTTTCTCAAAAAAGATCACCTATTGTATTAAGTGCATGGTATTTCTCAAAAGTGATCCCCTGTAGTATCAAGTGCATGGTATTTTTCAAAAGTGATCCCCTGTAGTATCAAGTACATGGTATCTCTCAAAAGTGATCCCCTTTAGTATCAAGTGCATGGTATTTTTTAAAAGTGATCCCGTGTAGTATCAAGTGCATTATATCTCTCAAAGTGATCCCCTGTAGTATCAAGTACATAATATTTCTCAAAAGTGATGCACTGTAGTATCAAGTGCATGGTATCTCTCAAAAGTTATACCCTGTAGTATCAAGTGCATGGTATTTCTAAAAAAAGCTTATCCTTTGTATCAAGTGCATGGTATTTCTCAAAAGTGATCACCTGCTGTATCAAGTGCATGGTATCTCTCAAAGGGATCCCCTGTAGTATCAAGTTTATGGTATCTTTCAAAAGTGATCCCCTGAAGTATCAAGTGCATGGTATTTCTCAAAAGTTATCCCCTGTAGTATCAAGTACATGGTATTTTTAAAAAAGTGATCCCTTGTAGTATCAAGTGCATGCTGTCTCTCAAAAGTGATCCCCTGTAGTATCAAGTGCATGGTTTCTCTCAAAGTGATCCCCTGTAGTATCAAGTGCATGGTATTTCTCAAAAGTGATCACCTGTTGTATCAAGTGCATGGTATCTCTAAAAGTGATCAACTGTTGTATCAAGTGCATGGTATCCCTCAATGTGATCCCCTGTTGTATCAAGTGCATGGTATCTCTCAAAGTGATCACCTTTTTTAACAAGTGCATGGTATCTCTCAAAATGATCCCTCTTTGTATCAAGTGCATGGTATATCTCAAAAGTGATCATCTTTTGTATCAAGTGCATGATATCTCTTAAAGTGATCACATGTTGTATCAAGTGCATGGTATCTCTCAAAGTGATCCCCTGTTGTATCAAGTGCATGGTATGTCTCAAAAGTGATCACCTGTTGATTCAAGTACATGGTATCTCTCTAAGTGATCCCCTGTAGTATCAAGTTCATGGTATCTTTCAAAAGGGATCCCCTGTAGTATCAATTGCATAGTATTTTTCAATGTTATCCATGTAGTATCAAGTGCATGGTATTTCTCAAAAGTGATCACCTGTTGTATCAAGTGCAAGATATCTCTCAAAGTTATCACCTTTTGTATCAATTGCATGGTATTTCTCAAAAGTGTTCCCCTGAAGTATCAAGTGTATGGTATTTCTCAAAGTAATCCCCTGTAGTATCAAGTAAATGGTTTCTCTCAAAAGTGATTCCCTATAGTATCAAGTGCATGGTATCTCTCAAAAGTTATTCTCTATAGTATCAAGTGCATGGTATTTCTTAAAAGTGATCACCTGTTGTATCAAGTGCATGGTATCCCTCAATGTGATTACCTGTTGTATCAAGTGCATGGTATCTCTCAAAGTGATTACCTGTTGTATTAAATGCATGGTATCTCTCAAAGTGATTCCCTGTTGTATCAAGTGCATGGTATCTCTCAAAAGTAATCACCTGTTGTATAAAGTGCATGGTATCTCTCAAAGTGATCCCCTGTAGTATCAAGTTTATGGTAGCTTTCAAAAGTGATCCCCTAAAGTATCAAATGCATGGTATTTCTCAAAAAAGATCACCTGTTGTATTAAGTGCATGGTATTTCTCAAAAGTTATCTCCTGTTGTATCAAGTGCATGGTATTTCTCAAAAGTTATCCCCTGTAGTATCAAGTACATGGTATTTTTTAAAAAGTGATCCCTTGTTGTATCAAGTGCATGCTGTCTCTCAAAAGTGATCCCCTGTAGTATCAAGTGCATGGTTTCTCTCAAAGTGATCCCCTGTAGTATCAAGTGCATGGTATTTATCAAAAGTGATCACCTGTTGTATCAAGTGCATGGTATCTCTAAAAGTGATCACCTGTTGTATCAAGTGCATGGTATCCCTCAATGTGATCCCCTGTTGTATCAAGTGCATGGTATCTCTCAAAGTGATCACCTTTTTTAACAAGTGCATGGTATCTCTCAAAATGATCCCCTTTTGTATCAAGTGTATGGTATATCTCAAAAGTGATCACCTTTTGTATCAAGTTCATGATATCTCTTAAAGTGATCACATGTTGTATCAAGTGCATGGTATCTCTCAAAGTGATCCCCTGTTGTATCAAGTGCATGGTAGGTCTCAAAAGTGATCACCTGTTGTATCAAGTACATGGTATCTCTCTAAGTGATCCCCTGTAGTATCAAGTTCATGGTATCTTTCAAAAGGGATCCCCTGTAGTATCAAGTGCATGGTATTTTTCAATGTTATCCCATGTAGTATCAAGTGCATGGTATTTCTCAAAAATGATCACCTGTTGTATCAAGTGCAAGATATCTCTCAAAGTTATCACCTGTTGTATTAATTGCATGGTATTTCTCAAAAGTGTTTCCCTGAAGTATCAAGTGTATGGTAATTCTCAAAGTAATCCCCTGTAGTATCAAGTGAATGGTTTTTCTCAACAGTGATTCCCTATAGTATCAAGTGCATGGTATCTCTCAAAAGTTATTCTCTATAGTATCAAGTGCATGGTATTTCTTAAAAGTGATCACCTGTTGTATCAAGTGCATAGTATCCCTCAATGTGATCACCTGTTGTATCAAGTGCATGGTATCTCTCAAAGTGATTACCTGTTGTATCAAATGCATGGTATCTTTCAAAGTGATTCCCTGTTGAATCCAGTGCATGGTATCTCTCAAAGTGATCCCCTGTAAAATAAAGTGCATGGTATTTTTTAAAAGTGATCCCCTGTAGTATCAAGATCATGGAATCTTTCAAAAGTGATACACTGTAGTATCAAGTGCATGGTATTTCTCAAAAGAGATCCCCTGTAGTATCAAGATCATGGAATCTTTCAAAGTAATCCCTTGTAGTATTAATTCATAGTATCTCTCAAAAGTGATTCTCTGTAGTATCAAGTGCATGGTATCTCTCAAAAGTGATACCCTGTAGTATTAAGTTTATGGTATTTCTTAAAAAAGATCACCTGTTGTATCAAGTGCATGGTATCTCTCAAAGTGATCCCCTGTAGTATTAAGTTGATTGTATCTTTCAAAATTTATCCCCTGAAGTATCAAGTGCATGGTCTTTGTCAAAAAAGATTAACTATTATATTAAGTGCATGGTATATCTCAAAAGTTATTCCCTGTAGTATCAAGTGCATGGTATCTCTAAAAGTTATTTCCTGTTGTATCAAGTGCATGGTATTTCTCAAAAGTGATCCCCTGTAGTATTACGTGCATGGTATCTTTCTAAGTGATCCCCTGTAGTATCAAGTGCATGCTGTCTCATAAAAGTAATCCCCTACAGTATCAAGTGCATGGTATTTCTTAAAAGTTATCCCATGTAGTATCAAGTGCATGTTTTCTCTTAAAGTGATCCCCTGTAGTATCAAGTGCATAGTATTTCTCAAAAGTGATCCCCTGTAGTATCAAGTGCATGGTATTTCTTAAAAGAGATTACCTGTTGTATCAAATGCATGGTATCTTTCAAAGTGATCCACTGTAGTATCAAGTGCATGGTATCTCTCAAAGTGATCACCTAAAGTATCAAGTGCATAATATTTCTAAAAATTGATCCCCTGTAGTAACAAGTGCATGGTATCTCTCAAAGTGTACCCCTGTAGTATTAAGTGCATGGTATCTCTCAATGTGATCCCCTGTAGTATAAAGTTTATGGTATCTCTCAAATAGATCCCCTGTAGTATCACGTGCATGCTATTTATCAAAGTTATCCCTTGTAGTATCATGTGCATGGTATATCTCAAAGTTATCCCCTGTAGTATCAAGTGCATGGTATTTCTCAAAAGTGATCCCCTGTTGTATTAAGTGCATGGTATCTCTCAAAGTGATACCCTATAGTATAAAGTTTATGGTATCTCTCAAATAGATCCCCTTTAGTATCAGGTGCATGCTATTTCTCAAAGTTATCCCTTGTAGTATCAAGTGCATGGTATATCTCAAAGTTATCCCCTGTAGTATCAAGTGCATGGTATTTCTCAAAAGTGATCACCTGTTGTATTAAGTGCATGGTATCTCTCAAAGTGATACCCTGAAGTATCAAGTGCATGGTATCTCTCAAAATTGATCCCCTAAAGTATCAAATGCATGGTATTTCTTAAAAGTTATCCCCTGTAGTATCAAGGGCATGGTATCTCTTAAAGTGATCCCTATTTGTATCAAGTACATGGTATCTCTCAAAAGTGATCCCCTGAAGTATCAAGTGCATTGTATTTTTAAAAAAAGATTACCTTTTGTATCAAGTGCATGGTATCTCTCTAAAGTGATCCCTGTAATATCAAAAGCATGGTATTTTTCAAAAGTTATCCCCTGTAGTATCAAGTGCATGGTATCTCTCAAATTATTACCTGTTGTATCAAGTGCATGGTATTTCTCAAAATTGATCCCCTGTAGTATAAAGTACATTTCATTTCTAAAAATGGATCCTCTATAGTATCAAGTGCATGGTATTTCTTAAAAGTGATCCCCTGTAGTATCAAGTGCATGTTTTCTCTTAAGTTGATCCCCTGTAGTATCAAGTGCATGATATTTTTTAAAAGTGATCCCCTGTAGTCTCAAAATCATGGAATCTTTCAAAAGTATTACCCTGTAGTATCAAGTGCATGGTATTTCTAAAAATTATCTCCTGTAGTATTAAGTTGATTGTATCTTTCAAAATTTATCCCCTGAAGTATCAAGTGCATGGTATTTCTAAAAAAAGATTAACTATTTTATTAAGTGCATGGTATATCTCAAAAGTTATCCCCTGTAGTATCAAGTGCATGGTATCTCTAAAAGTTATTACCTGTTGTATCAAGTGCATGGTATTTCTTAAAAGTGATCCCCTGTAGTATCAAGTGCATGCTGTCTCTTAAAAGTGATCCCTTAAAGTATCAAGTGCATGGTATTTCTTAAAAGTTATCCCATGTAGTATCAAGTGCATGTTTTCTCTTAAAGTGATCCCCTGTAGTATCAAAAGCATGGTCTTTCTCAAAAGTGATCACCTGTTATATCAAGTGCATGGTATCTCTCAATGTGATCCCCTGTAGTATAAAGTTTATTGTATCTCTCAAATAGATCCCCTAGAGTATCAAGGGCATGGTATCTCTTAAAGTGATCCCTATTTGTATCAAGTACATGGTATCTCTCAAAAGTGATCCCCCGAAGTATCAAGTGCATTGTATTTTTAAAAAAAGATCACCTGTTGTATCAAGTGCATGGTATCTCTCTAAAGTGATCCCTGTGATATCAAGTGCAAAGTCTTTTTCAAAGTTATCCCATGTAGTATCAATGGCATGGTATTTCTCAAAGTGATCCCCTAAAGTATCAATTGCATGGTATCTCTCAATAGTGATTCCCTATAGTATCAAGTGTATGGTATCTCTCAAAAGTGATTCCCTATAGTATCAAGTATTAAGTGCATGGTATTTCTCAAAAGTGATCACCTGTTGTATCAAGTGCATGGAATCTCTTAAAATTAACACCTATTGTATCAAATGCATTATATCTCTCAAAGTGATCACCACTTGTATCAAGTGCATGGTATTTCTAAAAAGTGATCACCTGTTGTATCAAGTGCATGGTATCTCTCAAAGTGATCCCCTGTAGTATCAAATTTTTGGTATCTTTCAAAAGTGATCCCCTGATTTAACAAGTGCATGGTATTTCTCAAAAAATATCACCTGTTGTATCAAGTGCATGGTATTTCCAAAATATGATCCTCTGTAGTATCAAGTGCATGGTATTTTTCAAAGTGATCCCCAGTAGTATCAAGTGCATGCTGTCTCTCAAAAGTGATCCCCTGTAGAATCACGTGTATGGTTTCTCTCAAAGTGATGCCCTGTAGTATTAAGTGCATGGTATTTCTCAAAAGTGATCACCTGTTGTATCAAGTGCATGATATCTTTAAAAGTGATCACCTGTTGTATCAAGTGCATGGTATCTCTCAAAGTGATCACCTTTTTTATCAAGTGCAAGTTATCTTTCAAAATAGATCTTCTGTAGTATCACGTGCATGGTATTTCTCAAAGTTATCCCTTGTACTATCAAGTGCATAGTAATTCTCAAAGTGATCCCCGGTAGTATCAAGTGCATGGTATTTCTTAAAGTGATCACATGTTGTATCAAACGCATGGTATATCTCAAAGTGATCCATTGTTGTATCAAGTGCATGATATCTCTCAAAGTGATCCTCTGTAGTATCAAGTTTAAGGTATTTCTTAAAGTGATCACATGTTGTATCAAACGCATGGTATATCTCAAAGTAATCCATTGTTGTATCAAGTGCATGGTATATCTCAAAAGTGATCACCTGTTGTATCAAGTTCATGGTATTTCTCAAAGTAATCCCCTGTAGTATCAAGTGCATGGTATCTCTCAAAAGTGATTCGATATAATATCAAGTGCATGGTATCTCTCAAAAGTGATTCCCTATAGTATCAAGTGCATGGTATTTCTTACAAGTGATCCCCTGTAGTATCAAGTGCTTGGTATCTCTCAAAGTGATCCCCTGTAGTATCAAGTGCATGGTATTTCTTAAAAGTGATCCCCTGTAGTATCAAGTACATGGTATATTTCAAAAGTGATCTCCTATAGTATCAAGTGCATGGTATTTCATAAAAATGAATCCCTGTAATATCAAGTGCATGGTATCTCTCAAAAGTGATTCCCTATAGTATCAAGTGCATGGTATTTCTTAAAAGTGATCCCCTGTAGTATCAAGTGCATGGTATCTCTCAAAGTGATCCCCTGTAGTATCAAGTGCATAGTATCTCTCAAAAGTGATCCCCTTTAGTATCAAGTGCATGATATTTTTTAAAAGTGATCCCATGTTGTATCAAGTGCATGGTATTTCTTAAAAGAGATCACCTGTTGTATCAAATGCATGGTATATTTCAAAGTGATCCCCTGTAGTATCAAGTGCATGGTATCTCTCAAAGTGATCCCATGAAGTATCAAGTGCATAATATTTCTCAAAAAAGATCACCTATTGTATTAAGTGCATGGTAAATCTCAAAAGTTATCCCATGTAGTATCAAGTGCATGGTATCTCTCAAAGTTATTACCTGTTGTCTCAAGTGCATGGTATTTCTCAAAAGTGATCCCCTGTAGTATAATGTACATGGCATTTCTAAAAAGTGATCCTCTATAGTATCAAGTGCATGGTATCTTTCTAAGTTATCCCCTGTAGTATCAAGTGAAATTTTTCTCTTAAAGTGATCACCTGTAGTATAAAGTGCATGGTATTTCTCAAAAGTGATCACCTGTTGTATCAAGTGCATGGTATCTCTCAAAAGTGATCCCCTGTAGTATCAATTGCATGGTTTTATTCAAAGTGATCCCATGTAGTATCAAGTGCATGGTGTTTCTCAAAAGTTATCCCCTGTAGTATCAAGTGCTTGGTATTTTACCAAAAGTGATCCCCTGTAGTATCAAGTGCATGGTATTTCTTAAAAAAGATCACCTATTGTATCAAATGCATGGTATCTTTCAAAGTAATCCCCTGTAGTATCAAGTGCATGGTATTTTTCAAAAGTGATCCCCTGTAGTATCAAATGCATGGTATCTCTTAAAGTGATCCCTATTTTTTATCAAGTACATGGTATCTATCAAAAGTGATTCCCTGAAGTATCAAGTGCATGGTATTTTTAAAAAAAGATCACCTGTTGTATCAAGTGCATGGTATCTCTCAAAGTGATCCCCTGTAGTATCAAGTGCATGGTATCTCTCTAAAGTGATCCCCTGTAGTATCAATTGCATGGTATTTCTCAAAAGTGATCCCCTGAAGTATCAAGTGCATGGTATTTCTCAAAGTAATCCCCTGAAGTATCAAGTGCATGGTATCTCTCAATAGTGACTCCCTATAGTATCAAGTGCATGGTATTTCTCAATGTGATCCCCTGTAGTATAAAGTTTATGGTATCTCTCATAATAGATTCAATGTAGTATCACGTGCATGGTATTTCTCAAAGTTATCCATTGTAGTATCAAGTGCATAGTAATTCTTAAAGTTATCCACTGTAGTATCAAGTGCATGGTATTTCTCAAAAGTGATCACCTTTTGTATCAAGTGCATGGTATCTCTCAAAGTGCTTACATGTTGTATTAAACGCATGGTATATCTCAAAGTGATCTCTTGATGTATCAAGTGCATGGTATCTCTCAAAGTGATACCCTGAACTATCAAGTGCATTGTATCTCTCAAAAACGATCCCTTAAAGTATTAAGTGCATGGTATTTCTCAAAAGTTATCCCATGTAATATCAAGGGCATGGTATTTTTCAAAAGTGATACCCTGTAGTATCAAATGCATGGTATTTTAAAAAAAAGATCACCTATTGTATCAAGTGCATGGTATCTCTCAAAGTGATCCCCTGTAGTATCAAGTGCATGGTATCTCTCTTAAGTGATCCCCTGTAGTATCAATTGCATGGTATTTCTCAAAAGTGATTCCCTGAAGTATCAAGTGCATGGTATTTCTAAAAGTAATCCCCTGAAGTATCAAGTGCATGGTATCTCTCAATAGTGATTCTTTATAGTATCAAGTGCATGGTATCTATCAAAAGTGATTCCCTATAGTATCAGGTGCATGGTATTTCTTAAAAGTGATCACCTGTTAAATCAAAAGCATGGTATCTTTCAAAGTGATCCCTTGTAGTATCAAGTGCATGACATCTCACAAAGTGATCCCCTGTAGTATCAAAAGCATAGTATCTCTCAAAAGTGATCCCCTTTAGTATCAAGTGCATGGTATTTCTTAAAAGTGATCCCCTGTAGTATCAAGTACATGGTATCTTTCAAAAGTGATCCCCTATAGTATCAAGTGCATTGTTTTTCATAAAAATGAATCCCTGTAGTATCAAGTGTATGGTATCTCTCAAAGTTATCCCCTGTAGTATAAAGTGCTTGGTATTTCTCAAAAGTATTCCCCTGTAGTATCAAGTGCATGGAATCTTTCAAAGTGATCCCTTGTAGTATTAATTCATGGTATCTCTCAAAAGTGATCCCCTGTAGTTTTAAGTGCATGGTATCTCTCAAAAGTGATACCCTGTAGTATCAAGTGCATAGTATTTCTAAAAAAAGATCACCTGTTGTATCAAGTGCATGATATCTCTCAAAGTGATCCCCTGTAGTATCAAGTGCATGGTATCTTTCATAAGTGATCCCCTGAAGTATCAATTACATGGTATTTCTCAAAACAGATCACCATTTGTATCAAGTGCATGGTATTTCTCAAAAGTGATCCCCTGTAGTATCAAGTACATGGTATCTCTCAAAAGTAATCCCCTTTAGTATCAAGTGCATGGTATTTCTTAAAAGTGATCCCGTGTAGTATCAAGTGCAATATATCTCTCAAAGTGATCCCCTGTAGTATCAAGTACATATTATTTCTCAAAAGTGATGCCCTGTAGTATCAAGTTCATGGTATCTCTCAAAAATGATACCCTGTAGTATCAAGTGCATGGTATTTCTAAAAAAGTTCATCTGTTGTATCAAGTGCATGGTATTTCTGAAAAGTGATTACCTGCTGTATTAAGTGCATGGTATCTCTCAAAGGGATCCCCTGTAGTATCAAGTTTATGGTATCTTTCAAAAGTGATCCCCTGAAGTATCAAGTGCATGGTATTTCTAAAAAAATATCACCTGTTGTATCAAGTGCATGGTATTTCTCAAAAGTGATCCCCTGTAGTATCAAGTACATGGTATTTCCAAAAAGTTATCCTCTGAAGTATCTAGTGCATGGTATCTTTCAAAGTGATCCCATGTAGTATTAAGTGCATGCTGTCTCTCAAAAGTGATCCCCTGTAGAATCACGTGCATGGTTTCTCTCAAAGTGATCCCCTGTAGTATCAAGTGCATGGTATTTCTCAAAAGTGATCACCTGTTGTATCAAGTGCATGGTATCTCTCAAATTGATCCCATGTTGTATCAAGTGCATGGTATCTCTCAAAGTGATCACCTTTTTTATCAAGTGCATGGTATCTCTTAAAATAGATCTTCTGTAGTATCACGTGCATGGTATTTCTTAAAGTTATCCCTTGTACTATCAAGTGCATAGTAATTCTCAAAGTGATCCCCTGTAGTATCAAGTGCATGGTATTTCTCAAAGTGATCACATGTTGTATCAAACGCATGATATATCTCAATGTGATCCATTGTTGTATCAAGTGCATGATATCTCTCAAAGTTATCACCTGTTGTATCAATTGCATGGTATTTCTCAAAAGGGATCCCCTGAAGTATCAAGTGCATGGTATTTCTCAAAGTAATCCCCTGTAGTATCAAGTGCATGGTATCTCTCAAAAGTGATTCCCTATAGTATCAAGTGCAAAGTATCTCTCAAAAGTGATCTCCTTTAGTTTCAAGTGCATGGTATTTCTTAAAAGTGATCCCCTGTAGTATCAAGTGCATGGTATCTTTCAAAAGTGATCCCCTATAATATCAAGTGCATGGTATTTCATAAAAATGAATCCCTGTAGTATCAAGTGCATGGTATCTCTCAAAGTTATCCCCTGTAGTATAAAGTGCATGATCTTTCTCAAAAGTTATCCCTTCTAGTATCAAGTGCATGGTATCTCTCAAAAGTGATCTCCTCTAATATATAGATCATGAAATCTTTCAAAGTGATCCCCTGTAGTATTAGATCATGGTATCTCTCAAAAGTGATTCCCTGTAGTATCAAGTTTATGGTATCTTTCATAAGTGATCCTCTGAAGTATCAAGTGCAAGGTATTTCTCAAAAAAGATCACCTATTGTATTAAGTGCATGGTATTTCTCAAAAGTTATCACCTGTTGTATCAAGTGCATAGTATTTCTCAAAAGTGATCCCCTGTAGTATCAAGTACATTGCATTTCTAAAAAGTGATCCTCTGTAGTATCATGTGCATGGTATCTCTTAAAAAGATCCCTATTTGTATCAAGTACATGGTATCTATCAAAAGTGATCCCCTGAAGTATCAAGTGCATGGTATTTTCAAAAAAAGATCACCTGTTGTATCAAGTGCATGGTATCTCTCAAAGTGATCCCCTGTACTATCAAGTGCATGGTATCTCTCTAAAGTGATCCCCTGTAGTATCAATTGCATGGTATTTTCCAAAATTAATCTCCTGAAGTATCAAGTGCATAGTATCTCTCAATAGTGATTCCCTATAGTATGAAGTGCATGGTATCTATCAAAAGTGATTCCCTATAGTATCAAACGCATGGTATTTCTTAAAAGTAATCACCTGTTAAATCAAAAGCATGGTATCTTTCAAAGTGATCCCCTGTAGTATCAAGTGCATGGTGTTACGTATCTAGGCGTTGTTTTTTTTCTTTCGTTGACCTGTTGCGGTCGAGAGACGGGTAGGTTGTCTGCCCCTTGTGTAATAAGTTTTTTTTTTCTTTTTTATTCGTCAAGCCACACAGACAGTGACCGGTCCTTGACCTGTGTGTGTACCTCTGGTTGAAAGGAGGGTGTTTTTTTTTCTTCTGTCTCTTTGAAGAGCGTTCTAGATCTGGGTGTTGATGACTTTCTAGAAATTACGAGAGATCGACGCGCGGTAGATTATATAAGACCGCTCGCGTAACGTTGACAGACAGACATACGGAGACAGCCGTGAGACAGAATAGCGGAGACATTGCGTGACCCGTGCGTGGTATACCACTTGATCGTGTAAGTTTTTTTTTAAAGGCCTTGCTTGTATTTGTAATTACATTTTCAAACTCTTGTATTGTAATATTTTTACATGCCATTTTTGTAAAAGGGTTTTGGTCAACACATCAAGTCTGTATTGAGTAAATGTTTATTCTTCTTTCTTGTAACTTTATATTTGATTAAACATTAAGTTGATAGTTTACCTTCCGATTTCTTGTGTCATTTTTTTTTTTGTTATTCATTGTAAGTCTTTGATTAAATTCAGACTTAAGATAAGTGACACAACTCCTTTTCTATTGTCACGTTCCCCTAGGCAAGCCATTTAAAAGTAGAATTCAATTCGTAATACGTGACAAAAGAAGTTTGAGGGCTTTCGTCCCGGATATTTTTCTGAACCTATTTTCGTCTTACTTGAGTAATTTTGTAAAGGCGAAGTTGACTTTAACAAAAATTTTTTTTGTGTCAAAGAGTCGGAAGTAAAGTATCAATAGTATTGACCAAACTCTCTTAAGGTTTTTTGTTGTACTGATTTTGTACTGTATATTTACATTGTATACATTTTTTTTTGCTTGTAATAGTTGCTAGTTAGTCATGGATATTCAGGTTTTTCTTGCAAATCCCTCTGTGGAAGAGCTTGATGCTTTTACTAGGAAGGAACTGGTCCTTATTTCTAAACATTTAGGGTTAAAAATAAAATCAAATGCCCTTAAACAAGAAATCAGAGATAACATTGTAATCCATTATGTAGACGAGGAAGTGTTTTCTGAAGACCTTTTAGAAACCCTTAGACCCGATGAGGGTAAATCAGATTTAGAACTTCAGATAAAATTAAAACAAATGGAAATAGAAGCCCAGACGGCTAGAGAGCAGAGAGAAATTAAACAAAAAGAATTAGAGCTTGCAGCGGCTAGAGAGCAGAGAGAAATTAAACAAAAAGAATTAGAGCTTGCAGCGGCTCAGAAAGAAATGGAAATGAAATTACAAATAGAGTTAAAAAAATTAGAGTTAGCTGCTAATGTAAGACCAGATTCTTCCCCTGCCAGTCATACTGCTGAAGCAACAAAATTTTTGAAAATAATTCCACGCTTTAATGAAGCCACAATTGACAATTATTTTCCACAATTTGAACTTGCTGTGAAAAATTTTAATGTACCTGAAACTTTGTGGCCCACTTTGCTGCAAACAGTTTTGACTGGTAGAGCTGCAGAGGTATTTTGTTCTTTGACCATTGAACAACAAAAAGATTATAATGTTGTTAAGGCCTTAATTCTTAAGGCATATGAACTTGTTCCGGAAGCTTACCGAAAGCAGTTCAGGGATTGTCGCAAATCGGATGGCCAAACCCATGTAGAATTCCTGCGGGAAAAGGAGCGACGCTTTGAGAAATGGCTCACTTCCAGGGAAATCGGCACCGACTTTGAAAAATTCAAGAACCTAATGCTGATGGAAGAGTTCAAGAGTTGTGTGCGGCTGGACGTCCGTACGCATATAGCTGATCGTGGCGAGGAAGATGTGCACAAGGCTGCAGTGTTGGCAGACGATTATATAATATCACATCAATTTGCCAAGTATACGACGGATGTCAAGCCAAAACAAGTCAAACAGCCTGAGTCCACTGCTAGCAACTCCATCAAGAACAGCAGTACTAATGACAGAAAACCTACTACAAGTAAAGCTACTTGTTCCTACTGTAAACGAGAAGGCCATAAAGTTGACGATTGTTGGAAATTGAGGAAGAGAAACGAAAAAGCTCCTTCAAAAGTCAGCGCTTGCACAGTACAGTGGTCGTCGAGGTTTACTCCCTCATCATCAAGTCATATCAAGAATACCTCGACACCACCTGTTTCAAATGTATTGACTGTACAAGACTCTCCGAAAATGTCTCCACGGTGTTCAAATGACTCAACAGCGAGTTCTTCAAATTCATCTTTACGATGTTCCAATGACTCAAACAAGAGTTTTTCAAATACATCAAGCCGATGTTCCAATGACTCAAACAAGAGTTTTTCAAATACATCAAGCCGATGTTCCAATGACTCAAACAAGAGTTTTTCAAATACATCAAGCCGATGTTCCAATGACTCAAACAAGAGTTTTTCAAATACATCAAGCCGATGTTCCAATGACTCAAATAAGAGTTTTTCAAATACATCACATCGATGTTCCAATGACTCTATCCAGAGTTCCCATAATACATCACCCCGATGTTCCAATGACTCTATCCAGAGTTCCCATAAGACATCACCCCGATGTTCCAATGACTCTATCCAGAGTTCCCATAAGACATCACCCCGATGTTTCAATGACTCTATCCAGAGTTCCCATAATACATCATCCCGATGTTCCCATGACTCTATCCAGAGTTCCCATAAGACATCACCCCGATGTTCCAATGACTCCATCAAGAGTTCTCCAAATACATCCACAAGATGTTCTACTGACTCAAGAAAGAGTTTCTCCACTGCGTCTCCTAGAGATGTCAATGACTCCAGCGAGAGTTCGACCCAAGTCCAGTCTGCATCAACCAAAATTGATGTTTTATTAGAGGATTTTAAGCCTTTCATTTCGGAAGGATTTGTATCACTACCCGGTGATTCTACAAGTCTACGACCTATCACCATTTTGAGAGACACAGGTGCCTCACAATCGTTACTTTTAGAGGGTATCTTGCCCTTGTCTAAATCATCATCGACTGGGAAGAGCATCCTGTTACGAGGCGTAGAGCTTGGATGTATAGATGTGCCTCTACATCTAATCGACATAAAGTCAAATCTCATTACTGGACCGGTTGTTGTAGGTGTCCGACCAACATTACCATTGGAAGGCATCTCGTTGCTGTTAGGCAATGACTTAGCAGGTGGAAAGGTGATAGCCGAACCCATCGTCACTCAAACACCCGACTTATCTGCCACACCCGAGGAAGACCTAGAGTTATATCCAGCGTGTGCAGTAACAAGGGCAATGAGGTTGAAAGCATCTCAAGAAGAAAACGTCATCAAAGCCAACAGTTACCAAGATGATGTGGACTTGAGCACCACATTCTTTGCTTCTCTTGAAGAAGAACCAACGCCAAATTCTGAAAAGCCGGCATCAACTCGAAAACAGTTGATTGAGGACCAAAAGAAGGATCCAGAGCTCGCCAAACTCCGAGAAACCGCAATGACATCACAAGAGGCAGAGCTAGCATCAACGTGCTACTACATCCAAGATGATATGCTCTTCAGGAAATGGAAACCTCCAGACGCATCCAACGAAGAAGAATGGAGAATATGCCATCAAATCGTGTTACCAGAAAGATACCGAGCGTACATCATGAATCTGGCTCATGACACACCAATGTCAGGTCATCTCGGCATCCACAAGACATACCACAAGATTATGTCACACTTCTTCTGGCCACGTTTGAAGAAAGATGTCATCCAGTACTGCCGATCCTGTCATGTCTGTCAGATGGTTGGCAAGCCAAATCAAAAGATCCCTGTTGCTCCTCTGAAGCCGATTCCAGCCTTTGAAGAACCTTTCAGCAGAGTACTTATTGACTGTGTTGGTCCTCTCCCAAGGACAAAAGCTGGCAACCAATACCTGTTGACCATTATGTGTGCTTCAACTCGTTTTCCTGAGGCTATTCCTCTAAGGAACATAAAAGCATCAAACATTGTAAAGGCCTTAATCAAGTTCTTTACTCTATTTGGTCTACCAAAGTCCATCCAATCGGACCAAGGAACGAATTTCACGGCCAATCTTTTCAAGCAAGTCATGACTCAGTTGGGCATCAAACACTGCATGTCGAGTGCGTATCATGCCGAGTCGCAAGGCGCTCTTGAGCGATTCCATCAGACCCTCAAGAACATGATCCGAACCTATTGCTTTGAGCACGAAAAAGACTGGGACGAAGGAATCCACATGCTGCTGTTTGCAACCCGTGAATCCGTCCAGGAATCGTTGGGATTCAGCCCTTTTGACTTAGTCTTTGGCCATTCGGTGCGCGGTCCCTTGAAATGTATAAAAGAGACTTTGTTGTCACCAACAGCCACTGAAGGACTTTTAGACTATGTAATTAAGTTTAAAACTAGACTTTATGATGCTTGTGTTCTGGCCAAAAATAACTTACAAAACACCCAATCCAGCATGAAACGCTGGTATGATAGAAAGGCCCGTGTTAGAGAATTTTCTCCCGGGGATAAGGTGCTTGTATTTTTGCCCATACCAGGTCAACCCTTGCAAGCCAGATATTTTGGTCCCTATGAAATTGAGACCAAAATTAGTGACCTCAATTACACAATCAAAACCCCTGACCGTAGGAAAAAGACTCAGTTATGTCATATAAACATGCTGAAGCCTTATGTATCTCGGAGAGATCACTCAGAGAAGAGTAATTGTGTTTTAAATACAGTCAAAAGTTGTTCAAATAGCCATGTTTCTCCTATTGATGATGATATTGTAAAGGAGAAATTTGGACAATACAAAATACCTAATTCTTTTGTATTACAGAATTTGGATGTAAAACTGTCTCATCTGTCTTCGACAGAAAGGCCAGTTATCATGAAGCTCATTAATGAATTTAATGACATTTTTTCTGATGTACCAAAACAGACTAATGTTATAATGCATGATGTAGATGTTGGCGAGGCTACTCCAGTCAAGCAGCATCCTTACAGGGTCAACCCTGAAAAACTTGCCATACTTAGGTCAGAAATCAAGTATATGCTTGAAAATGACCTCATTGAACCAAGTTCCAGTAGCTGGAGCTCCCCATGTGTCTTGATACCTAAACAGGACCAGACTTATCGTTTTTGTACAGACTACCGTAAGGTAAATGCTGTAACAAAGACCGATTCGTTTCCTATCCCTAGGATAGACGATCTCATAGATCGTATTGGTGACGCTAAGTACATCACCAAAATAGACCTACTTTCAGGTTATTGGCAGGTTCCCCTGACTGATAGGGCAAAGGAAATCTCCGCCTTTGTCACCCCTGATGGTCTGTACCAATACAAAGTGATGCCATTTGGCATGAAGAATGCTCCTGCCACTTTCCAGAGAATGATAAATGCCCTGCTTGCTGACATGGAGAATTGCCACGCATACATAGACGATGTAGTAATTTTTAGCCAAGATTTTTCTAGCCATTGTAAACAACTGCATTGTCTTTTTACTAAACTGTTACATGCAAAAATTACTGTAAACCTGAGTAAGAGTGATTTTTGCCAGGCTTCCATCCAATACTTAGGCCATATTGTAGGACAAGGCCAGGTGAAACCTGTAATGGCCAAAGTAGAAGCTATCCAAGCTTTCCCTATCCCTGCTGATCGGAAACAACTCCGAAGATTTTTGGGAATGTCTGGATATTATAGAAAATTTTGCGGAAATTTTTCTGTCATTGCCAGTCCTTTAACAAACCTCCTGAGAAAGAACGTCCGATTTACTTGGACGGATGAATGTCAGAAAGCCTTTAACCAAATCAAGCAGATATTATCTAGCTCTCCCATTTTGATGGCTCCTGACTTCGGAAAACCTTTTAGGTTAGCTATTGACGCCAGTGACACAGGTGTTGGGTCAGTCCTTTACCAAGAAGATTATTTCCAAGTAGAGCACCCTATTTGTTTCTTTTCCAAGAAATTTAATAGACATCAAAGAAATTATTCTACTGTGGAAAAAGAATGTCTTGGGTTGATTCTTTCTATACAACACTTTGATTTTTATATCAGTGGGTCTAGATGGCCACTGGTTGTATTTACTGACCACAATCCCCTTACATTTATCCACAAAATGTCTGGCAAGAACCAACGACTTCTCAGGTGGAGTTTATATTTACAAGAGTACAATCTAGATCTTAAACACATAAAAGGCAGCGAAAATGTTATCGCCGATGCCTTATCTAGAGTGTAAAAAGTATTTTGATGTATATTTTTTAATATATATATCATGATAAATACATTCTGTAATGTAAATATTTTTTTTTAATTCTAAAAAGATTTCCATTTCGCGGAAATGTAAACTTTTTATTTTTAGGGGGGAGGTGTTACGTATCTAGGCGTTGTTTTTTTTCTTTCGTTGACCTGTTGCGGTCGAGAGACGGGTAGGTTGTCTGCCCCTTGTGTAATAAGTTTTTTTTTTCTTTTTTATTCGTCAAGCCACACAGACAGTGACCGGTCCTTGACCTGTGTGTGTACCTCTGGTTGAAAGGAGGGTGTTTTTTTTTCTTCTGTCTCTTTGAAGAGCGTTCTAGATCTGGGTGTTGATGACTTTCTAGAAATTACGAGAGATCGACGCGCGGTAGATTATATAAGACCGCTCGCGTAACGTTGACAGACAGACATACGGAGACAGCCGTGAGACAGAATAGCGGAGACATTGCGTGACCCGTGCGTGGTATACCACTTGATCGTGTAAGTTTTTTTTTTAAAGGCCTTGCTTGTATTTGTAATTACATTTTCAAACTCTTGTATTGTAATATTTTTACATGCCATTTTTGTAAAAGGGTTTTGGTCAACACATCAAGTCTGTATTGAGTAAATGTTTATTCTTCTTTCTTGTAACTTTATATTTGGTTAAACATTAAGTTGATAGTTTACCTTCCGATTTCTTGTGTCATTTTTTTTTTTTTGTTATTCATTGTAAGTCTTTGATTAAATTCAGACTTAAGATAAGTGACACAACTCCTTTTCTATTGTCACGTTCCCCTAGGCAAGCCATTTAAAAGTAGAATTCAATTCGTAATACGTGACAATGGTATCTCACAAAGTGATCCCCTGTAGTATCAAAAGCATAGTATCTCTCAAAAGTGATCCCCTATAGTATCAAGTGCATAGTATTTCATAAAAATGAATCCCTGTAGTATCAAGTGCATGGTATCTCTCAAAAGTGATACCCTGTAGTATCAAGTGCATAGTATTTCTAAAAAAAAGATCACCTGTTGTATCAAGTGCATGGTATTTCTCAAAAGTGATCACCTGTTGTATCAAGTGCATGATATCTCTTAAAGTGATCCCCTGTAGTATCAAGAGCATGGTATCTTTCAAAAGAGATCCCCTGAAGTATCAAGTGCATAGTATTTCTCAATAAATATCACCTGTTGTATCAAGTGCATGGTATTTCTCAAAAAAGATCACCTATTGTATTAAGTTTATGGTATTTCTCAAAGTTATCACCTGTTGTATTAAGTGCATGGTATTTCTCAAAAGTGATCCCCTGTAGTATCAAGTACATGGTATCTCTCAAAAGTGATCCCCTTTAGTATCAAGTGCATGGTATTTCTTAAAAGTGATCCCGTGTAGTATCAAGTGCATTATATCTCTCAAAGTGATCCCCTGTAGTATCAAGTACATATTATTTCTCAAAAGTGATGCCCTGTAGTATCAAGTGCATGGTATCTCTCAAAAATGATACCCTGTAGTATCAAGTGCATGGTATTTCTAAAAAGTGATAACCTGCTGTATTAAGTGCATGGTATCTCTCAAAGGGATCCCCTGTAGTATCAAGTTTATGGTATCTTTCAAAAGTGATCCCCTAAAGTATCAAGTGCATGGTATTTCTCAATAAATATCACCTATTTTATCAAGTGCATGGTATTTCTCAAAAGTGATCCCCTGTAGTATCAAGTACATGGTATTTCTAAAAAGTTATCCTCTGTAGTATCAAGTGCATGGTATCTTTCAAAGTGATCCCCTGTAGTATTAAGTGCATGCTGTCTCTCAAAAGTGATCCCCTGTAGAATCACGTGCATGGTTTCTCTCAAAGTGATCCCCTGTAAAATCAAGTGCATGGTATTTCTCAAAAGTGATCACCTGTTGTATCAAGTGCATGGTATCTCTCAAAGTGATCCCATGTTGTATCAAGTGCATGGTATCTCTCAAAGTGATAACCTTTTTTATCAAGTGCATGGTATCTCTTAAAATAGATCTTCTGTAGTATCACGTGCATAGTATTTCTTAAAGTTATCCCTTGTACTATTAAGTTCATAGTAATTCTCAAAGTGATCCCCTGTAGTATCAAGTGCATGGTATTTCTCAAAGTGATCACATGTTGTATCAAACGCATGGTATATCTCAATGTGATCCATTGTTGTATCAAGTGCATGATATCTCTCAAAGTGATCACCTGTTGTATCAATTGCATGGTATTTCTCAAAAGGGATGCCCTGAAGTATCAAGTGCATGGTATTTCTCAAAGTAATCCCCTGTAGTATCAAGTGCATGGTATCTCTCAAAAGTGATTCCCTATAGTATCAAGTGCAAAGTATCTCTCAAAAGTGATCTCCTTTAGTTTCAAGTGCATGGTATTTCTTAAAAGTGATCCCCTGTAGTATCAAGTGCATGGTATCTTTCAAAAGTGATCCCCTATAGTATCAAGTGCATGGTATTTCATAAAAATGAATCCCTGTAGTATCAAGTGCATGGTATCTCTCAAAGTTATCCCCTGTAGTATAAAGTGCATGATCTTTCTCAAAAGTTATCCCCTCTAGTATCAAGTGCATGGTATCTCTCAAAAGTGATCTCCTCTAGTATATAGATCATGAAATCTTTCAAAGTGATCCCCTGTAGTATTAATTCATGGTATCTCTCAAAAGTGATTCCCTGTAGTATCAAGTTTATGGTATCTTTTATAAGTGATCCTCTGAAGTATCAAGTGCAAGGTATTTCTTAAAAAAGATCACCTATTGTATTAAGTGCATGGTATTTCTCAAAAGTTATCACCTGTTGTATCAAGTGCATGGTATTTCTCAAAAGTGATCCCCTGTAGTATCAAGTACATGGCATTTCTAAAAAGTGATCCTCTGTAGTATCATGTGCATGGTATCTTTCAAAGTGATCCCCTGTAGTATCAAGTGCATGCTGTCTCTCAAAAGTGATCCCCTGTAGTATTAAGTGCATGGCTTCTCTCAAAATGATCTTCTGTAGTATCAAATGCATGGTATTTCTCAAAAGTGATCATCTGTTGTATCAAGTGCATGGTATCCCTAAAAGTGATCCCCTGTAGTATCAAGTGCATGGTATCTCTCAAAGTTATCCCCTGTTGTATTAAGTGCATGGTATCTCTCAAAGTGATCCCCTGTAGTATCAAGTGCATGGTATCTCTTAAAAGTGATCCCCTTTAGTACCAAGTGCATGGTATTTCTTAAAAGTGATCCCCTGTAGTATCAAGTGCATTATATCTCTCAAAGTGATCCCCTCTAGTATCAAGAACATATTATTTTTAAAAATGATCCCCTGTAGTATCAAGTGCATCGTATCTCTCAAAAGTGATACCCTGTAGTATCAAGTTTATGGTATCTTTTAAAAGTAATCCCCTGAAGTATCAAGTGCATGGTATTTCATTAAAAAATGAATCCCTGTAGAATCAAGTGCATGGTATCTCTCAAAAGTTATCCCCTGTAGTATCGTGTACATGGTATTTCTTATAAGTAATCCCGTGTAGTATCAAGTGCATTATATCTCTCAAAGTGATCCCCTGTAGTATCAAGTACATATTATTTATCAAAAATGATGCCCTGTAGAATCAAGTGCATGATATCTCTCAAAAGTGATACCCTGTAGTATCAAGTGCATGTTATTTCTAAAAAAGTTCATCTGTTGTATCAAGTGCATGGTATTTCTCAAAAGTGATCACCTGCTGTATCAAGTGCATGGTATCTCTCAAAGGGATCCCCTGTAGTATCAAGTTTATGGTATCTTTCAAAAGTGATCCCCTGAAGTATCAAGTGCATGGTATTTCTAAAAAAATATCACTTGTTGTATCAAGTGCATGGTATCTTTCAAAGTGATCCCCTGTAATATCAAGTGCATGCTGTCTCTCAAAAGTGATCCCCTGTAGAATCACGTGCATGGTTTCTCTCAAAGTGATCCCCTGAATTATCAAGTGCATGGTATTTCTCAAAAGTGATCACCTGTTGTATCAAGTGCATGGTATCTCTCAAAGTGATCCCATGTTGTATCAAGTGCATGGTATCTCTCAAAGTGATCACCTTTTTTATCAAGTGCATGGTATCTCTTAAAAAAGATCTTCTGTAGTATCACGTGCATTGTATTTCTTAAAGTTATCCCTTGTACTATCAAGTGCATAGTAATTCTCAAAGTGATCCCCTGTAGTATCAATGCATGGTATTTCTCAAAGTGATCACATGTTGTATCAAGTGCATGGTGTTTCTCAAAAGTTATCCCCTGTAGTATCAAGTGCATGGTATTTTACCAAAAGTGATCCCCTGTAGTATCAAGTGCATGGTATTTCTTAAAAGAGATCACCTGTTGTATCAAATGCATGGTATCTTTCAAAGTGATCCCCTGTAGTATTAAGTGCATGGTATCTCTCAAAGTGATCCCCTGAAGTATCAAGTGCATAATATTTCTCAAAAGTGATCCCCTGTAGTAACAAGTGCATGGTATCTCTCAAAGTGATCCCCTGTAGTATCAAGTGCATGGTATCTCTCAATGTGATCCCCTGTAGTATAAAGTTTATGGTATCTCTCATAATAGATCCCCTGTAGTATCACGTGCATGCTATTTCTCAAAGTTATCTCTTGTAGTATCAAGTGCATGGTAATTCTCAAAGTTATCCCCTGTAGTATCAAGTGCATGGTATTTCTCAAAAGTAATCACCTGTTGTATCAAGTGCATGGTATCTCTCAAAGTGCTCACATGTTGTATCAAACGCATGGTATATCTCAAAGTGATCTCTTGATGTATCAAGTGCATGGTATCTTTCAAAGTGATACCCTAAAGTATCAAGTGCATGGTATCTCTCAAAAACGATCCCCTAAAGTATCAAGTGCATAGTATTTCTCAAAAGTTATCCCATGTAGTATCTAGGGCATGGTATTTTTCAAAAGTGATCCCCTGTAGTATCAAATGCATGGTATCTCTTAAAGTGATCCCTATTTGTATCAAGTACATGGTATCTATCAAAAGTGATCCCCTAAAGTATCAAGTGCATGGTATTTTTAAAAAAAGATCACCTGTTGTATCAAGTGCATGGTATCTCTCAAAGTGATCCCCTGTAGTATCAAGTGCATGGTATCTCTCTAAAGTGATCCCCTGTAGTATCAATTGCATAGTATTTTCCAAAATTAATCCCCTGAAGTATCAAGTGCATAGTATCTCTCAATAGTGATTCCCTATAGCATCAAGTGCATGGTATCTATCAAAAGTGATTCCCTATAGTATCAAACGCATGGTATTTCTTAAAAGTAATCACCTGTTAAATCAAAAGCATGGTATCTTTCAAAGTGATCCCTTGTAGTATCAAGTGCATGGTATCTCACAAAGTGATCCCCTGTAGTATAAAAAGCATAGTATCTCTCAAAAGTGATCCCCTATAGTATCAAGTGCATAGTATTTCATAAAAAAGAATCCCTGTAGTATCAAGTGCATGGTATCTCTCAAAAGTGATACCCTGTAGTATCAAGTGCATAGTATTTCTAAAAAAAAAGATCACCTGTTGTATCAAGTGCATGGTATTTCTCAAAAGTGATCACCTGTTGTATCAAGTGCATGATATCTCTTAAAGTGATCCCCTGTAGTATCAAGAGCATGGTATCTTTCAAAAGAGATCCCCTGCAGTATCAAGTGCATGGTATTTCTCAATATATATCACCTGTTGTATCAAGTGCATGGTATTTCTCAAAAAAGATCACCTATTGTATTAAGTGCATGGTATTTCTCAAAGTTATCACCTGTTGTATCAAGTGCATGGTATTTCTCAAAAGTGATCCCCTGTAGTATCAAGTACATGGTATCTCTCAAAAGTGATCCCCTTTAGTATCAAGTGCATGGTATTTCTTAAAAGTGATCCCGTGTAGTATCAAGTGCATTATATCTCTCAAAGTGATCCCCTGTAGTATCAAGTACATATTATTTCTCAAAAGTGATGCCCTGTAGTATCAAGTGCATGGTATCTCTCAAAAATGATACCCTGTAGTATCAAGTGCATGGTAATTCTAAAAAAGTTCATCTGTTGTATCAAGTGCATGGTATTTCTCAAAAGTGATAACCTGCTGTATTAAGTGCATGGTATCTCTCAAAGGGATCCCCTGTAGTATCAAGTTTATGGTATCTTTCAAAAGTGATCCCCTGAAGTATCAAGTGCATGGTATTTCTCAATTAATATCACCTGTTGTATCAAGTGCATGGTATTTCTCAAAAGTGATCCCCTGTAGTATCAAGTACATGGTATTTCTAAAAAGTTATCCTCTGTAGTATCATGTGCATGGTATCTTTCAAAGTGATCCCCTGTAGTATTAAGTGCATGTTGTCTCTCAAAAGTGATCCCTTGTAGAATCACGTGCATGGTTTCTCTCAAAGTGATCCCCTGTAGTATCAAGTGCATGGTATTTCTCAAAAGTGATCACCTGTTGTATCAAGTGCATGGTATCTCTCAAAGTGATCCCATGTTGTATCAAGTGCATTGTATCTCTCAAAGTGATCACCTTTTTTATCAAGTGCATGGTATCTCTTAAAATAGATCTTCTGTAGTATCACGTGCATAGTATTTCTTAAAGTTATCCCTTGTACTATTAAGTTCATAGTATTTCTCAAAGTGATCCCCTGTAGTATCAAGTGCATGGTATTTCTCAAAGTGATCACATGTTGTATCAAACGCATGGTATATCTCAATGTGATCCATTGTTGTATCAAGTGCATGATATCTCTCAAAGTGATCACCTGTTGTATCAATTGCATGGTATTTCCCAAAAGTGATCCCCTGAAGTATCAAGTGCATGGTATTTCTCAAAGTATACCCCTGTAGTATCTAGTGCATGGTATCTCTCAAAAGTGATTCCCTTTAGTATCAAGTGCATGGTATCTCTCAAAAGTGATTCCCTATAGTATCAAGTGCATGGTATTTTTTAAAAGTGATCACATGTTGTATCAAAAGCATGGTATCTTTCAAACTGATCCCCTGTAGTATCAAGTGCATGGTATCTTTCAAAGTAATCCCCTGTAGTATCAAGTGCAAAGTATCTCTCAAAAGTGATCTCCTTTAGTATCAAGTGCATGGTATTTCTTAAAAGTGATCCCCTGTAATATCAAGTGCATGGTATCTTTCAAAAGTGATCCCCTATAGTATCAAGTGCATGGTATTTCATAAAAATGAATCCCTTTAGTATCAAGTGCATGGTATTTCTCAAAAATGATTCCCTCTAGTATCAAGTGCATGGTATCTATCAAAAGTGATCTCCTGTAGTATAAAGAACAAGAAATCTTTCAAAGTGATCCCCTGTAGTATTAATTAATGGTATCTCTCAAAAGTGATCCCCTGTAGTATCAAGTTTATGGTATCTTTCATAAGTGAACCTCTGAAGTATCAAGTGCAAGGTATTTCTCAAAAAAGATCACCTATTGTTTAAGTGCATGGTATTTCTCAAAAGTTTTCACCTGTTGTATCAAGTGCATGGTATTTCTCAAAAGTGATCCCCTGTAGTATCAAGTACATGGTATCTCTCAAAAGTGATCCCCTTTAGTATCAAGTGCATGGTATTTCTTAAAAGTGATCCCGTGTAGTATCAAGTGCATTATATCTCTCAAAGTGATCCCCTGTAGTATCAAAAACATATTATTTCTCAAAAGTGATGCCCTGTAGTATCAAGTGCATGGTATCTCTCAAAAATGATACCCTGTAGTATCAAGTGCATGGTATTTCTAAAAAAGTTCATCTGTTGTATCAAGTGCATGGTATTTCTCAAAAGTGATAACCTGCTGTATCAAGTGCATGGTATCTCTCAAAGGGATCCCCTGTAGTATCAAGTTTATGGTATCTCTCAAAAGTGATCCCCTTTAGTATCAAGTGCATGGTATTTCTTAAAAGTGATCCCGTGTAGTATCAAGTGCATTATATCTCTCAAAGTGATCCCCTGTAGTATCAAGTACATATTATTTCTCAAAAGTGATGCCCTGTAGTATCAAGTGCATGTTATCTCTCAAAAATGATACCCTGTAGTATCAAGTGCATGGTATTTCTAAAAAAGTTCATCTGTTGTATCAAGTGCATGGTATTTCTCAAAAGTGATAACCTGCTGTATTAAGTGCATGGTATCTCTCAAAGGGATCCCCTGTAGTATCAAGTTTATGGTATCTTTCAAAAGTGATCCCCTGAAGTATCAAGTGCATGGTATTTCTCAATAAATATCACCTGTTGTATCAAGTGCATGGTATTTCTCAAAAGTGATCCCCTGTAGTATCAAGTACATGGTATTTCTAAAAAGTTATCCTCTGTAGTATCAAGTGCATGGTATCTTTCAAAGTGATCCCCTGTAGTATTAAGTGCATGCTGTCTCTCAAAAGTGATCCCCTGTAGAATCACGTGCATGGTTTCTCTCAAAGTGATCCCCTGTAGTATCAAGTGCATGGTATTTCTCAAAAGTGATCACCTGTTGTATCAAGTGCATGGTATCTCTCAAAGTGATCCCATGTTGTATCAAGTGCATGGTATCTCTCAAAGTGATCACCTTTTTTATCAAGTGCATGGTATCTCTTAAAATAGATCTTCTGTAGTATCACGTGCATAGTATTTCTTAAAGTTATCCCTTGTACTATTAAGTTCATAGTAATTCTCAAAGTGATCCCCTGTAGTATCAAGTGCATGGTATTTCTCAAAGTGATCACATGTTGTATCAAACGCATGGTATATCTCAATGTGATCCATTGTTGTATCAAGTGCATGATATCTCTCAAAGCGATCACCTGTTGTATCAATTGCTTGGTATTTCCCAAAAGTGATCCTCTGAAGTATCAAGTGCATGGTATTTCTCAAAGTAATCCCCTGTAGTATCAAGTGCATGGTATCTCTCAAAAGTGATTCCCTTTAGTATCAACTGCATGGTATCTCTCAAAAGTGATTCCCTATAGTATCAAGTGCATGGTATTTTTTAAAAGTGATCACATGTTGTATCAAAAGCATGGTATCTTTCAAACTGATCCCCTGTAGAATCAAGTGCATGGTATCTTTCAAAGTAATCCCCTGTAGTATCAAGTGCAAAGTATCTCTCAAAAGTGATCTCCTTTAGTATCAAGTGCATGGTATTTCTTAAAAGTGATCCCCTGTAATATCAAGTGCATGGTATCTTTCAAAAGTGATCCCCTATAGTATCAAGTGCATGGTATTTCATTAAAATGAATCCCTTTAGTATCAAGTGCATGGTATTTCTCAAAAGTGATCCCCTCTAGTATCAAGTGCATGGTATCTCTCAAAAGTGATCTCCTGTAGTATAAAGAACATGAAATCTTTCAAAGTGATCCCCTGTAGTAATAATTCATGGTATCTCTCAAAAGTGATCCCCTGTAGTATCAAGTTTATGGTATCTTTCATAAGTGAACCTCTGAAGTATCAAGTGCAAGGTATTTCTCAAAAAAGATCACCTATTGTTTTAAGTGCATGGTATTTCTCAAAAGTTATCACATGTTGTATCAAATGCATGGTATTTCTCAAAAGTGATCCCCTGTAGTATCAAGTACATGGCATTTCTAAAAAGTGATCCCCTGTAGTATTAAGTGCATGGTTTCTCTCAAAATGATCTTCTGTAGTATCAAATGCATGGTATTTCTCAAAAGTGATCATCTGTTGTATCACGTGCATGGTATCTCTAAAAGTGATCCCCTGTAGTATCAAGTGCATGGTATCTCTCAAAGTGATCCCCTGTAGTATCAAGTGCATGGTATCTCTCAAAAGTGATCCCTTTAAGTATCAAGTGCATGGTATTTCTTAAAAGTGATCCCCTGTAGTATCAAGTGCATGGTATCTCTCAAAAGTGATACCCTGTAGTATCAAGTGCATGGTATTTCTAAAAAAGTTCATCTGTTGTATCAAGTGCATGGTATTTCTCAAAAGTGATTACCTGCTGTATCAAGTGCATGGTATCTCTCAAAGTGATCCCCTGTAGTATCAAGTTTATGGTATCTTTCAAAAGTGATCCCCTGTAGTATCAAGTACATGAAATTTCCAAAAAGTTATCCTCTGTAGTATCAAGTGCATGGTATCTTTCAAAGTGATCCCATGTAGTATTAAGTGCATGCTTTCTCTCAAAAGTTATCCCCTGTAGAATCACGTGCATGGTTTCTCTCAAAGTGATCCCCTGTAGTATCAAGTGCATGGTATTTCTCAAAGTGATCACATGTTGTATCAAACGCATGGTATATCTCAATGTGATCCATTGTTGTATCAAGTGCATGATATCTCTCAAAGTGATCACCTGTTGTATCAATTGCATGGTATTTCTCAAAAGTGATCCCGTAAAAAATCAAGTGCATGGTATTTCTCAAAGTAAACCCCTGTAGTATCAAGTGCATGGTATCTCTCAAATGTGATTCCCTATAGTATCAAGTGCATGGTATCTCTCAAAAGTGATTCCCTATAGTATCAAGTGCATGGTATTTCTTAAAAGTGATCACCTGTTGTATCAAAAGCATAGTATCTTTCAAAGTGATCCCCTGTAGTATCAAGTGCATGGTATCTCTCAAAGTAATTCCCTGTAGTATCAAGTGCAAGGTATTTCTCAAAAAAGATCACCTATTGTTTTAAGTGCATGGTATTTCTCAAAAGTTATCACCTGTTGTATCAAGTGCATGGTATTTCTCAAAAGTGATCCCCTGTAGTATCAAGTACATGGCATTTCTAAAAGTGATCCTCTGTAGTATCATGTGCATTGTATCTTTCAAAGTGATCCCCTGTAGTATCAAGTGCATGCTGTCTCTCAAAAGTGATCCCCTGTAGTATTAAGTGCATGGTTTCTCTCAAAGTGATCTTCTGTAGTATTAAATGCATGGTATTTCTCAAAAGTGATCATCTGTTGTATCACGTGCATGGTATCTCTAAAAGTGATCCCCTGTAGTATCAAGTGCATGGTATCTCTCAAAAGTGATCCCCTTTAGTATCAAGTGCATGGTATTTCTTAAAAATGATCCCCTGTAGTATCAAGAGCATTATATCTCTCAAAGTGATCCCCTCTAGTATCAAGAACATATTATTTCTCAAAAATTATCCCCTGTAGTATCAAGTGCATGGTATCTCTCAAAAGCGATACCCTTTAGTATCAAGTTTATGGTATCTTTCAAAAGTGATACCCTGAAGTATCAAGTGCATGGTATTTCTCAAAAAATATCAGCTGTTGTATCAAGTGCAGGGTATTTCTCAAAAGTGATCCCCTGTAGTATCAAGTGCATGGTATTTCTCAAAAGTGATTACCTGTTGTATCAAGTGCATGGTATCTCTCAAAGTGATCCTCTATTGTATCAAGTGCATGGTATCTCTCAAAGTGATCACCTTTTTTATCAAGTGCATGCTATCTATTAAAAACGATCTTCTGTAGTATCACGTGCATGGTATTTCTTTAGTGATCCCTATTTGTATCAAGTACATGATATCTCTTAATAGTGTACCCCTGAAATATCAAGTGCATGGTATCTCTCAAAGTGATCCCCTGTAGTATCAAGTGCATGGTATCTCTTAAAAGTGATCCCCTGAAAAATCAAGTGCATGGTATTTCTTAAAGTGATCCCCTGTAGTATCAAGTGCATGGTATTTCTCAAAATTGATCCGCAGTAATATCAAGTGCATAGTATCTCTCAAAATTATCGCCTATAGTATCAAGTTCATGGTATATCACAAAGTGATCCTCTGTTGTATTAAATGCATGGTATCTCTCAAAGTTATCACCTGTTGTATCAAATGATTGGTATCTCTCAAAGTGATACCATGTTGTATCAAGTACATGGTATCTCTCAAAGTGATCACCTGTTGTATCAAGTGCATGGTATCTCTCAAAGTGATCCCCTGTAGTTTAAAAAGCATGGTATTTCTCAAAAGTGATCCCCTCTAGTTTCAAGTGCATGTTATTCTCAAAAGTGATCCCCTGTAGTATATAGATCATGAAATCTTTCAAAGTCATCCCCTGTAGTATTAATTCATGGTATCTCTCAAAAGTGATCTCCTGTAGTATTAAGTGCATGGTATCTCTCAAAAGTAATACCCTGTAGTATCAAGTGCATGGTATTTCTAAAAAAGATCACCTGTTGTATCAAGTGCATGGTATTTCTCAAAAGTGATCACCTGTTGTATCAAGTGCATGGTATCTCTCAAAGTGAGCCCCTGTAGTATCAAGTTTATGGTATCTTTCATAAGTGATCCTCTGAAGTATTAAGTGCAAGGTATTTCTCAAAAAAGATCACCTATTGTATAAAGTGCATGGTATTTCTCAAAAGTTATCACGTGTTGTATCAAGTACATAGTATTTCTCAAAAGTGATCCCCTGTAGTATCAAGTACATGGTATTTCTAAAAAATGATCCTTTGTAGTATCATGTGCATGTTGTCTTTCAAAAGTGATCCCCTGTAATATAAAGTGCATGGTATCTCTCAAAGTGATCCCCTGTTGTATCAAGTGCATGGTATGTCTCAGAAGTGATCACCTGTTGTATCAAGTGCATGGTATCTCTCAAAGTGATCCCCTGTAGTATCAAATTCATGGTATCTTTCAAAAGGGATCCCCTGTAGTATTAAGAGCATGGTATTTTTCAAAAGTAATAACCTGTTGTATTAAGTGCATGGTATCTCTCAAAGTGATCCCTTGTAGTATCAAGTGCATGGTATCTCTTAAAATAGATCTTCTGTAGTATAACGTGCATGGTATTTCTCAAAGTTATCCCTTGTAGTATCAAGTGCATAGTAATTCTCAAAGTGAACCTCTGTAGTATCAAGTGCATGGTATTTCTCAAAAGTGATTACCTGTTGTATCAAGTTCATGGTATCTCTCAAAGTGATCCCCTAAAGTCTCAAGCGCATGGTATCTCTCAAAATGATCCCATGTAGTATCAAGTGCGTGGTATCTCTTTAGTGATCCCTTTTTGTATCAAGTACATGGTATCTCTCAAAAGTGATCCCCTGAAGTATCAAGTGCATGGTATCTCTCAAAGTGATCCCCTGTAGTATCAAGTGCATGGTATCTCTCAAAAGTGATCCCTATTTGTATTAAGTACATGGTATTTCTCAAAAGTGATTCCCTGTAGTATCAAGTGCATGGTATTTCTCAAAAGATATCACCTGTTGTATCAAGTGCATGGTATATCTAAAAGTGATCACCTGTTATATCAAGTGCATGGTATCACTTAAAATGATCATCTGTAGTATCAAATTCATGGTATCTTTCAAAAGGGATCCCCTGTAGTATTAAGAGCATGGTATTCTTAAAAGTAATAACCTGTTGTATCAAGTGCATGGTATCTCTCAAAAGTGATCCCCTGTAGTATCAAGTGCATGGTTTCTCTCAAAGTGATCCCCTGTAGTATCAAGTGCATGGTATTTCTCAAAAGTGATCACCTGTTGTATCAAGTGCATGGTATCTCTAAAATTGATCACCTGTTGTATTAAGTGCATGGTATATCTTAAAAGTGATCACCTGTTGTATCAAGTGCATGGTATCTCTCAAAGTGATCCCCTGTAGTATTAAATGCATGGTATCTCTCAAAGTGATCCCCTGTTGTATCAAGTGCAAGTTATGTTTCAAAAGTAATCACCTGTTGTATCAAGTGCATGGTATCTTTCAGAGTTATCCCCTGTAGTATCAAATTCATGGTATCTTTCAATAGGGATCCCCTGTAGTATTATGAGCATGGTATTTCTCAAAAGTAATAACCTGTTGTATCAAGTGCATGGTATCTCTCAAAAAGATCCCCTGTAGTATCAAGTGCATGGTATCTCTTAAAATAGATCTCCTGTAGTATCACGTTCATGGTATTTCTCAAAAGTGATCACCTGTTGTATCAAGTGCATGGTATCTCTCAAAGTGATCACAGGTTTTATCAAACGCATGGTATATCTTAAAGTGAACCCTTGTTGTATCAAGTGCAAGGTATCTCTCAAAGTGAACCCCTGTAGTATCAAGTGCATGGTATCTCTCAAAGTGATCCCCTGTAGTATCATGTGCATGGTATCTCTCAAAAGTGATCCCTTTTAGTATCAAGTGCATGGTATTTCTTAAAAGTAATCCCCTGTAGTATCAAGTGCATTATATCTTATAAAGTGATCCCCTGTAGTATCAAGTACATATTATTTCTCAAAAGTGATCACCTGTTGTATCAAATGCATGATATCTCTAAAAGTGATACCCTCTAGTATCAAGTACATGGTATCTCTCGAAAGTGATTCCCTAAAAAATCAAGTGCATGGTATTTCTCAAAAAAGATCCCCTGTAGTATCAAGTGCATGGTATTTCTCAAAATTGATCCCCTGTAATATCAAGTGCATGGTTTCTCTTAAAGTGATCGCCTATAGTATCAAGTTTATGGTATATCAGAAATTGATCCCCTGTTGTATTAAATGCATGGTATCTCTCAAAGTGATCACCTGTTGTATCAAGTGCATGGTATCTCTCAAAGTAATCCCCTGTAGTATTTAGTGCATTGTATATCTCAAAAGTTAATCCATGAAGTATCAAGTGCATGGTATCTCTTAAAGTGATCCCCTCTAGTATCAAGTGCATGGTATTTTTTTTAAAGTGATCCCCTGTAGTTTCAAGATCATGGAATCTTTCAAAAGTGATACCCTGTAGTATCAAGTGCATGGTATTTCTAAAAAAAGTTCACCTGTTGTATCAAGTGCATGGTATCTCTCAAAGTGATCCCCTGAAGTATCAAGTGCATAATATTTCTCAAAAAAGATCACCTGTTGTATTAAGTGCATGGTATTTCTCAAAAGTTATCCCCTGTAGTATCAAGTGCATGGTATCTCTCAATATGATCGCCTGTTGTATAAAGTGCATAGTTTTTCTTAAAAGTGATTCCCTGTAGAATCAAGTACATGATATTTCTTAAAAGTGATCCTCTGTAGTAAAAAGTGCATGGTATCTTTCAAAGTGATCCCCTGTAGTATCAAGTGCATGGTATCTCTCAAAGTAATCCCCTGTAGTATCAAGTGCATGGTATCTCTTAAAAGTGATCCCCTGAAAAATCAAGTGCATGGTATCTCTCAAAGTAATCCCATGTAGTATCAAGTGCAAAGTATCTCTCAAAAGTGATCTCCTTTAGTATCAAGTGCATGGTATTTCTTAAAAGTGATCCCCTGTAGTATAAAGTGCATGGTATCTTTCAAAAGTGATCCCCTAAAGTATTAAGTGCATAGTATTTCATAAAAATGAATCCCTGTGGAATCAAGTGCATGGTATCTTTCAAAAGTGATCCCCTCTAGTATCAAGTGCATGGTATTTCTCAAAAGTGATCCCCTGTAGTATATAGATCATGAAATATTTCAAAGTGATCCCCTGTAGTATTAATTCATGGTATCTCTTAAAAGTGATCCCCTGTAGTATGAAGTTTATGGTATCTTTCATAAGTGATCCTCTGAAGTATTAAGTGCAAGGTATTTCTAAAAAAAGATCACCTATTGTATTAAGTGCATGGTATTTCTCAAAAGTTATCACCTGTTGTATCAAGTGCATGGCATTTCTCAAAAGTGATCCCCTGTAGTATCAAGTACATGGCATTTCTAAAAGTGATCCTCTGTAGTATCATGTGCATTGTATCTTTCAAAGTGATCCCCTGTAGTATCAAGTGCATGCTGTCTCTCAAAAGTGATCCCCTGTAGTATTAAGTGCATGGTTTCTCTCAAAGTGATCTTCTGTAGTATTAAATGCATGGTATTTCTCAAAAGTTATCATCTGTTGTATCACGTGCATGGTATCTCTAAAAGTGATCTCCTGTAGTATCAAGAGCATTATATCTCTCAAAGTGATCCCCTCTAGTATCAAGAACATATTATTTCTCAAAAATGATCCCCTGTAGTATCAAGTGCATGGTATCTCTCAAAAGTGATACCCTGTAGTATCAAGTTTATGGTATCTTTCAAAAGTGATCCCCTGAAGTATCAAGTGCATGGTATTTCTCAAAAAATATCAGCTGTTGTATCAAGTGCATGGTATTTCTCAAAAGTGATCCCCTGTAGTATCAAGTGCATGGTATCTTTCAGAGTTATCCCCTGTAGTATCAAATTCATGGTATCTTTCAATAGGGATCCCCTGTAGTATTAAGAGCATGGTATTTCTCAAAAGTAATAACCTGTTGTATCAAGTGCATGGTATCTCTCAAAAAGATCCCCTGTAGTATCAAGTGCATGGTATCTCTTAAAATAGATCTCCTGTAGTATCACGTTCATGGTATTTCTCAAAAGTGATCACCTGTTGTATCAAGTGCATGGTATCTCTCAAAGTGATCACAGGTTTTATCAAACGCATGGTATATCTTAAAGTGAACCCTTGTTGTATCAAGTGCAAGGTATCTCTCAAAGTGAACCCCTGTAGTATCAAGTGCATGGTATCTCTCAAAGTGATCCCCTGTAGTATCATGTGCATGGTATCTCTCAAAAGTGATCCCTTTTAGTATCAAGTGCATGGTATTTCTTAAAAGTAATCCCCTGTAGTATCAAGTGCATTATATCTTATAAAGTGATCCCCTGTAGTATCAAGTACATCTTATTTCTCAAAAGTGATCACCTGTTGTATCAAATGCATGATATCTCTAAAAGTGATACCCTCTAGTATCAAGTACATGGTATCTCTCGAAAGTGATTCCCTAAAAAATCAAGTGCATGGTATTTCTCAAAAAAGATCCCCTGTAGTATCAAGTGCATGGTATTTCTCAAAATTGATCCCCTGTAATATCAAGTGCATGGTTTCTCTTAAAGTGATCGCCTATAGTATCAAGTTTATGGTATATCAGAAATTGATCCCCTGTTGTATTAAATGCATGGTATCTCTCAAAGTGATCACCTGTTGTATCAAGTGCATGGTATCTCTCAAAGTAATCCCCTGTAGTTTTTAGTGCATTGTATATCTCAAAAGTTAATCCATGAAGTATCAAGTGCATGGTATCTCTTAAAGTGATCCCCTCTAGTATCAAGTGCATGGTATTTTTTTTAAAGTGATCCCCTGTAGTTTCAAGATCATGGAATCTTTCAAAAGTGATACCCTGTAGTATTAAGTGCATGGTATTTCTAAAAAAAGTTCACCTGTTGTATCAAGTGCATGGTATCTCTCAAAGTGATCCCCTGAAGTATCAAGTGCATAATATTTCTCAAAAAAGATCACCTGTTGTATTAAGTGCATGGTATTTCTCAAAAGTTATCCCCTGTAGTATCAAGTGCATGGTATCTCTCAATATGATCGCCTGTTGTATAAAGTGCATAGTTTTTCTTAAAAGTGATTCCCTGTAGAATCAAGTACATGATATTTCTTAAAAGTGATCCTCTGTAGTAAAAAGTGCATGGTATCTTTCAAAGTGATCCCCTGTAGTATCAAGTGCATGGTATCTCTCAAAGTGATCCCCTGTAGTATCAAGTGCATGGTATCTCTTAAAAGTGATCCCCTAAAAAATCAAGTGCATGGTATCTCTCAAAGTAATCCCATGTAGTATCAAGTGCAAAGTATCTCTCAAAAGTGATCTCCTTTAGTATCAAGTGCATGGTATTTCTTAAAAGTGATCCCCTGTAGTATAAAGTGCATGGTATCTTTCAAAAGTGATCCCCTAAAGTATTAAGTGCATGGTATTTCATAAAAATGAATCCCTGTGGAATCAAGTGCATGGTATCTTTCAAAAGTGATCCCCTCTAGTATCAAGTGCATGGTATTTCTCAAAAGTGATCCCCTGTAGTATATAGATCATGAAATATTTCAAAGTGATCCCCTGTAGTATTAATTCATGGTATCTCTCAAAAGTGATCCCCTGTAGTATGAAGTTTATGGTATCTTTCATAAGTGATCCTCTGAAGTATTAAGTGCAAGGTATTTCTAAAAAAAGATCACCTATTGTATTAAGTGCATGGTATTTCTCAAAAGTTATCACCTGTTGTATCAAGTGCATGGTATTTCTCAAAAGTGATCCCCTGTAGTATCAAGTACATGGCATTTCTAAAAGTGATCCTCTGTAGTATCATGTGCATTGTATCTTTCAAAGTGATCCCCTGTAGTATCAAGTGCATGCTGTCTCTCAAAAGTGATCCCCTGTAGTATTAAGTGCATGGTTTCTCTCAAAGTGATCTTCTGTAGTATTAAATGCATGGTATTTCTCAAAAGTTATCATCTGTTGTATCACGTGCATGGTATCTCTAAAAGTGATTCCCTGTAGTATCAAGAGCATTATATCTCTCAAAGTGATCCCCTCTAGTATCAAGAACATATTATTTCTCAAAAATGATCCCCTGTAGTATCAAGTGCATGGTATCTCTCAAAAAATATCAGCTGTTGTATCAAGTGCATGGTATTTCTCAAAAGTGATCCCCTGTAGTATCAAGTGCATGGTATTTCTCAAAAGTGATCACCTGTTGTATCAAGTGCATGGTATCTCTCAAAGTGATCCCCTATTGTATCAAGTGCATGGTATCTCTCAAAGTGATCACCTTTTTTATCAGGTGCATGCTATCTCTTAAAAACGATCTTCTGTAGTATCACGTGCATGGTATTTCTTTAGTGATCCCTATTTGTATCAAGTACATGATATCTCTCAATAGTGTACCCCTGAAATATCAAGTGCATGGTATCTCTCAAAGTGATCCCCTGTAGTATCAAGTGCATGGTATCTCTTAAAAGTGATCCCCTGAAAAATCAAGTGCATGGTATTTCTTAAAGTGATCCCCTTTAGTATCAAGTGCATGGTATTTCTCAAAATTGATCCGCTGTAAAATCAAGTGCATAGTATCTCTCAAAATTATCGCCTATAGTATCAAGTTCATGGTATATCACAAAGTGATCCTCTGTTGTATTAAATGCATTGTATCTCTCAAAGTTATCACCTGTTGTATCAAATGATTGGTATCTCTCAAAGTGATACCATGTTGTATCAAGTACATGGTATCTCTCAAAGTGATCACCTGTTGTATCAAGTGCATGGTATCTCTCAAAGTGATCCCCTGTAGTATAAAAAGCATGGTATTTCTCAATAGTGATCCCCTCTAGTATCAAGTGCATGTTATTCTCAAAAGTGATCCCCTGTAGTATATAGATCATGAAATCTTTCAAAGTCATCCCCTGTAGTATTAATTCATGGTATCTCTCAAAAGTGATATCCTGTAGTATTAAGTGCATGGTATCTCTCAAAAGTAATACCCTGTAGTATCAAGTGCATGGTATTTCTAAAAAAGATCACCTGTTGTATCAAGTGCATTGTATTTCTCAAAAGTGATCACCTGTTGTATCAAGTGCATGGTATATCTCAAAGTGAGCCCCTGTAGTATCAAGTTTATGGTATCTTTTAAAAGTGATCCCCTAAAGTATCAAGTGCATGGTATTTTTCAAAAAAGATAAGCTATTGTATAAAGTGCATGGTATTTCTCAAAAGTTATCACGTGTTGTATCAAGTGCATGGTATTTCTCAAAAGTGATCCCCTGTAGTATCAAGTACATGGTATTTCTAAAAAATGATCCTTTTTAGTATCATGTGCATGTTGTCTTTCAAAAGTGATCCCCTGTAATATTAAGTGCATGGTATCTCTTAAAGTGATCACCTGTTTTATCAAGTGCATGGTATCTCTCAAAGTGATCCCCTGTTGTATCAAGTGCATGGTATGTCTCAGAAATGATCACCTGTTGTATCAAGTGCATGGTATCTCTCAAAGTGATCCCCTGTAGTATCAAATTCATGGTATCTTTCAAAAGGGATCCCCTGTAGTATTAAGAGCATGGTATTTTTCAAAAGTAATAACCTGTTGTATTAAGTGGATGGTATCTCTCAAAGTGATCCCTTGTTGTATCAAGTGCATGGTATCTCTCAAAGTGATCCCCTGTAGTATCAAGTGCATGGTATCTCTCAAAAGTGATCCCTATTTGTATTAAGTACATGGTATTTCTCAAAAGTGATTCCCTGTAGTATCAAGTGCATGGTATTTCTCAAAAGATATCACCTGTTGTATCAAGTGCATGGTATCTCTAAAAGTAATCACCTGTTATATCAAGTGCATGGTATCACTCAAAATGATCATCTGTAGTATCAAATTCATGGTATCTTTCAAAAGGGATCCCCTGTAGTATTAAGAGCATGGTATTCTTAAAAGTAATAACCTGTTGTATCAAGTGCATGGTATCTCTCAAAAGGGATCCCCTGTAGTATTAAGAGCATAGTAATTTTCAAAAGTAATAACCTGTTGTATTAAGTGCATGGTATCTCTCAAAGTGATCCCTTGTAGTATCAAGTGCATGGTATCTCTTAAAATAGATCTCCTGTAGTATAACGTGCATGGTATTTCTCAAAGTTATCCCTTGTAGTATCAAGTGCATAGTAATTCTCAAAGTGAACCCCTGTAGTATCAAGTGCATGGTATTTCTCAAAAGTGATTACCTGTTGTATCAAGTTGATGGTATCTCTCAAAGTGATCCCCTAAAGTCTCAAGCGCATGGTATCTCTCAAAATAATCCCATGTAGTATCAAGTGCGTGGTATCTCTTTAGTGATCCCTTTTTGTATCAAGTACATGGTATCTCTCAAAAGTGATCCCCTGAAGTATCAAGTGCATGGTATCTCTCAAAGTGATCCCCTGTAGTATCAAGTGCATGGTATCTCTCAAAAGTGATCCCTATTTGTATTAAGTACATGGTATTTCTCAAAAGTGATTTCCTGTAGTATCAAGTGCATGGTATTTCTCAAAAGATATCACCTGTTGTATCAAGTGCATGGTATCTCTAAAAGTGATCACCTGTTATATCAAGTGCATGGTATCACTCAAAATGATCATCTGTAGTATCAAATTCATGGTATCTTTCAAAAGGGATCCCCTGTAGTATTAAGAGCATGGTATTCTTAAAAGTAATAACCTGTTGTGTCAAGTGCATGGTATCTCTCAAAAGTGATCCTCTGTAGTATCAAGTGCATGGTTTCTCTCAAAGTGATCCCCTGTAGTATCAAGTGCATGGTATTTCTCAAAAGTGATCACCTGTTGTATCAAGTGCATGGTATCTCTAAAATCATCACCTGTTGTATTAAGTGCATGGTATATCTTAAAAGTGATCACCTGTTGTATCAAGTGCATGGTATCTCTCAAAGTTATCCCCTGTAGTATTAATTGCATGGTATCTCTCAAAGTGATCCCCTGTTGTATCAAGTGCAAGTTATGTTTCAAAAGTAATCACCTGTTGTATCAAGTGCATGGTATCTTTCAGAGTTATCCCCTGTAGTATCAAATTTATGGTATCTTTCAATAAGGATCCCCTGTAGTATTAAGAGCATGGTATTTCTCAAAAGTAATAACCTGTTGTATCAAGTGCATGGTATCTCTCAAAGTGATCCCCTGTAGTATCAAGTGCATGGTATCTCTTAAAATAGATCTCCTGTAGTATCACGTGCATGGTATTTCTCAAAAGTGATCACCTGTTGTATCAAGTGCATGGTATCTCTCAAAGTGATCACAGGTTTTATCAAACGCATGGTATATCTTAAAGTGAACCCTTGTTGTATCAAGTGCATGGTATCACTCAAAGTGATACCCTGAAGTATCAAGTGCATGGTATCTCTCAAAAAATATCCCCTGAAGTATCTAGTGCATGGTACCTCTCAAAAGTGATCCCCTAAAGTATCAAGTGCATGGTATTTCTCAAAAGTGTTCCCCTGTAGTATCAAGTGCATGTAATTTTTCAAAATTGATCCCCTGTAGTATCAAGTGCATGGTATCTCTTTAGTGATCCCTATTTGTATCAAGTGCATGGTATGTCTCAAAAGTTATCCCCTGAAATATCAGATGCATGGTATTTCTCAAAATAATCCCCTGTAGTATCAAGTGCATGGTATCTCTCAAAAGTGATCCCCTGTAGTATCAAGTGCATGGTATTTCTTAATAGTGATCACCTGTTGTATCAAAACCATGGTATCTTTCTAAGTGATTCCCTGTAGTATCAAGAGCAAAGCATCTCTCAAAAGTGATCCCCTGAAAATTCAAGTGCATGGTATCTCTCAAAGTGAACCCCTGTAGTATCAAGTGCATGGTATCTCTCAAAGTGATCCCCTGTAGTATCAAGTGCATGGTATCTCTCAAAAGTGATCCCTTTTAGTATCAAGTGCATGGTATTTCTTAAAAGTAATCCCCTGTAGTATCAAGTGCATTATATCTCATAAAGTGATCCCCTGTAGTATCAAGTACATATTATTTCTCAAAAGTGATCACCTGTTGTATCAAATGCATGGTATCTCTAAAAGTGATACCCTCTAGTATCAAGTACATGGTATCTCTCAAAAGTGATCCCCTAAAAATCAAGTGCATGGTATTTCTCAAAAAAGATCCCCTGTAGTATCAAGTGCATGGTATTTCTCAAAATTGATCCCCTGTAATATTAAGTGCATGGTTTCTCTTAAAGTGATCGCCTATAGTATCAAGTTCATTGTATATCACAAATTGATCCCCTGTTGTATTAAATGCATGGTATCTCTCAAAGTGATCACCTGTTGTATCAAGTACATGGTATTTCTAAAAAATGATCCTCTGTAGTATCATGTGCATGTTGTCTTTCAAAAGTGATCCCCTGTAGTATTAAGTGCATGGTATCTCTCAAAGTGATCACCTGTTGTATCAAGTTCATGGTATCTCTCAAAGTGATCCCCTAAAGTCTCAAGCACATGGTATCTCTCAAAATGATCCCATGTAGTATCAAGTGCATGGTATCTCTCAAAGTGAACCCCTGTAGTATCAAGTGCATGGTATCTCTCAAAGTGATCCTCTGTAGTATCAAGTGCATGGTATCTCTCAAAATGGATCCCTTTTAGTATCAAGTGCATGGTATTTCTTAAAAGTAATCCCCTGTAGTATCAAGTGCATTATATCTCATAAAGTGATCCCCTGTAGTATCAAGTACATATTATTTCTCAAAAGTGATCACCTGTTGTATCAAATGCATGGTATCTCTAAAAGTTATCCCCTCTAGTATCAAGTACATGGTATCCCTCAAAAGTGATCCCCTAAAAAATCAAGTGCATGGTATTTCTCAAAAAAGATCCCCTGTAGTATCAAGTGCATGGTATTTCTCAAAATTGATCCCATGTAATATCAAGTGCATGGTTTCTCTTAAAGTGATCGCCTATAGTATCAAGTTCATGGTATCTCACAAAGTGATCCCCTGTTGTATTAAATACATGGTATCTCTCAAAGTGATCCCCTCTAGTATCAAGTGCATGGTATTTTTTAAAAGTGATCCCCTGTAGTTTCAAGATCATGGAATCTTTCAAAAGTGATACCCTGTAGTATCAAGTGCATGGTATTTCTAAAAAAAGTTCACCTGTTGCATCAAGTGCATGGTATCTCTCAAAGTGATCCCCTGAAGTATCAAGTGCATAATATTTCTCAAAAAAGATCACCTGTTGTATTAAGTGCATGGTATTTCTCAAAAGTTATCCCCTGTAGTATCAAGTGCATGGTATCTCTCAAAGTGATCGCCTGTTGTATAAAGTGCATGCTGTCTCTCAAAATTGATCCCCTGAAGTATCAAGTGCATGATAATTCATAAAAATGAATCCTTGTAGTATCAAGTGCATGGTATCTCTCAAACTGATCCCCTGTAGTATAAAGTGTATGGTATTTCTTTAAAGTGATCCCCTCTAGTATCAAGTGCATGGTATTTTTCAAAAGTGATCCCCTGTAGTATATAGATCATGAAATCAATCAAAGTAAACCCCTATAGAATTAATTCATGGTATCTCTCAAAAGTGATCCCCTGTAGTATCAAGTGCATGGTATCTCTCAAAAGTGATACCCTGTAGTATCAAGTGCATGTTTTTTCTAAAAAAAGATCACCTGTTGTATCAAGTGCACGGTATTTCTCAAAAGTGATCACCTGTTGTATCAATTGCATGGTATCTCTCAAAGTGATCACCTGTAGTAACAAGTTTATGGTATCTTTTAAAAGTGATCCCCTGAAGTATCAAGTGCATGGTATTTCTAAAAAAAGATCAGCTATTGTATTAAGTGCATGGTATTTCTCAAAAGTTATCACGTGTTGTATCAATAGTATGATATTTCTCAAAAGTGATCCCCTGTAGTATTAAGTACATAGTATTTCTAAAAAATGATCCTCTGTAGTATCATGTGCATGGTATCTTTCAAAGTGATCCCCTGTAGTATCAAGTGCATGCTGTCTCTCAAAAGTGATCCCCTGTAGTATCAAGTGCATGGTTTCTCTTAAAGTGTTCCCCTGTAGTATCAAGTGCATGGTATCTCTAAAAGTGATCACCTGTTGTATCAAGTGCATGGTATCTCTCAAAGTGATACCCTGTTGTTTCAAGTCCATGGTATCTCTCAAAGTGTTCACTTTTTTATCAAGTGCATGGTATCTCTCAAAATGATCCCCTGTTGTATCAAGTGCATGGTATATCTCAAAAGTGATCACTTGTTGTATCAAGTGCATGGTATCTCTCAAAGTGATCACCTGTTTTATCAAGTGCATGGTATCTCACAAAGTTATCCCTTGTAGTATCAAGTGCATAGTAATTCTCAAAGTGATCCCCTGTAGTATCAAGTGCATGGTATTTCTAAAAAGTGATTACCTGTTGTATCAAGTGCATGGTATCTCTCAAAGTGATCACAGGTTGTATCAAACGCATGGTATATCTCAAAGTGATCCCTTGTTTTATCAAGTGCATGGTATCTCTCAAAGTGATACCCTGAAGTATCAAGTGCATGATATCTCTCAAAAATTATCCCCTGAAGTATCAACTGCATGGTATCTCTCAAAAGTGATCCCTTAATGTATCAGGTGCATGTTATTTCTCAAAAGTGATCCCCTGTACTATCAAGTGCATGGTATCTCTTTAGAGATCCCTATTTGTATCAAGTACATGGTATCTCTCAAAAGTGATCCCCTGTTGTATCAAGTGCATGGTTTCTCTCAAAATGATCATCTGTAGTATCAAATTCATAGTATCTTTCAAAATGGATTCCCTGTAGTATTAAAAGCATGGTATTTCTCAAAAGTAATAACCTGTTGTATCAAGTGCATGGTATCTCTCAAAGTGATCCCCTGTAGTATCAAATGGATGGTATCTCTTAAAATAGATCTCCTGTAGTATCACGTGCATGGTATTTCTTAAAATTATCCCTTGTAGTATCTAGTGCATAGTAATTCTCAAAGTATTCCCCTGTAGTATTAAGTGCATGGTATCTCTTTAGTGATCCCTATTTGTATCAAGTACATGGTATCTCTTAAAAGTGATCCCCTAAAGTATCAAGTGCATGGTATCTCTCAATGTGATCCCCTGTAGTATCAAGTGCATGGTATCTCTCAAAAGTAATCCCCTGTAGTATCCAGTGCATGGTATTATTCAAAAGTGATCCCACGTAGTATCAAGTGCATGGTATTTCTCAAAAGTGATCACCTGTTGTATCAAGTGCATGGTATCTCTCAAAGTGCTCACATGTTGTATCAAACGCATGGTATATCTCAAAGTGATACCTTGTTGTATCAAGTGCATGGTATCTCTCAAAGTGATACCCTGAAGTATCAAGTGCAGAGTATCTCTCAAAAACAATCCCCTAAAGTATCAAGTGCATGGTATTTCTCAAAAGTTATCCCCTGTAGTATCAAGGGCATGGTATTTTTCAAAAGTGATCCCCTGTAGTATCAAATGCATGGAATATCTTAAAGTGATCCCTGATTGTATCAAGTGCATGGTATCTCTCAAAGTGAACCCTAGTAGTATCAAGTGCATGGTATCTCTCAAAGTGATCCCCTGTAGTATCAAGTGCATGGTATTTCTCAAAAATGATCACCTCTTGTATCAAGTGCATGGTATCTCTCAAAGTGTTCACCTGTTGTATCAAGTGCATGGTATCTTTCAAAGTGATCCACTGTAGTATCAAGTGCATTATATCTCTCAAAGTGATCCCCTGTAAATCAAGTACATATTATTTCTAAAAGTTATCAGCTGTTGTATCAAATGCATGGTATCTCTCAAAGTGATCCCCTATAGTATTAAGTGCATGGTATCTCACAAAAATGATCCCCCAAAAAATCAAGTGCATGGTATTTCTAAAAATAGATCCCCATTAGTATCAAGTGCATGGTATTTCTCAAAATTGATCCCCTGTAATATCAAGTGCATGGTTTCTCTTAAAGTGATCGCCTTTAGTATTAAGTTCATGGTATATAACAAAGTGATCCCATGTAGTATAAAGTGCATGGTATTTGTCAAAAGTGATCCCCTCTAGTATCAAATGCATGGTATTTTTTTAAAAGTGATCCCCTGTAGTATCAAGATCATGGAATCTTTTAAAAGTGATACCCTGTAGTATTAAGTGCATGGTATTTCTAAAAAAAAAGATCACCTGTTGTATCAAGTTTATGGTATTTCTCAAAAGTGATCACCTGTTGTATCAAGTGCATGGTATCTCTCAAAGTGATCCCCTGTAGTTTCAAGTTAATGGTATCTTTCTAAAGTGATCCCCTGAAGTATCAAGTGCATGGTATTTCTTAAAAAAGATCACCTGTTGTATTAAGTGCATGGTATTTCTCAAAAGTTATGCCCTGTAGTATCAAATGCATGGTATCTCTTAAAGTGATCACCGGTTGTATCAAGTGCATGGTTTTTCTCAAAAAGATCCCCTGTAGTATCAAGTACATGGTATTTCTTAAAAGTGATCCTCTGTAGTATTAAGTGCATGGTATATTTCAAAGTGATCCCCTGTAGTATCAATTGCATGCTCTCTCTCAAAATTTATCCCCTGAAGTATCAAGTGCTTGGTATTTCTTTAAATCGATTTTCTGTAGTATCAAGTGCGTGGTATTTCTCAAAAGTAATCACCTGTTGTATCAAGTGCATGGTATCTCTCAAAGTAATTACCTGTTGTATCAAGTGCTTGGTATCTCTCAAAGTGATTTCCTGTTGTATCAAGTGCATGGTATCTCTTAAAGTGATCACCTGTAGTATCAAGTTCATGGTATCTTTCAAAAGGGATCCACTGTAGTATTAAGAGCATGGTATTACTCAAAAGTGATAACCTGTAGTATCAATGCATTGCATATCTCAAAGTGATCCCCTGTAGTATGAAGTGCATGGTATCTCTCAAGTCATCCCCTGTAGTATCAAGTACATTGTATCTCTTGAAGTAATCCCCTGTAGTATCAAGTGTATTGTATCTCTCAAAGTGATCACCTGTTGTATCAAGTACATGGTATCTCTTAAAGTGATCACCTGTAGTATCAAGTGCATGGTATCTCTTAAAGTTATCACCTGTTGTATCAAGTGCATGGTATCACTCAAAGTGATCCCCTGTAGTATCAAGTGCATGGTATCTCTCTAAAGTGATCCCCTGTAGTATCATGTGCATGGTATTTTTCAATGTTATCCCATGTAGTATCAAGTGCATGGTATTTTTCAATGTTATCCCATGTAGTATCAAGTGCATGGTATTTCTCAAAAGAGATCACATGTTGTATCAAGTGCATGATATCTCTCAAAGTGATCACCTGTTGTATCAATTGCATGGAATTTCTCAAAAGTGTTTCCCTGAAGTATGAAGTGCATGGTATCTCTCAAGTAATCCCCTGTAGTATCAAGTGCATGGTATCTCTCAAAAGTGATTCCCTATAGTATCAAGTGAATGGTATTTCTTAAAAATGATCACCTGTTGTATCAAAAGCATGGTATCTTTTAAAGTGATCCCCTGTAGTATCAAGTGCATGGTATCTCTTAAAAGTGATCCTCTTTAGTATCAAATACATAGTATTTCTTTAAAGTGATCCCCTGTAGTATCAAGTACATGGTATCTTTTAAAAGTGATCCCCTATAAGATTAAGTGCATGGTATTTTATAAAAATGAATCCCTGTAGTATTAAGTGCATGGTATCTCTCAAAGTGATCCCCTGTAGTATAAATTGCATGGTATTTCTCAACAGAGATCACCTCTAGTATCAAGTGCATGGTATTTCTCAAAAGTCATCCCCTGTAGTATATAGATCATGAAATCTTTTAAAGTTATCCCCTGTAGTATTAATTCATGGTATCAGTCAAAAGTGAACCCCTGTAGTATCAAGTGCACGTTATCTCTCAAAAGTGATACCCTGTAGTATCAAGTGCATGGTATTTTTAAAAAAAGATAGCCTGTTGTATCAAGTGCATGGTATTTCTCAAAAGTGATCACCTGTTAAATAAAGTGCATGGTATCTCTCAAAGTGATTCCCTGTAGTATCAAGTTTATGGTATCTTTTAAAAGTGATCCCCTGAAGTATCAAGTGCATGGTATTTCTTAAAAAAAGATCACCTATTGTATTAAGTGCATGGTATTTCTCAAAAGTTATCACCTGTTGTATTAAGTGCATGTTATTTCTCAAAAGTTATCACCTGTTGTATTAAGTGCATATTATTTCTCAAAAGTGATCCCCTGTAGTATCAAGTACATGGTATTTCTAAAAAGTGATCCTCTGTAGTATCATGTGCATGGTATCTTTCAAAGTGATCCCCTGTAGTATCAAGTGCATGCTGTCTCTCAAAAGTGATCACCTGTTGTATCAAGTGCATGGTATCTCTAAAAGTGATCACCTTTTTTATCAAGTGCATGGTATCTCTCAAAATGATCCCCCTTAGTGTCAAGTGCATGGTATTTCTTAAAAGGGATCCCCTGTAGTATCAAGTGCATTATATCTCTCAAAGTGATCCACTGTAGTATCAAGTACATATTATTTTTCAAAAGTGATCACCTGTTGTATCAAATGCATGGTATCTCTCAAATTGATACCCTCTAGTATCAAGTGCATGGTATCTCTCTAAAGTGATCCCCTAAAAAATCAAGTGTATGGTATTTCTCAAAAAAGATCCCCTGTAGTATCAAGTGCATGGTATTTTTCAAAAAAAAAATCCCCTGTAATATCAAGTGCATGGTTTCTCTTAAAGTGATCGCCTATAGTATTAAGTTCATGGTATATCACAAAGTGATCCCCTGTTGTATTAAATGCATGGTATCTCTCAAAGTGATCACCTGTTGTATCAAGTGCATGGTATCTCTCAAAGTGATCCCCTGTAGTATAAAATGCATGGTATTTCTCAAAAGTGATCCCCTCTAGTATCAAGTGCATTATATCTCTTAAAGTGATCCACTGTAGTATCAAGTACATATTATTTCTCAAAAGTGATCACCTGTTGTATCAAATGCATGGTATCTCTCAAATTGATACCCTCTAGTATCAAGTGCATGGTATCTCTCAAAAGTGATCCCCTAAAAAATCAAGTGCATGGTATTTCTCAAAAAAGATGCCCTGTAGTATCAAGTGCATGGTATTTTTCAAAAAAAAAATCCGCTGTAATATCAAGTGCATGGTTTCTCTTAAAGTGATCGCCTATAGTATCAAGTTCATGGTATATCACAAAGTGATCCCCTGTTGTATTAAATGCATGGTATCTCTCAAAGTGATCACCTGTTGTATCAAGTGCATGGTATCTCTCAAAGTGATCCCCTGTAGTATAAAATGCATGGTATTTCTCAAAAGTGATCCCCTCTAGTATCAAGTGCATGTTATTTTTTAAAAGTGATCCTCTGTAGTATCAAGATAATGGAATATTTCAAAAGTGATACCCTGTAGTATCAAGTGCATGGTATTTCTAAAAAAAGATAACCTGTTGTATTAAGTGCATGGTATTTCTCAAAAGTGACAACCTGTAGTATCAAGTGCATGGTATCTCTCAAAATGATCCCCTGTAGTTTCAAGTTTTTGGTAACTTTCAAAAGTGATCCCCTTAAGTATCAAGTGCATGGTATTTCTCAAAAAAGATCACCTGTTGTATCAAGTGCATGGTATCTCTCAAAGTGATCACCTTTTGTCTCAAGTGCATGGTTTTTCTCAAAAGTGATCCCCTGTAGTATCAAGTACATGGTATTTCTTAAAAGTGATCCTCTGTAGTATCAGATGCATTGTATCTTTCAAAGCGATTCCCTGTAGTATCAAGTGCATGCTGTCTCTCAAAATTGATCCCCTGAAATATTAAGTGCATGGTATTTCTTAAAAGTTATCATCTGTAGTATCAAGTGCATGGTATCTCTCAAAGTGATCCCCTGTAGTATCAAGTGCATGGTATTTCTCAAAAGTGATCACCTGTAGTATTAATGCATTGTATATCTCACAGTGATCACATGTTGTATCAAGTGCATGGTATCTCTCAAGTGATCCCCTGTAGTATCAAGTACATTGTATCTCTTGAAGTTAACCCCTGTAGTATCAAGTGCATTATAACTCTCAAAGTGATCCCCTTGTAGTATCAAGTGCATGATATCTCTCAAAGTGATCACCTGTTGTATCAAGTGCATGGTATCTCTTAAAGTTATCCCCTGTAGTATGAAGTGCATGGTATCTCTTAAAGTTATCACCTGTTGTATCAAGTGCATGGTATCTCTTAAAGTTATCACCTGTAGTATCAAGTGCATGGTATCTCTCTTAAATGATCCCCTTGTAGTATCAAGTGCATGATATCTCTCAAAGTGATCACCTGTTGTATCAAGTACATGGTATCTCTTAAAGTGATCACCTGTAGTATCAAGTGCATGGTATCTCTTAAAGTTATCACCTGTTGTATCAAGTGCATGGTATCACTCAAAGTGATCCCCTGTAGTATCAAGTGCATGGTATCTCTCTAAAGTGATCCCCTGTAGTATCATGTGCATGGTATTTTTCAATGTTATCCCATGTAGTATCAAGTGCATGGTATCTCTCAAATTGATACCCTCTAGTATCAAGTGCATGGTATCTCTCAAAAGTGATCCCCTAAAAAATCAAGTGCATGGTATTTCTCAAAAAAGATCCCCTGTAGTATCAAGTGCATGGTATTTTTCAAAAAAAAAATCCCCTGTAATATCAAGTGCATGGTTTCTCTTAAAGTGATCGCCTATAGTATCAAGTTCATGGTATATCACAAAGTGATCCCCTGTTGTATTAAATGCATGGTATCTCTCAAAGTGATCACCTGTTGTATCAAGTGCATGGTATCTCTCAAAGTGATCCCCTGTAGTATTAAATGCATGGTATTTCTCAAAAGTGATCCCCTCTAGTATCAAGTGCATGTTATTTTTTAAAAGTGATCCCCTGTAGTATCAAGATAATGGAATCTTTCAAAAGTGATACCCTGTAGTATCAAGTGCATGGTATTTCTAAAAAAAGATCACCTGTTGTATTAAGTGCATGGTATTTCTCAAAAGTGACAACCTGTAGTATCAAGTGCATGGTATCTCTCAAAGTGATCCCCTGTAGTTTCAAGTTTTTGGTAACTTTCAAAAGTGATCCCCTTAAGTATCAAGTGCATGGTATTTCTCAAAAAAGATCACCTGTTGTATCAAGTGCATGGTATCTCTCAAAGTGATCACCTTTTTTTTCAAGTGCATGGTTTTTCTCAAAAGTGATCCCCTGTAGTATCAAGTACATGGTATTTCTTAAAAGTGATCCTCTGTAGTATCAAGTGCATGGTATCTTTCAAAGTGATTCCCTGTAGTATCAAGTGCATGCTGTCTCTCAAAATTGATCCCCTGAAATATTAAGTGCATGGTATTTCTTCAAAGTTATCATCTGTAGTATCAAGTGCATGGTATCTCTCAAAGTGATCCCCTTTAGTATCAAGTGCATGGTATTTCTCAAAAGTGATCACCTGTAGTATCAATGCATTGTATATCTCACAGTGATCACATGTTGTATCAAGTGCATGGTATCTCTCAAGTGATCCCCTGTAGTATCAAGTACATTGTATCTCTTGAAGTTATCCCCTGTAGTATCAAGTGCATTATAACTCTCAAAGTGATCCCCTTGTAGTATCAAGTGCATGATATCTCTCAAAGTGATCACCTGTTGTATCAAGTGCATGGTATCTCTTAAAGTTATCCCCTGTAGTATGAAGTGCATGGTATCTCTTAAAGTTATCACCTGTTGTATCAAGTGCATGGTATCTTATAAAGTTATCACCTGTAGTATTAAGTGCATGGTATCTATCTTAAGTGATCCCCTTGTAGTATCAAGTGCATGATATCTCTCAAAGTGATCACCTGTTGTATCAAGTGCATGGTATCTCTTAAAGTTATCCCCTGTAGTATGAAGTGCATGGTATCTCTTAAAGTTATCACCTGTTGTATCAAGTGCATGGTATCTCTTAAAGTTATCACCTGTAGTATCAAGTGCATGGTATCTCTCTTAAGTGATCCCCTGTAGTTTCAAGTGCATGGTATTTTTCAATGTTATCCCATGTAGTATTAAGTGCATGGTATTTCTCAAAAGTGATCACCTGTTGTATCAAGTGCATGATATCTCTCAAAGTGATCACCTGTTGTATCAATTGCATGGTATTTCTCAAAAGTGTTCTCCTGAAGTATCAAGTGTATGGTATTTCTCAAAGTAATCCCCTGTAGTATCAAGTGCATGGTATCTCTCAAAAAAGATTCCCTATAGTATGAAGTGCATGGTATCTCTCAAAAGTGATTCCCTATAGTATTAAGTGCATGGTATTTCTTAATAGTGATCACCTGATGTATAAAAAAGCATGGTATCTTTCAAAGTGATCCCCTGTAGTATCAAGTGCATGGTATCTCTCAAAGTGTTCCCCTGTAGTATCAAGTGCATAGTATCTCTCAAAAGTGATCCCCTTTAGTATCAAGTGCATGGTATTTCTTAAAAGTTATCCCCTGTAGTATCAAGTACATGGTATCTTTCAAAAGTGATCCCCTATAGTATCAAGTGCATGGTATTTCATAAAAATGAATCCCTATATTATCAAGTGCATGGTATCTCTCAAAGTGATTCCCTGTAGTATAAAGTGCATGGTATTTCTCAAAAGTGATCACCTCTAGTATCAAGTGCATGGTATTTGTCAAAAGTGATCCCCTGTAGTATATAGATCATGAAATGTTTCAAAGTGATCTTCTCTAGTATTAATTCATATAATCTCTCAAAAGTGATCCTTTGTAGTATCAAGTGCATTATATCTCTCAAAAGTGATACCCTGTAGTTTCAAGTGCATGGTATTTTTCAATGTTATCCCTTGTAGTATCAAGTGCATGGTATTTCTCAAAAGTGATCACCTGTTGTATCAAGTGCATGATATCTCTCAAAGTGATCACCTGTTGTATCAATTGCATGGAATTTCTCAAAAGTGTTCCCCTGAAGTATGAAGGGCATTGTATCTCTCAAGTAATCCCCTGTAGTATCAAGTGCATGGTATTTATTTAAAGTGATCCCCTGTAGTATCAAGTACATGGTATCTTTTAAAAGTGATCCCCTATAGTATCAAGTGCATGGTATTTCATAAAAATGAATCCCTGTAGTATCAAGTGCATGGTATCTCTCAAAGTGATCCCCTGTAGTATAAAGTGCATGGTATTTCTCAACAGAGATCACCTTTAGTTACAAGTGCATGGTATTTCTCAAAAGTGATCCCCTGTAGTATATAGATCATTAAATCTTTTAAAGTGATCCCCTGTAGTATTAATTCATGGTATCTCTCAAAAGTGAACCCCTGTAGTATCAAGTGCACGTTATCTCTCAAAAGTGATACCCTGTAGTATCAAGTGCACGTTATCTCTCAAAAGTGATACCCTGTAGTATCAAGTGCATGGTATTTCTAAAAACGATCATCTGTTGTATCAAGTGCATGGTATTTCTCAAAAGTGATCACCTGTTGTATAAAGTGCATGGTAACTCTCAAAGTGATTCCCTGTAGTATCAAGTTTATGGTATCTTTCAAAAGCGATCCCATGAAGTATCAAGTGCATGGTATTTCTCAAAAAAGATCAGCTATTGTATTAAGTGCATGGTATTTCTCAAAAGTTATCACCTGTTGTATTAAGTGCATGGTATTTCTCAACAGAGATCACCTTTAGTTACAAGTGCATGGTATTTCTCAAAAGTGATCCCCTGTAGTATATAGATCATTAAATCTTTTAAAGTGATCCCCTGTAGTATTAATTCATGGTATCTCTCAAAAGTGAACCCCTGTAGTATCAAGTGCACGTTATCTCTCAAAAGTTATCACCTGTTGTATTAAGTGCATGGTATTTCTCAAAAGTTATTACCTGTTGTATTAAGTGCATATTATTTCTCAAAAGTGATCCCCTGTAGTATCAAGTACATGGTATTTCTAAAAAGTGATCCTCTGTAGTATCATGTGCATGGTATCTTTCAAAGTGATCCGCTGTAGTATCAAGTGCATGCTGTCTCTCAAAAGTGATCACCTGTTGTATCAAGTGCATGGTATCTCTAAAAGTAATCACCTGTTGTATCAAGTGCATAGTATCTCTCAAAGTGATCCCCTGTTGTATCAAGTGCATGGTATCTCTCAAAATGATCCCCTTTAGTGTCAAGTGCATAGTATTTCTTAAAAGTGATCCCCTGTAGTATCAAGTGCATTATATCTCTTAAAGTGATCCACTGAAGTATCAAGTACATATTAATTCTCAAAAGTGATCACCTGTTGTATCAAATGCATGGTATCTCTCAAATTGATAACCTCTAGAATCAAGTGCATGGTATCTCTTAAAAGTGATCCCCTAAAAAATCTAGTGCCTGGTATTTCTCAAAAAAGATCCCCTGTAGTATCAAGTGCATGGTATTTCTAAAAAAAAATCCCCTGTAATATCAAGTGCATGGTTTCTCTTAAAGTGATCGCCTATAGTATCAAGTGCATGGTTTCTCTTAAAGTGATCGCCTATAGTATCAAGTTCATGGTATATCACAAAGTGATCCCCTGTTGTATTAAATGCATGATATCTCTCAAAGTTATTACCTGTTGTATCAAGTGCATGGTATCTCTCAAAGTGATCCCCTGTAGTATAAAATACATGGTATTTCTCAAAAGTGATCCCCTGTAGTATCAAGTGCATGGTATTTTTTTAAAGTGATCCCCTGTAGTATCAAAATAATGGAATCTTTCAAAAGTGATACCCTGTAGTATCAAGTGCATGGTATTTCTAAAAAAAAGATCACCTGTTGTATCAAGTGCATGGTATTTCTCAAAAGTGATCACCTGTAGTATCAAGTGCATGGTATCTCTCAAAGTGATCCCCTGTAGTTTCAAGTTTATGGTAACTTTCAAAAGTGATCCCCTAAAGTATCAAGTGCTTGGTATTTCTCAAAAAAGATCACCTTTTGTATTAAGGGCATGGTATTTCTCAAAAGTTATCCCCTGTAGTATCAAGTGCATGGTATCTCTCAAAGTGATCACCTTTTGTATCAAGTGCATTGTTTTTTTTTCAAAAGTGATCCCCTGTAGTTTCAAGTACATGGTATTTCTTAAAAGTGATCCTCTGTAGTATCAAGTGCATGGTATCTTTCAAAGTGATCCCCTGTAGTATTAAGTGCATGCTGTCTCTCAAAATTGATCCCCTGAAGTATTAAGTGCATGGTATTTCTTAAAAGTTATCATCTGTAGTATCAAGTGGCTGGTATCTCTCAAAGTGATCCCCTTTAGTATAAAGTGCATGGTATTTCTCAAGTGATCCCCTGTAGTATAAAGTGCATGGTATTTCTCAAGTGATCACCTGTAGTATCAATGCATTGTATATCTCAAAGTGATCCCCTGTAGTATGAAGTGCATGGTATCTCTCAAGTGATCCCCTGTAGTATCAAGTACATTGTATCTCTTGAAGTTATCCCCTGTAGTATCAAGTGCATTATATCTCTCAAAGTGATCCCCTGTAGTATCAAGTGCATGGTATCTCTCTAAAGTGATCCCCTGTAGTATCAAGTGCATGGTATTTTTCAATGTTATCCCATGTAGTATCAAGTGCATGGTATTTCTCAAAAGTGATCACCTGTTGTATCAAGTGCATGATATCTCTCAAAGTGATTACCTGTTGTATCAATTGCATGGTATTTCTCAAAAGTGTTCCCCTGAAGTATCAAGTGTATGGTATTTCTCAAAGTAATCCCCTGTAGTATCAAGTGCATGGTATCTCTTAAAAAAAGATTCCCTATAGTATCAAGTGCATGGTATCTCTCAAAAGTGATTCCCTATAGTATCAAGTGCATGGTATTTCTTAAAAGTGATCACCTGATGTATCAAAAGCATGGTATCTTTCAAAGTGATCCCCTGTAGTATCAAGTGCATGGTATCTCTCAAAGTGTTCCCCTGTAGTATCAAGTGCATAGTATCTCTCAAAAGTGATCCCCTTTAGTATCAAGTGCATGGTATTTTTTAAAAGTGATCACCTGTTGTATCAATTACATGGACTTTCTCAAAAGTGTTCCCCTGAAGTATGAAGTGCATGGTATCTCTCAAGTAATCCCCTGTAGTATCAAGTGCATGGTATCTCTCAAAAGTGATTCCCTATAGTATCAAGTGCATGGTATTTCTTAAAAGTGATCACCTGTTGTATCAAAAGCATGGTATCTTTTCAAGTGATCCCCTGTAGTATCAAGTGCATGGTATCTCTTAAAAATGTTCCCTATTAGTATCAAATGCATGGTATTTCTTTAAAGTGATCCCCTGTTGTATCAAAAGCATGGTATCTTTTAAAGTGATCCCCTGTAGTATCAAGTGCATAGTATCTCTTAAAAATGTTCCCTATTAGTATCAAATGCATGGTATTTCTTTAAAGTGATCCCCTGTAGTATCAAGTACATGGTATCTTTTAAAAGTGATCCCCTATAGTATCAAGTGCATGGTATTTCATAAAAATGAATCCCTGTAGTATCAAGTGCATGGTATCTCTCAAAGTGATCCCTTGTAGTATAAAGTGCATGGTATTTCTCAAAAGTGATTTCCTGTAGTATATAGATCATTAAATCTTTTAAAGTGATCCCCTGTAGTATTAATTCATGGTATCTCTCAAAAGTGAACCCTTGTAGTATCAAGTGCACGTTATCTCTCAAAAGTGATACCCTGTAGTATCAAGTGCATGGTATTTCTAAAAAAAGATCATCTGTTGTATCAAGTGCATGGCATTTCTCAAAAGTGATCACCTGTTGTATAAAGTGCATGGTAACTCTCAAAGTGATTCCCTGTAGTATCAAGTTAATGGTATCTTTCAAAAGCGATCCCCTTAAGTATCAAGTGCATGGTATTTCTCAAAAAAGATCAGCTATTGTATTAAGTGCATGGTATTTCTCAAAAGTTATCACCTGTTGTATTAAGTGCTTGTTATTTCTCAAAAGTTATCACCTGTTGTATTAAGTGCATATTATTTCTCAAAAGTGATCCCCTGTAGTATCAAGTACATGGTATTTCTAAAAAGTGATCCTCTGTAGTATCATGTGCATGGTATCTTTCAAAGTGATCCGCTGTAGTATCAAGTGCATGCTGTCTCTCAAAAGTGATCACCTGTTGTATCAAGTGCATGGTATCTCTAAAAGTGATCACCTGTTGTATCAAGTGCATAGTATCTCTCAAAGTGATCCCCTGTTGTATCAAGTGCATGGTATCTCTCAAAATGATCCCTTTTAGTGTCAAGTGCATAGTATTTCTTAAAAGTGATCCCCTGTAGTATCAAGTGCATTATATCTCTTAAAGTGATCCACTGTAGTATCAAGTACATATTATTTCTCAAAAGTGATCACCTGTTGTATCAAATGCATGGTATCTCTCTAATTGATACCCTCTAGTTTCAAGTGCATGGAATGTCTCAAAAGTGATCCCCTAAAAAATCAAATGCATGGTATTTCTCAAAAAAGATCCCTTGTAGTATCAAGTGCATGGTATTTCTAAAAAAAATCCCCTGTAATATCAAGTGCATGGTTTCTCTTAAAGTGATCGCCTATAGTATCAAGTGCATGGTTTCTCTTAAAGTGATCGCCTATAGTATCAAGTTCATGGTATATCACAAAGTGATCCCCTGTTGTATTAAGTGCATGGTATCTCTCAAAGTGATCCCCTGAAGTATAAAATGATGGTATTTCTCAAAAGTAATCCCCTCTAGTATCAAGTGCATGGTATTTTTTAAAAGTGATCCCCTGTAGTATCAAGAAAATGGAATCTTTCAAAAGTGATACCCTGTAGTATCAAGTGCATGGTATTTCTAAAAAAAGAACATTTGTTGTATCAAGTGCATGGTTTTTCTCAAAAGAGATCCCCTGTAGTATCAAGTACATGGTATTTCTTAAAAGTGATCCTCTGTAGTATCAAGTGCATGGTATCTTTCAAAGTGATCCCCTGTAGTATCAAGTACATGCTGCCTCTCAAAATTGATCCCCTGAAGTATTAAGTGCATGGTATTTCTTAAAAGTTATCATCTGTAGTATCAAGTGCATGGTATCTCTCAAAGTGATCCCCTGTAGTATCAAGTGCATGGTATTTCTCAAAAGTGATCACATGTAGTATCAATGCATTGTATATCTCAAAATGATCCCCTGTAGTATGAAGTGCATGGTATCTCTCAAGTGATCCCCTGTAGTATCAAGTACATTGTATCTCTTAAAGTTATCCCCTGTAGTATCAAGTGCATTTAATCTCTCAAAGTGATCCCCTGTAGTATCAAGTGCATGGTAACTCTCTAAAGTCATCCCATGTAGTATAAAGTGCATGGTATTATTCAATGTTATCCCATGTAGTATCAAGTTGCATGGTATTTCTCAAAAGTGATCACCTGTTGTATCAAGTGCATGATATCTCTCAAAGTGATCACCTGTTGTACCAATTGCATGGTATTTCACAAAAGTAATCCCCTGTAGTATTAAGTGCATTATATCTCTCAAAGTGATCCCCTGTAGTATCAAGTACATATTATTTCTCAAAAGTGATCACCTAAAAAATCAAGTGCATGGCATTTCTCAAAAAAGATCCCCTATAGTATCAAGTGCATGGTATTTCTCAAAAAAAAAATCCCCTGTAATATCAAGTGCATGGTTTCTCTTAAAGTGATCGCCTATAGTATCAAGTGCATGGTTTCTCTTAAAGTGATCGCCTTTAGTATAAAGTTAATGGTATATCACAAAGTGATCCCCTGTTGTATTAAATGCATGGTATCTCTCGAAGTGATCACCTGTTGTATCAAGTGCATGGTATCTCTCAAAGTGATCCCCTGAAGTATAAAATGCATGGTATTTCTCAAAAGTGATCCCCTCTATTATCAAATGCATGGTATTTTTTAAAAGTGATCCCCTGTAGTATCAAGATAATGGAATCTTTCAAAAGTGATACCCTGTAGTATGAAGTGCATGGTATTTCTCAAAACTGATCACCTGTAGTATCAAGTGCATGGTATCTCTCAAAGTAATCCCCTGTAGTTTCAAGTTTATGGTAACTTTCAAAAGTGATCCCCTGAAGTATCAAATGCATGGTATTTCTTAAAAGTAATCACCTGATGTATCAAAAGCATGGTATCTTTCAAAGTGATCCCCTGTAGTATCAAGTGCATGGTATCTCTCAAAGTGTTTCCCTGTAGTATCAAGTGCATAGTATCTCTCAAAAGTGATCCACTTTAGTATCAAGTGCATGGTATTTCTTAAAAGTGATCCCCTGTAGTATCAAGTACATGGTATCTTTCAAAAGTGATCCCCTATAGTATCAAGTGCATGGTATTTCATAAAAATGAATCCCTGTATTATCAAGTGCATGGTTTCTCTCAAAGTGATCCCCTGTAGTATAAAGTGCATGGTATTTCTCAAAAGTGATCACCTGTAGTATCAAGTGTAGTATTAATTCATATTATCTCTCAAAAGTGATCCTCTGTAGTATCAAGTGCATTATATCTCTCAAAAGTGATACCCTGTAGTATCAAGTGCATGGTATTTCTAAAAAAAAGATCACCTGTTGTATCAAGTGCATGGTATTTCTCAAAATTGATCACCTGTTGTATCAAGTGCATGGTATCTCTCAAATTTATCCCCTGTAATATCAAGTTTATGGTATCTTTTAAAGTAATCCCCTGTAGTAGCAAGTGCATGGTTTCTCTCAAAGTGATCCCCTGTAGTATCAAGTGCATGGTATTTCTCAAAAGTGATCACCTGTTGTATCAAGTGCATGGTATCTCTTAAAGTGATCACCTGTAGTATCAAGTCCACGCTGTCTCTCAAAAGTGATCCCCTGAAGTATCAAGTGCATGGTATTTCTCAAAAGTGATCACCTTTTGTTTCAAGTGCATGGTATCTCTCAAAGTGACCCCTGTTGTATCAAGTGCATGGTATCTCTCAAAGTGATCACCTTTTTGATTAAGTGCATGGTATCTCTCAAAATGATCCCCTGTAGTATCAAGATAATGGAATCTTTCAAAAGTGATACCCTGTAGTATGAAGTGCATGGTATTTCTCAAAACTGATCACCTGTAGTATCAAGTGCATGGTATCTCTCAAAGTAATCCCCTGTAGTTTCAAGTTTATGGTAACTTTCAAAAGTGATCCCCTGAAGTATCAAATGCATGGTATTTCTTAAAAGTGATCACCTGATGTATCAAAAGCATGGTATCTTTCAAAGTGATCCCCTGTAGTATCAAGTGCATGGTATCTCTCAAAGTGTTCCCCTGTAGTATCAAGTGCATAGTATCTCTCAAAAGTGATCCACTTTAGTATCAAGTGCATGGTATTTCTAAAAAGTGATCCCCTGTAGTATCAAGTACATGGTATCTTTCAAAAGTGATCCCCTATAGTATCATGTGCATGGTATTTCATAAAAATGAATCCCTGTATTATCAAGTGCATGGTTTCTCTCAAAGTGATCCCCTGTAGTATAAAGTGCATGGTATTTCTCAAAAGTGATCACCTGTAGTATCAAGTGTAGTATTAATTCATATTATCTCTCAAAAGTGATCCTCTGTAGTATCAAGTGCATTATATCTCTCAAAAGTGATACCCTGTAGTATCAAGTGCATGGTATTTCTTAAAAAAAAGATCACCTGTTGTATCAAGTGCATGGTATTTCTCAAAATTGATCACCTGTTGTATCAAGTGCATGGTATCTCTCAAATTTATCCCCTGTAATATCAAGTTTATGGTATCTTTTAAAGTAATCCCCTGTAGTAGCAAGTGCATGGTTTCTCTCAAAGTGATCCCCTGTAGTATCAAGTGCATGGTATTTCTCAAAAGTGATCACCTGTTGTATCAAGTGCATGGTATCTCTAAAAGTGATCACCTGTAGTATCAAGTCCACGCTGTCTCTCAAAAGTGATCCCCTGAAGTATCAAGTGCATGGTATTTCTCAAAAGTGATCACCTTTTGTTTCAAGTGCATGGTATCTCTCAAAGTGACCCCTGTTGTATCAAGTGCATGGTATCTCTCAAAGTGATCACCTTTTTGATTAAGTGCATGGTATCTCTCAAAATGATCCCCTGTTGTATCAAGTGCATGGTATCTCTCAAAGTTATCACCTGTTTTATCAAGTGCATGGTATCTCTTAAAGTTATCCCCTGTTGTTTTAAATGCATGGTATGTCTCAAAACTGATCCCCTCTAGTATCAAGTGCATGGTATCTCTCAAAGTGATCACCTGGTGTATCAAATTCATGGTATCTTTCAAAAGGGATCACCTGTAGTATTAAGTGCATGGTATTTCTCAAAAGTAATAACCTGTTGTATCAAATGCATGGTATCTCTCAAAGTGATCCCCTGTAGTATCAAGTGCATGGTATCTCTTAAAATAGATCTCCTGTAGTATCACGTGCATGGTATTTCTCAAAATTATTCCTTGTAGTATCAAGTGCATGGTATCTCTCAAAGTAATACCCTGAAGTATCAAGTAAATGGTATCTCTCTCAAATTATCCCCTGAAGTATCAAGTGCATGGTATCTCTTAAAAGTGATCCCCTAAAGTATTAAGTGCTTGTTATTTCTCAAAAGTGATCACCTGTTATATCAAGTGCATGGTATCTCTCAAAGTGATCACAGGTAGTATCAAACGCATGGTATATCTCAAAGTGATCCTTTGTTGTATCAAGTGCATGGTATCTCTCAAAGTGATACCCTGAAGTATCAAGTGCATGGTATCTCTCAAAAATTATCCCCAGAAGTATCAAGTGCATGGTATCTCTCAAAAGTGATCCCCTAAAGTATTAAGTGCATGTTATTTCTCAAAAGTGATCCCCTGTAGTATCAAGTGCATGGTATTTTCAAAAGTGATCCCCTGTAGTATCAAGTGCATGGTATCTCTTTAGTGATCCCTATTTGTATCAAGTACATGGTATCTCTCAAAAGTGATCCCCTGAAGTATCAAGTGCATGGTATCTCTCAAAGTGATCCCCTGTAGTATCAAGTGCATGGTATCTCTCAAAAGTGATCCCATGTACTATCAAGTGCATGGTATTATTCAAAAGTGATCCCATGTAGTATCAAGTGCATGGTATTTCTCAAAAGTGATCACCTGTTGTATCAAGTGCATGGTATCTCTCAAAGTGATCCCCTGTAGTATCAAGTGCATGGTATTTCTCAAAAGTGTTCACCTGTTGTATCAAGTGCATGGTATCAATAAAAGTGATCACCTGTTGTATCAAGTGCATGGTATCTCTCAAAGTGATCCCCTGTTGTATCAAGTGCATGGTATCTCTCAAAGTGATCACCTTTTTTATCAAGTGCATGGTATCTCTCAAAATGATCCCCTGTTGTATCAAGTGCATGGTATATCTCAAAAGTGATCACTGTTTAATCAAGTGCATGGTATCTCTCAAAGTGATCACCTGTTGTATCAAGTGCATGGTATCTCTCAAAGTGATCACATGTTGTATCAAGTGCATAGTATCTCTCAAAGTGATCCCCTGTATTATGAAGTGCATGGTATTTCTCAAAAGTTAATCCCTTTAGTATCAAGTGCATGGTATCTCTCAAAGTGATCCCCTGTAGTATAAAGTGCTTGGTATTTCTCAAAAGTTAATTCCTGTAGTATCAAGTGCATAGTATCTCTCAAAGTGATCCCCTGTAGTATAAAGTGCATGGTATCTCTCAAAAGTGATCCCCTGTAGTATTAATGGCATGGTATTATTCAAAAGTGATCCCATGTAGTATCAAGTGCATGGTATTTCTCAAAAGTGATCACCTGTTGTATCAAGTGCATGGTATCTCTCAAAGTTATCACCGATTAAATCAAGTGCATGGTATGTCTCAAAAGTGATCCCCTGAAGTATCAAGTGCATCGTATTTCTCAAAGTAATCCCCTGTAGTATCAAGTGCATGGTATTTCTCAAAAGTTAATCCCTTAAGTATCAAGTGCATGGTATCTCTTAAAGTGATCCCCTGTAGTATAAAGTGCATGGTATTTCTCAAAAGTGATCCCCTGAAGTATCAAGTTCATGGTATCTCTCAAAGTGATCCCCTGTAGTATCAAGTGCATGGTATCTCTCAAAAGTGATCCCCTGTAGTATCAAGTGCATGGTATTATTCAAAAGTGATCCCATGTAGTATCAAGTGCATGGTATTTCTCAAAAGTGATCACCTGTAGTATCAAGTGCATGGTATCTTTCAAAAGTGATCCCCTGTAGTATCAAGTGCATGGTATGTCTCAAAAGTGATCCCCTGAAGTATCAAGTGCATGGTATTTCTCAAAGTAATCCCCTGTAGTATCAAGTGCATGGTATTTCTTAATAATGATCACCTGTTGTATCAAAAGCATGGTATCTTTCAAAGTGATTCCCTGTAGAATCAAGAGCATAGTATCTCTCAAAATAATCCCCTGAAGTATCAAGTGCATGGTATCTCTCAAAGTGAACCCCTGTAGTATCAAGTGCATGGTATTTCTTAAAAGTTAATCCCTGTAGTATCAAGTGCATGGTATCTCTCAAAGTGATCCCCTGTAGTATAAAGTGCATGGTATTTCTCAAAAGTGATCCCCTGAAGTATCAAGTGCATGGTATCTCTCAAAGTGATCCCCTGTAGTATCAATTGCATGGTATCTCTCAAAAGTGATCCCCTGTAGTATCAAATGCATGGTATTATTCAAAAGTGATTCCATGTAGTATCAAGTCCATGGTATTTCTCAAAAGTGATCACCTGTTGTATCAAGTGCATGGTATCTCTAAAAGTGATCACCTGTTGAATCAAGAGCATGGTATCTCTCAAAGTGATCCCCTGTTGTATCAAGTGCATGGTATCTCTCAAAGTGATCACCTTTTTTATCAAGTGCATGGTATCTCTCAAAATGATCCCCTGTTGTATCAAGTGCATGGTATATCTCAAAAGTGATCACCTATTTTATCAAGTGCATGGTATCTCTCCAAGTGATCACCTGTTGTATCAAGTGCATGGTATCTCTCAAAGTGATCCCCTGTTGTATCAAGTGCATGGTATGTCTCAAAAGTGACCATCTGTTGTATTAAGTGCATGGTATCTCTCAAAGTGATCCCCTGTTGTATCAAGTGCATGGTATCTCTCAAAGTGATCACCTTTTTTATCAAGTGCATGGTATCTCTCAAAATGATCCCCTGTTGTATCAAGTGCATGGTATATCTCAAAAGTGATCACCTGTTTAATCAAGTGCATGGTATCTCTCAAAGTGATCACCTGTTGTATCAAGTGCATGGTATCTCTCAAAGTGATCCCCTGTTGTATCAAGTGCATGGTATGTCTCAAAAGTGACCATCTGTTGTATCAAGTTCATGGTCTCTCACAAAGTGATCCCCTGTAGTATCAAATTCATGGTATCTTTCAAAAAGGATCCCCTGTAGTATTAAGAGCATGGTATTTCTCAAAAGTAATAACCTGTTGTATCAAGTGCATTGTATCTCTCAAAGTGATCCCCTGTAGTATCAAGTGCATGGTATCTCTTAAAATAGATCTCCTGTAGTATCACGTGCATGGTATTTCTTAAAGTTATCCCTTGTAGTTTTAAGTGCATAGTAATTCTCAAAGTGATCCCCTGTAGTATCAAGTGCATGGTATTTCTTAAAAGTGAGCACCTGTTGTATGAAGTGCATGGTATCTCTCAAAGTTATCACAGGTTGTATCAAACGCATGGTATATCTCAAAGTGATCCCTTGTTGTATCAAGTGCATGGTAAATCTCAAAGTGATACCCTGAAGTATCAAGTGCATGGTATCTCTTAAAAATTTCCCCCTGAAGTATCAAGTGCATGGTATCTCTCAAAAGTGATCCCCTAAAGTATCAAAGGCATGGTATTTCTCAAAAGTGATCCCCTGAAATATCAAGTGCATGGTATCTCTCAAAGTAATCCCTTGTAGTATCAAGTGCATGGTATCTCTTAAAAGTGATCCCCTGTAGTATCAAGTGCATGGTATTATTCAAAAGTGATCCCATGTAGTATCAAGTGCATGGTATCTCTCAAAGTTATCACCGATTAAATCAAGTGCATGGTATGTCTCAAAAGTGATCCCATGAAGTATCAAATGCATGGTATTTCTCAAAGTAATCACCTGTAGTATCAAGTGCATGGTATTTCTTAATAATGATCACCTGTTGTATCAAAAGCATGGTATCTTTCAAAGTGATTCCCTGTAGTATCAAGAGCATAGTATCTCTCAAAAGTGATCCCCTTAAGTATCAAGTGCATGGTATCTCTCAAAGTGAACCCCTGTAGTATCAAGTGCATGGTATCTCTCAAAGTGATCCCCTGTAGTATCAAGTGCATGGTATCTCTCAAATGTGATCCCCTTTAGTATCAAGTGCATGGTATTTCTTAAAAGTGATCCCCTGTAGTATCAAGTGCATTATATCTCTCAAAGTGATCCCCTGTAGTATCAAATACATATTATTTCTCAAAAGTGATGACCTGTTGTATCAAATGCATGGTATCTCTCAAAGTGATCCCCTCTAGTATCAAGTGCATGGTATCTTTCAAAAGTGATCCCCTAAAAAATCAAGTGCATGGTATTTCTCAAAATAGATCCCCTGTAGTATCAAGTACATGGTATTTCTCAAAATTGATCCCCTGTTATATCAAGTGCATAGTTTCTCTTAAAGTGATCGCCTATAGTATCAAGTTCATGGTATATTACAAAGTGATCCCCTGTTGTATTAAATGCATGGTATCTCTCAAAGTGATCACATGTTGTATCAAGTGCATTGTATCTCTCAAAGTGATCCCCTGTATTTTGAAGTGCATGGTATTTCTCAAAAGTTAATCCCTGTAGTATCAAGTGCATGGTATCTCTCAAAGTGATCCCCTGTAGTATAAAGTGCATGGTATTTCTCAAAAGTGATCACCTGTTGTATCAAGTGCATGGTATCTCTCAAAGTTATCACCGATTAAATCAAGTGCATGGTATGTCTCAAAAGTGATCCCCTGAAGTATCAAGTGCATGGTATTTCTCAAAGTAATCCCCCGTAGTATCAAGTGCATGGTATTTCTCAAAAGTTAATCCCTGTAGTATCAAGTGCATGGTACCTCTAAAAGTGATCCCCTGTAGTATAAAGTGCATGGTATTTCTCAAAAGTGATCCCCTGAAGTATCAAGTGCATGGTATCTCTCAAAGTGATCCCCTGTAGTATCAAGTGCATGGTATCTCTCAAAAGTGATCCCCTGTAGTATCAAGTGCATGGTATTTCTTAAATGTGATCACCTATTGTATCAAGTGCATGGTATCTCTCAAAGTTATCACCGATTAAATCAAGTGCATGGTATGTCTCAAAAGTGATTACCTGAAGTATCAAGTGCATGGTATTTCTCAAAGTAATCCCCTGTAGTATCAAGTGCATGGTATTTCTTAATAATGATCACCTGTTGTATCAAAAGCATGGTATCTTTCAAAGTGATTCCCTGTAGTATCAAGAGCATTGTATTTCTCAAAAGTGATCCCCTTAAGTATCAAGTGCATGGTATCTCTCAAAGTGATCCCCTGTAGTATAAAGTGCATGGTATCTCTCAAAAGTGATCCCCTGTAGTATCAATTGCATGGTATTATTCAAAAGTGATCCCATGTAGTATCAAGTGCATGGTACTTCTCAAAAGTGATCACCTGTAGTATCAAGTGCATGGTATCTCTCAAAAGTGATCCCCTGTAGTATCAAGTGCATGGTATGTCTCAAAAGTGATCCCCTAAAGTATCAAGTGCATGGTATTTCTCAAAGTAATCCCCTGTAGTATCAAATGCATGGTATTTCTTAATAATGATCACCTGTTGTATCAAAAGCATGGTATCTTTCAAAACGAATACCTGTAGTATCAAGAGCATAGTATCTCTCAAAAGTGATCCCCTGAAGTATCAAGTGCATGGTATCTCTCAAAGTGAACCCCTGTAGTATCAAGTGCATGGTATTTCTTAAAAACTAATCCCTGTAGTATCAAGTGCATGGTATCTCTCAAAGTGATCCGCTGTAGTATAAAGTGCATGGTATTTCTCAAAAGTGATCCCCTGAAGTATCAAGTGCATGGTATCTCTCAAAGTGATCCCCTGTAGTATCAATTGCCTGGTATCTCTCAAAAGTGATCCCCTGTAGTATCAAGTGCATGGTATTATTCAAAAGTGATTCCATGTAGTATCAAGTGCATGGTATTTCTCAAAATTGATCACCCGTTGTATCAAGTGCATGGTATCTCTAAAAGTGATCACCTGTTGTATCAAGTGCATGGTATCTCTCAAAGTGATAAACTTTTTTATCAAGTGCATGGTATCTCTCAAAATGATCCCCTGTTGTATCAAGTGCATGGTATATCTCAAAAGTGATCACCTGTTTTATCAAGTGCATGGTATCTCTCAAAGTGATGACCTGTTGTATCAAGTGCATGGTATCTCTCAAAGTGATCCCCTGTTGTATCAAGTGCATGGTATGTCTCAAAAGTGACCATCTGTTGTATTAAGTTCATGGTATCTCTCAAAGTGATCCCCTGTAGTATCAAATTCATGGTATCTTTCAAAAAGAATCCCCTGTAGTATTAAGAGCATGGTATTTCTCAAAAGTAATAATCTGTTGTATCAAGTGCATTGTATCTCTCAAAGTGATCCCCTTTAGTATCAAGTGCATGGTATCTCTTAAAATAGATCTCCTGTAGTATCACGTGCATGGTATTTCTTAAAATTATCCCTTGTAGTATCAAGTGCATAGTAATTCTCAAAGTGATCCCCTGTAGTATCAAGTGCATGGTATTTCTTAAAAGTGATCACCTGTTTTATGAAGTGCATGGTATCTCTCAAAGTGATCACAGGTTGTATCAAACGCATGGTATATCTCAAAGTAATCCCTTGTTGTATGAAGTGCATGGTATCTCTCAAAGTGATACCCTGAAGTATCAAGTGCATGGTATCTCTCAAAAATTATCCCCTGAAGTATCAAGTGCATGGTATCTCTCAAAAGTGATCCCCTAAATTATCAAAGGCATGGTATTTCTCAAAAGTGATCCCCTGTAGTATCACGTGCATTGTATCTCTTTAGTGATCCCTATTTGTATCAAGTACATGGTATATCTCAAAAGTGATCCCCTGAAGTATCAAGTGCATGGTATCTCTCAAAGTAATCCCCTGTAGTATCAAGTGCATGGTATCTCTCAAAAGTGATCCCCTGTAGTATCAAGTGCATGGTATTATTCAAAAGTGATCCCATGTAGTATCAACAGCATGGTATTTCTCAAATGTTATCACCTGTTGTATCAAGTGCATGGTATCTCTAAAAGTTATCACCGATTAAATCAAGTGCATGGTATGTCTCAAAAGTGATCCCCTGAAGTATCAATTGCATGGTATTTCTCAAAGTAATCCCCTGTAGTATCAAGTGCATGGTATTTCTTAATAATGATCACCTGTTGTATCAAAAGCATGGTATCTTTCAAAGTGATTCCCTGTAGTATCAAGAGCATAGTATCTCTCAAAAGTGATTTCCTTAAGTATCAAGTGCATGGTATCTCTCAAAGTGAACCCCTGTAGTATCAATTGCATGGTATATCTCAAAGTGATCCCCTGTAGTATCAAGTGCATGGTATCTCTCAAATGTGATCCCCTTTAGTATCAAATACATATTATTTCTCAAAAGTGATCACCTGTTGTATCAAATGCATGGTATCTCTCAAAAGTGATCCCCTAAAAAATCAAGTGCATGGTATTTCTCAAAATAGATCCCCTGTAGTATCAAGTACATGGTATTTCTCAAAATTGATCCCCTGTAATATCAAGTGCATGGTTTCTCTTAAAGTGATCGCCTATAGTATCAAGTTCATGGTATATCACAAAGTGATCCCCTGTTGTATTAAATGCATGGTATCTCTCAAAGTGATCACATGTTGTATCAAGTGCATGGTATCTCTCAAAGTGATCCCCTGTATTATGAAGTGCATGGTATTTCTCAAAAGTTAATCACTGTAGTATCAAGTGCATGGTATCTCTCAAAGTGATCCCCTGTAGTATAAAGTGCATGGTATTTCTCAAAAGTTAATTCCTGTAGTATCAAGTGCATGGTATCTCTCAAAGTGATCCCCTGTAGTATAAAGTGCATGGTGTCTCTCAAAAGTGATCCCCTGTAGTATCAAGTGCATGGTATTATTCAAAAGTGATCCCATGTAGTATCAAGTGCATGGTATTTCTCAAAAGTGATCACCTGTTGTATCAAGTGCATGGTATCTCTCAAAGTTATCACCGATTAAATCAAGTGCATGGTATGTCTCAAAAGTGATCCCCTGAAGTATCAAGTGCATGGTATTTCTCAAAGTTAATCCCTGTAGTATCAAGTGCATGGTATCTCTCAAAGTGATCCCCTGTAGTATAAAGTGCATGGTATTTCTCAAAAGTGATCCCCTAAAGTATCAAGTGCATGGTATTTCTCAAAGTGATCCCCTGTAGTATCAAGTGCATGGTATCTCTCAAAAGTGATTCCCTGTAGTATCAAGAGCAGAGTATCTCTCAAAAGAGATCCCCTGAAGTATCAAGTGCATGGTATCTCTCAAAGTGAACCCCTGTAGTATCATGTGCATGGTATTTCTCAAAAGTTAATCCCTGTAGTATCAAGTGCATGGTATCTCTCAAAGTGATCTCCTGTAGTATAAAGTGCATGGTATTTCTCAAAAGTGATCCCCTGAAGTATCAAGTGCATGGTATCTCTCAAAGGGATCCCCTGTAGTATCAAGTGCATGGTATTTCTCAAAAGTGATCCCCTGTAGTATCAAGTGCATGGTATTATTCAAAAGTGATTCCATGTAGTATCAAGTGCATGGTATTTCTCAAAAGTGATCACCTGTTGTATCATGTGCATGGTATCTCTCAAAGTTATCACCGATTAAATCAAGTGCATGGTATGTCTCAAAAGTGATCCCCTGAAGTATCAAGTGCATGGTATTTCTCAAAGTAATCCCCTGTAGTATCAAGTGCATGGTATTTCTTAATAATGATCACCTGTTGTATCAAAAGCATGGTATCTTTCAAAGTGATTCCCTGTAGTATCAAGAGCATAGTATCTCTCAAAAGTGATCCCCTGAAGTATCAAGTGCATGGTATCTCTCAAAGTGAACCCCTGTAGTATCAAGTGCATGGTATCTCTCAAAGTGATCCTCTGTAGTATCAAGTGCATGGTATCTCTCATATGTGATCCCTTTAGTATCAAGCGCATGGTATTTCTTAAAAGTTATCCCCTGTAGTATCAAGTGCATTATATCTCTCAAAGTGATTCCCTGTATTATCAAATACATATTATTTCTCAAAAGTGATCACCTGTTGTATCAAATGCATGGTATCTCTCAAAGTGATCCCCTCTAGTATCAAGTGCATGGTATCTCTCAAAAGTGATCCCCTAAAAAATCAAGTGCATGGTATTTTTCAAAATAGATCCCCTGTAGTATCAAGTACATGGTATTTCTCAAAATTGATCCCATGTAATATCAAGTGCATGGTTTCTCTTAAAGTGATCGCCTATAGTATGAAGTTCATGGTATATCACAAAGTGATCCCCTGTTGTATTAAATGCATGGTATCTCTCAAAGTGATCACATGTTGTATCAAGTGCATGGTATCTCTCAAAGTGATCCCCTGTATTATGAAGTGCATGGTATTTCTCAAAAGTTAATCCCTGTAGTATCAAGTGCATGGTATCTCTCAAAGTGATCTCCTTTAGTATAAAGTGCATGGTATTTCTCAAAAGTTAAATCCTGTAGTATCAAGTGTATGGTATCTCTCAAAGTGATCCCCTGTAGTATAAAGTGCATGGTATTTCTCAAAAGTGATCCCCTCTAGTATTAAGTGCATGGTATTTTCTAAAACTGATCCCCTGTAGTATCAAGATCATGGAATCTTTCAAAAGTGATACCCTGTAGTATCTAGTGCATGGTATTTCTAAAAAGGGATCCTCTGTAGTTTCAAGTTTATGGTATCTTTCAAAAGTGATCCCCTGAAGTATGAAGTGCATGGTATTTCTCAAAAAAGATAACCTGTTGTATTAAGTGCATGGTATTTCTTATAAGTTATCCCCATTATTATCAAGTGCATGGTATCTCTCAAAGTTATCCCCTGTAGTATCAAGTACATGGTATTTCTTAAAAGTGATCCTCTGTAGTATCAAGTGCATGGTGTCTCTCAAAATTGATCCCCTGAAGTATTAAGTGCATGGTATTTCTTAAAAGTGATCCCCTGTAGTATCAAGTGCATGGTATCTCTAAAAGTGATCCCCTGTAGTATCAAGTGCATGGTATTTCTCAAAAGTGATCACCTGTTGTATCAAGTGCATGGTATCTCTCAAAGTGATCACCTGTTGTATCAAGTGCATGGTATCTCTCAAAGTGTTCTTCTGTTGTATCAAGTGCATGGTATCTCTCAAAGTGATCACCTTTTTTATCAAGTGCATGGTATCTCTCAAAGTTATCCCCTCTTCTATCAAGTGCATGGTATGTCTCAAAAGTGATCACCTGTTGTATCAAGTGCTTGGTATCTCTCAAAGTGATCCCCTGTAGTATCAAGTTCATGGTATCTTTTAAAAGGGATCCCCTGTAGTATTAAGAGCATGGTATTTCTCAAAAGTTATAACCTGTTGTATCAAGTGCATGGTATCTCTCAAATTGATTTCCTGTAGTATCAAGTGCATGGTATCTCTCAAAAGTGATCCCCTGTAGTATCAAGTGCATGGTATTTCTCAAAATTGATCCCCTGTAGTATCAATGCATTGTATATCTCAAAGTGATCCCCTGTAGTATGAAGTGCATGGTATCTTTAAAAGTGATCCCCTTTAGTATCAAGTGCATGGTATCTCTCAAATAGCCGTTATTTAAACTTGTACTTGTTTTGGATTTTGAAATTTTTTTTCATTTGTTGTTTTAATGTTCTAACTACAAAAAAAAAAGATTGTTAGTTGAAAGAGTTTAGGGCAACGGGCAATTGCACATTTAATTTTTGTCATGTTTAAATTTGATTAGAAGTATAACATCTTTTAAAGATACGTGTTTCTTAACGCTTATGAACTGAACAGGTTTTGTTTCATGTCCAGGTGCAAGCTATGAAAGAATAGCCCTGCCAGAAGAAGTCTTCCAGGAAAATTCCTTTACACTTCAATGTTTGAAGACAAGTTTTAAGATGGAGGAAAATACAACACTCATTAAGGAGTTTCGTTTAGAGAAATATAATAGTACGAGCGACAAATACGAAGTGATTCTAGTCCACAGTCCGAAATTTAAGAATTTCTCAGCAGTCAGTATACAATTTTCTTGTAATATTCATTTGATTTCTGATGGATTTCATTAAAATAACTATTTCTTGTCTCTCACGATCAAAACTTGATTATTTCATAAAATGTAGAATGGTCATACTATTATTTCTTAATTATTATTATAGCTTTTATATAGCGCTACTTTCATGCTTATAGCATGCTCTGAGCGCTTTTGGTCCAATCTCATTTGTCTCGTTAACATTCACATTACCTAATGTTTATATCTATACTATCAAGTAGAAAGTAAGGCGTATGTATGTATGTATGTATGTATGTATGTATGCATGTATGTATATGTATGTGTGTATGTATGTATGCATGTATGTATATGTATGTGTGTATGTATGTATGTATGTATGTATGTATGTATGTATGTATGTATGTATGTATGTATGTATGTATGTATGTATGTATGTATGTATAGAAAACAAAACCCTTCATGGCTAAGAAGACGCAAAAGCCAGCAGCAGCAAGTAAGTTTATCTATATATTTTTAATTATTAAATATTATTGAATTTAATGCGTTTTTACATTGAAGAAATGCTAGTAATAACAGTTGAATATGTACCATCAGTTGTTAAATTCCATTTGTGAAGCGTTCCCAGTCACCCGTGTGACTGTCAACAGTTTCAGGAATCAGAGCATGCTGATTTCAGTCATCATTAACTTGTCCCAACTAGATCTATATTGAGATCTAAATTCAGACAGAAGATTCTATATCTAGGTTATAGACTCTCTTCTCTATAGATCTATTATTTATTATTTTAAAATAGTTTGTTCACAGAGCCTGCTGCTAAAGAAGAAAAAAAGACAGCACCTCCTCCAAAAGTGGAGAAAAAACCTCCAGCAAAAGTGGAGAAAAAGACTCCAGCAAAAGTAGAAAAGAAGCCAGCTGCTCCACCTAAAAGCGACGGAGGTGTTGTAAAATAGAAAGATAACGCATTGAAAGCCAAGAAATCAGTGTTGAAGGGGCAACATGACAAAAAAAGCAGAAAAATCAGGACCTCTGTACACTTTAGACGGCCAAAAACCTTAAAACTTCCTAGAGCTCCAAAATATCCTCGTCGAAGTTTGAACAGAAATAATAAGTAAGTTCTGTTTACCCTACCTGCTAAAATATTTTTACAATTAAGATAAAATCATTTTCATATATTTAGATTTAATTTAGGTACTTGCACAGGTGGCCATTTCTAAAAACACATCTGGAAGAACATCCCCCAACTATTTCTTCAAAAGGTAGCATTTTATCTGAAACACTGGTCAAAGTATTGGTCCAAGATGAAAAACCTTTCGCTTTCTGCAAGAAAAAATGAGCTGAACACATCGCTTTGTGGAAGGAGGTGTGGCGGGCGAATTTAGGCTCATTAGTAGCGAGTAGGGGTTGGGGGCATTTGGTTGCATTAGTAGCTATTGGGTTAATACTATAAATAGTATAAAAACTTTCAAATTATGTTTGCTAATATAACAAACGAATAAACTGATGTAGTTGTATTGGTACTTAATCATGAATGGTGTCCCAGTTGTGCACATGAATTGCAAAAGTCTTTACCACATAAGCAGTACTGCTGTGGGAATTTATTTATTTATTCGGTGGTCAAATGGTTAAGCGCTTGGCTTCCGAACCTGGGGTCCAGGGCTCGAATGTCGGTGTATACTGGGATTTTGAATTTCGGGATTTAAGGGTGCCCCTGGGTCCACCCAACTTTAATAAGTACATGACTTTAGTTGGGGAAAGTAAAGGCGGTTGGTCGTTGTGCTGGCCACATAGCACCCTGCTCGTTAACCGTTGGCAATAGAAATATATGATCTTAACTTTACATCATCTGTCAGATAGATCTCAGGATATGAAAGGAGAACATTAGTGTTCCTTTTGTTGACAGTTTCACTTAAATCATTTTCTATTGTTTTTTTAATCTGATTTGTATATATATATATATATATATATATATATATATATATATATATATATATATATATATATATATATATATATATATATATATATATATATATATATATATGTAGGCTTGACCAGTATGCACTGATCAAGTATCCCCTAACAACTGAGTCTGCCATGAAAAAAATAGAAGACAACAACACTTTAGTGTTTATTGTGGACAAGAGAGCCAACAAACACATGATAAAAATGGCAGTTAAGAAGTTGTACGATATAGATGTTTCCAAGGTTAATACTTTAATCAGGTAAATAATTTTTCCATTTTTGGAAGATTGCAGTATAAGATTTCTACATGCGCACATCCTGTCTTTTTGCACGATTATGAGTTCTATTTTTTAAAGAAATCTTAAAGTTTTTAGTTATTAGATATATACTAATGCTTTAATAGCCCATTGTGTTGGAGATCCACTTCTTGTAAATACACAACTTGTATCAGCATTAAAAAGTCACATAAGGATTTAGGAAGCCTCAATATGCATTTTTATTGCTTAACATTCTCTTCCTATAAGGGTTGCTCTTCATCTGGTTGTTCTTGCTTGCTTTGCTTAAGAACTTAGAGATTCATCATCTTTTAATTGCTTTTTAAAGCATATTTGGTGGACTTCATGTGCAAAGTTTAATAAACAGTTTCTCCTGTACAAAATTTAATAATCAATTATGGTCAAGCTAGATATATCTATCTTATATAATACTAGACAGATATTACCTGTTGCTTGCGGGTCTTAACTTGCACTGCCGATGTAGTCACTAATATAGTGCATTAAAAACAATTAAAGAAAATAATAATGTTATAAGTAAAGCGAATGCATGAGTTCATGAATAAAAAAAATATGAATGGAGCTAAAAATAGCGAATTGACCTGAATTAAATTTTTGTATGAAAACATTGGTTTGTGTATAGAATTATATTTAGATGCATGCGATATTAAGAATAGAGTTGCACTCATGTAAAAATGCTTTAGAAAAAAAAAATTTAATGTTCGTTTCATTAAAAAATGAAATGAATGGACTATAATTAGTATGTTCATGTGTTAAAGTAAAAAACTATATGTGCAAAGTTTAGTTATATCTAGATCTAAATCTTTTCTCATTTTAACATGGTAAACATAGCCTAGATTCATAAAATAGCATACTTTCATAGAGTTAGTCAGCTTTTTTGTTTTTTTGAGGGTCTTGTTTTAGGGCTACTATACATACACTACGGTCCACGTTAGTACCCAAGGAACATTTATGCCAAGTTTTATGAAGATTGGTCAAACGGTTTTGATTTCTATTTGGTACATATGTCTTACATTCTACTTTATAATATAGATAGTGACAATATAGTCTTATTATATTCTAGTCTATATAAATATACCATTTAGATTCTAACTCTAATCTAACCTGTTTAAAAGAAAAGGATTTTTAAAATATGTTAAAATCTAGATCTAAATGTAATTAAGGCATAGACATAGTAAGGCTATGGCCTAAATAATATAGAATGAAATCTACTTAGTACTTCTAGACTAAAATGGTAACATTAGGCCATTAGACTAAAGATTAGTAATTAGTGATAGATCTAGAATAAATTCTAAATAATAGAGTTGGATGGAACTATTGATTTCAAACAAAGGACATGATTAAGATATACAGGTTTTCTTACTTTTAATTATACTATGATATTATATTGTCACTATCTATACTATAAAGTAGAATGTAAGACATATGTACCAAGACTAAGATACTTGTCCAAAACACAAACACTGCACCTCAAGTAAGCATTAATGGCCAACCACTAGAAATTGTTGATCACTTTTGTTACCTTGGCTCCATCATATCCAACAACACTCTACTGGATAAAGACATAAACAACAGGATAGCCAAGGCAATGGCCACCATGTCACGGCTGCAGAAAAGAGTCTGGGACAACATATTGCTGACTAACAGTACTAAAGCCCTAGTCTACCGGACCTGTGTGTTGAGCACCTTGCTGTACGGAAGTGAAACATGGTCAACCTACTCATGGCAGGAAAAAAAGCTGAATGTTTTCCACCTCCGATGCCTAAGGCGGATCTTTAAAATAAGGTGGCAAGATACGATAACCAATGAGGAAGTGCTACAAAGAGCAGGGTGCCAGGACATCCGCTCTGTTATCAGCAGCAGACGCCTTGGCTGGCTTGGCCACGTTCGTAGAATGCCAGAAGGTCGACTTCCACAGGACATCCTGTATGGCGATCTGATAGAAGGCAGGAGAGCCGCTGGTCGCCCACTTCTACGTTATACGGATGTATGCAAACGCGACATGAAGCTCTTCAAAATCGACACTGGCAACTGGGAAGAGGTGGCACTGGACAGATCCTCATGGAGAGAGAGCATAAAGGAAGGGTCAAAGATTGCAGATGCCATACACAACAGAAGCAGAAAGAAGTGTGAAAATGCAACGGCGCCTGGTGATTATATATGCCCAACCTGCGATCGCAGCTGTGTATCAAGGATTGGCCTCTTTAGTCACACAAGAAGTTGCAAAGGGAAAAGATCGTCTCTCGAGACGTAAAATGCCACAGAGAGAATTATACTATGAAACTTTAAAGTGTTTCTATATAGCTAGGTCCACATAGCTTATGTTCTTCATTAGATTTTGGGTTAAAAATTTGGTTTTTATTTACAACAGGCCAGATTGTGAAAAGAAAGCTTATGTTCACTTGGCTTCTGATTATGATGCATTGGATGTTGCTAACAAAGTGAGTTAATTTATATATATATATATTTAAAGCAAATGGTGTTATTACAATTCTTTTAGTTTATATCAGAATTAAATTAGCACATTAAAAAAAATGTAAAGCATTATTTATTAACAGCTTTTAATTTTTTATTTTTCAGATTGGAATCATCTAAATTATTGTCGGTTAGCTTAATAAATGATTTATGATGATACTTTTATGTTGTTATGCTTTTGGTTTGTCGTTAGTGATTTTCATCTTGTCCTAATTTTTAAAAAAGAAAATTAAAATTATCCTCTAAGTCTTAGAAATCTTATAGAGAGAAGCCTAAATTTATAAAGCAGAAATTTTTAATAGCAGTTATGAAATGTTTTAGGGAAGATACGACAGATAGTTCTTCTACCAATTAAAAAAAAACCCACTAGTGCCGGTAACAGAAGAAATTACATTACTTACTCAAAATATAAAGAATCAACATCCCTAATAATGGGTAGCATCTACAGCCAACCGAATTCTAGCTTAGGGTATATGCAGGAATTATGACATCAACTTTCATGCTTTTTTTATTTATTGTCATGTGTGACTTCAACCTTACTGATATTAATTGGAAATCATTAACCATCATCAAAACGTTAAGAATAATAATGAACTATTCCGAAATATGTAAAACATTTTACAAACAAACCTTTTTACACAATCTAAATCATTATTAAAAACCAAGTAACAACTGATTAGTAATTTTTTATATAATCCCAGGACTATCTTTCCATGATATTGTTTAAATACACAGATGCAGTAACCAATATAAAACTTAAAAGAAAAAAAATACTCTGGGGCTACTACACCAAGCTGCAAAAACTACCTATCAGAATAAGAAGTAACCAACCAGTTCACTATCTCTGGAATTTCATAAAATGCCATCTTAAAAAAAAAAAAAAAAATACTCAGCAAACAATGAATAAGTACCGGCTTAATTATAAATTAAAGAAATGAAACATACCTTTAAATCAAACAGCTAAACCAAAATGTTAGCAGTCAGCTGCAGAATGAATACCAGTACATGACATTAAATCTTTTTTTTTTAATGGAAACAGCAGTATCCCCATTTAAGTTCACTTCTAACGTTCTTAATAAATATTTGGCATCAGCATTCTCAGCACCAGAGGTAGGAGACATTAATAAATTTAAACCAAGTGGAAAACAGATATGAATGTACAATTAGCTAGCATTAAACCAAATAAAGTTTCTGGACCTGATGGTATTGCAGCTAGATTGCTCAAAGAACTAAGCCTCGAGCAGTGTTCAAAATAATTCAGGCATCACTCAATTATGGCAAGGAACAGAGGAACTGGAAAGAATCTAATGAAAATTTATTAGACATTTGACAAAGTTCACTACCATAACCTTCTTAAATAATTATCAATTAATAATAAATGGCTCCAAATCAATACCAATAAAACTTAGTTGTGCTTCAAGAAACAGTCTTAGGTATAAGTGAAAATTTTTTATTTTTTTTTGGAAAATAAATTCGTCTTCGCATTTTATTTCTACTTTAGGCCTACTAAGTGCAAAGTCAAGATCAAATTGTCTTTACTGAAAAAGTTCGTATGAATTCTAAATTTTCCAAAGCAAAGTTTTTCTTTGTGATAAATTCATGTGAAATATTTGACTACGGTATTTTGTTTTAAAACATGTTTTCGTCTGGGGAGGGGCGGTCGAGTGAAAACGATTAATCCTCGCTCCTTTTTATAATGTATGCTAATGATTGCATTTGGCATTAGAGAATAGGTTTGGGGCGACTCGATGTAAGAATTAAATTTATAGCATATACAAATTATATTATTGACTGATTTTTCTTTTAATGTTGTAATTTCTTAACTATAATTCAAAAAGAAAAAGTATTGCTTTGTCCGATAGGCGGAAGGTGATTGCATGTATCACCCCCTCCCACCTGGTACAACCCTTACTAATGATAAAATTTGAGATTAGAGTGTGTGTGCGACAATATGCTAAAGGGTTCACATATCAATACGTAGCTTATAATATACTAGTCGACCGGCGGCATAGCATAGTCGCTATTTTGCAGGGTCTGCCTTGGGTGACCGCAGTGGGCCCGCACTAATTCTAGGTGTATAAATTATTGAATTGAACCGTTGCATAACTTATAACAGATTTCCTTCGGCCTCCTGTCAATTTACTAGGAGCTCACGGAAGAATATGCGAAAAGGTCCTGGAAATATCATGAAATTATTTAAATCTATAGAAAACTCGTGAAGAACTCTCCGGAAATATATAGACAAAAATTGTCATTTTGGAGTGCCATTCAATATTGAAAATGCCAATTCTACGCGCGATAAAAAAAAAACGGCATTATCACGTAATTTTGGAATCTAGTGAAAGAAGCTTTTCGCGCCTTAAACTAATGAATAATTTCTTTAGTTCAACAATTCTCGTAGATAGATGGATCATCTCATGGAAATGAGATGAATGCCTGGGCATTAGTTGTGGTCGAAACGATGTCACCACACATCAGTTCTTCCCACTTCACGCAGCTGATGTTTCAAAAGGAACGGCAGTGCCGATACAGTTTGGGGTCATCGGCGTCGCAGGTTCTGCCAGAGTGTAGCACTGGGTGTTGGACTGGTTGTCAGAGGCTATTTGAGACGCATGCCATTAGGAAGCATTTTATTGATAGTGGAGTGCTTACATCTATTACCACTTCCGGCAATGCCAACCTCACGGAACCTTATCGTCCCCTACCGGCCCAATTGGGTTCCGGCCCACCGGGCATTTGCCCGAATGCCCATATAGACAGTCCGCCCCTGGACGGGTAAATATTAATTGTTCTCCCCCACCCCCTCTTTTTTCCTGGCGTAACTCTAGTTCTGAGGTTCGGGGAGATTGAGTAAAGGTTGGAAAAAGGCGACTAGGAAAAGATTATCTGGGTTTAGAACTCATCTCAATCGTGACTCTTACTGAAAAATTTCGTTTGAATTACAACTTTTCCAAAGCAAAGTCTTTCTTACAATAATTATGATAAATTCATGTGACATTACATAAACTCTGTCTGGAAAGGGGAGGGGCGGTAGAGTGAAAATAATTAAACCTCGCTCCTTTTTTTTATAATTTCTGCTAATGATTGCATTTGTCATTAAAGAATAGGGGTGGGGCTAATAAAAAAAATTTGAGATTAGAGTGTGGCGCGACATAATATACAATGGGTTCACATATCAATACGTAGTTTATATTATATAGATATTCAACTAATTTTGTTCACATACTATGATTTCTCCATAAAAACAGGACCTCCCATTCAGAGGGCTAGAGTGGGAAGGGCAGCAGAAGCAATCATCCCCCCCCCCCCCCCCCCCACCGAATCGGCTAAGTGTAGCGACATAATATAAAAATTATATTGTAATTTAACTAATTTTGTTCACAAACTATGATTTCTAATTAAAAGTAGGACCGCCCCCCCTCAAAGGGTTGGAAGGGCAGTAGATGTATTCGCCCCCCCCCCCCCCCCCCCATCGGCTAACAGGGGAAAGACATAATATAAAGATATATACATATACAGTAGAGCGTCGTTTATCCGACTCAATTGGGACCGGACACCGTTCGGATACGCGATTGTTCGGATAACCGAAAACCGAAGCGATCCATGCAGTATATGCAACCTGACACTATACGAATATTGAAAATCATCACATGCGGGACACGTGCGTGAAGAACGAGCAAAATAGGTGACAAATGTCGCAATTTTACCTCACCTTGGGTTTTTCCGTCACTTTTCGCCTCGCGCGAAACAACTGTTGAGCATTGCCTGTTCGAAAACGTATTCATACAGTATATGTGCATTACAGTACATGTGGTTGATTAAAAAAAAAAAAAAAACTGGTCCGGATATTTGACGCTCCGGATAATAAACGTTCGGATAAACGACGCTTTACTGTATAGATATGTAACTGATTCTGTTATCAAGCTGTGATTTCTACAACTAAATTGGACCCCCCCCCCCCTCGAAAGTTTATGGAAAAGGGGGGGGGGATTGATGCCATCGCCCCCTGCATATCGGCCAATTAACATACTGGGGGGGGGGGGCGAAATAATCTAGAAATAGGTTGAAATATAAATAATTAGTATATATTATTAACATAAGTAATAAATTCGTATACAAATTATGTGAATTTTTTACTAAAATACTTCCGCCACCCCCCTCCCGGATCCGCAAGTGCCTGACTCAAGTCTGTGGGCACTTTCTTGGCGACCAGAGCATTAGCCACCAATGTAACCAGGCCTCAGTACCCGGGTATTGAGACACTTCTTTTTTCACCGATCAGGCATTCTTGTAGAGAATTTGTGGAGCAGGTTAGTTATTTTAAGTGACTTTGGAATAAGTCCTTTGATAAAAGCTTTAATATCAGATTTGGAAAACTGGGGATCATGTTGCTTAATCTTTCCAGCTAAATTAGCCTAGGGGATACTTACTTTCCCAGTATGAGGTGTTTGGTTAATTTTTTGAGACTTGAATTGTTTTTTGTTGTTGTTGTTGTGTTCGTTTAGGGGAAAAAGGATGTTATCAGGGTTTGTGTGTTGGGAAGAACGGTAGTTCTTTTTTAACAACGTGGTCCATTCTCCCTATGTACCAACATGGCGAGGCGATAAGTAGCACATTATTCGATGCCTGGCCTAACGCCCTTTACCTAGCGGAGTCTGTTATTGTCTGCTCAGACCCGCTTTTCTTTGTTTGGATAGAATGATCCCACTATGTTTTGGTTTGTAAATTCTTTGATTTTTTAAATAATTCAGTAAAGTGCTGACAGACCTTTGTACTGGTACCAGTACCCAAAATAAAATTGTATCTTTACTTATTTAATCATTCCAAAACCTAACATTGTTTTTTTTTTGCTGAATCTTGTGCTTATACTGTTTTCTATTTTATAAACTGAATATTTGTTGCTTCATTCATTTACGTAGATTTTATACAACAATATGTAACATTTTACTATTTGTTATAATAATAATAATAAGGCTTAATGAAGAGTGCAGTATTTGCTTGAAAGTAATTCACTTAATTAACTTTGCAAATATGCAGCCCAAAACATTTTTCTGATTAAATGAAACAAAACCAACATACAAGTGCCAGTACTTTTATGAAGCAAAAGTTCATGGAAATTAAAATATGATTGAAAGACTTACATGCATTTATCAGAAGAAAATATGTTCTTTTTTTTATTTGCAGCATAATAAACATATGTACAACACATTAAAAAAAATTGCAAAACAGCCTAATTAATTGTAAATATTTTATAGTACCAGTAGCTGAATAACATTTAACATTACTGTAGCTAATTTGGTGTAAGCCAAATATTCCAAGTCCAATTGTCTGCTCTGTACAATCGCCAAATGTAAAATAGAATAACAATGATGATTTGAAGAAGTCTGCTGACTACTAAATCTGAAGGCCAAAAAAGGTTTGTCATTCCTGGAGCCCAGTCAAACAGATAAATTACACTAAGTTGTGTGAACATAAAAATGACTGCAACTTTGAGCAAAAGAGGTGACCTCCATGGTGGTACCAAGTCATCATCTAAGTCATCTAGTGTGATTTCATCATCCTGGAAAAGTAGAAAATGGTTTATAAATTTTAATTGAAATTAAATGCTTATGAATAGGCATATATATATGCTAATATTACCTATATGCAATGCCCATTGATTTGTTCCCAAGGCCCACAAATAAATGTTCCCCCATACATACATCACTCTTTTGGCTAGTGGATTCTAGAATCAAATCTGTTGAATAGAACTGGCCCATAAATTTATCACATCCCCCCCCCCCCCCAACTCTTTGCAGTAATAAATACAGGTATGCTTTTTGACTATTCTTCTGCTTTTGAGTACTGGCACTTTAGTGAAATACTTGATAGGCTCTATGATATTTTGTTATTGCCTGCTGCAAATCAATCACATAATATTTTGTCCAGACATTTCAATAAAACTGCTCATATTTCAACAATCCCCATAATTGACACAGTCCACTTAACAACACTCCTCCTTTAAACATTTAATTTGATTTCATTGCCGGTATTAGCCCCACACCCCCTATGTCTCAGAAAAAAAGCCTACATACAATGTCTAATTTTTTATTTTTTTTGCTTTTCAGCACTTTATTGAAAATTTTGAAAGGTTCTATGATGCCTTTTTTTTTATTAGTGCTAGAGCTCACAGAATATTTTGGCCAAACCCCCTTCTTCCAATTTAACATCACTCTTACATACTTTTGGCCCATGAATTATAGTATACTATGACAAGTGAATGTCTAATCTTTCGACTCAGGACTGGACACAACAGAATGAGACAACATATGCAGGCTACTGGAAGCTCAAAATTGGAACCAGTGAAATCTGCCCATGTGGAGTGTCACCAGAGAATGCTGACCATGTCCTTCTCTTTACCAAGAGGCCCAACATACAAGACACTGGCCCCGAAACACCCCAATAGAAAGAAAACTATATGGAGAGCTCCCTGATTTGGAAACCACTGCGCAGTTCATCTCATATATTGGTCTCGTTATCTAAATGCTCCAACACAAAAATGAGAACGAGGACGAAGAAGAAAAGGACAGTATGCTATGTTGAAATATAATGGCCAACTTAACTGACCTCACACATAAACACATACTTGTGGCCTGCGAATTCTAGCATCACTTTTCTCACTCACTGGCTTAAAATGTAAGAAAGTATAATTTTGATAATTTTTTAATATGTTGGCTTAAAAAACAAATTTCGAATCAAAATTCCAAATGAAATAAAAAAGGTTTTTGTTACATTTAGCCTCTGCAGTTTTGATCATAAAACTGGCATAGTCATTTTAGCCATAAGGTAAATAATAAAAAGTTAAATTTTTTTTTTTTCGATGTTTGAATTTTAGGGTGAATGAATTAGGGTATGTTATATCGTATGTTAGTCATATCTTGGTCAATGTATCAACTCCTATTTTTTTTTTTTTTTTTTTTATTCTTGTTATCATCTCATATAGTCTACTTACATTATCCTGGAAAAAATTTCTTGTCATCTTCTTGACAATGAATAAGATACTATAAAGTCTTATCAGTAGACCAATAATGAATAATGGACTGAAAAACCTTTGGAAAATATTAATTGCTGTGTGTGCTTTATCTGAAACAAACCAGATTTAATGACTGCAATGTAGAATTTCAACTTTTTTTTTAGGTACCCGGTACCTGTAAAAATTACTCTATGTTATCATGAATAAATGACTAAAAAGTAATCAAAGTTTCAGGACATACAACTCTCTCACATAAAAAAAGAGAGGCAGTTTGTTATTGTATCTGCACCAAAAGGCCTCTATAAAATGTCCCAAATGAGCTTTTTTTAAAAAATTCTTTTTAAAGCTCTGATGCTTAGTCATGTCTTTATAACAGTGCCATTTATCAATGTGACAGATCTATCAATGTTCTTGACATACAGCTAACATCTTCAACATCTTATGGTAAGAGTCTGGATTGTGTTCAAGGAGAAGACAAAAGTCTATGATGGCTGGGGGTGTAAATGCTTGAACTATAGTGCAAATCAAAATTTCCCAAGCACTTCTGCAGAATTTTTTCAAAACCATTAACATTGCTATATGTTATGTGCTAAAACATTGAGTAACATGTAAGCATCCATGTTCTGATGGTATGTTATTGATTTCAGGCGACATGCCGTACTAGCATATTTCTTTGTTGGTTGAACTCTATTCTGCTGCCTTTCTTTTTAGTTTCCTTCTTGCATCACAGAAATCAAGAATGGCCAATGCTGTCCCATTGAAGTTCGTGTGTGAGTTCCTTTAGTTTGCCACATGAATGGAGATGCAGACCAGATACAAGACCTGACTTTAAAACTGGATGCTGCAGCTAGAGCAGTAGGCATGAAAATTAGTGCAGACAAAAATGTAAAATACTAGTTTGTGGTGGAGATAATAGGAGATTTTGCATACAATTGAAAGGCCTAAAATGAGTAGAAGATGACTCTTTTAAATACCTAAGGTCAAATATAACAAAAGATGGAGGATCAATAAATGAGATAAAAAAAAACTTTTAAGCTTGGCTTTTCCTGTCATGAGAAAACTGAGTAAAATCTGTAAAAGTAATGTCTGCGTCCAAGTCAGATTAAAGCTGTACTCTTCACTAGTGGTCTTTGTATTCCTAGATAGTTGTGAAAGTTGGACACTAATCGCTGATGAGTAAATGCTACAGAAAAATGCTAGGTATCAGATACCAGGAAAAGAAGACAAATGGGTATCAGATACAAGGAAAAGAAGACAAATGAGTTTGTACTGTTACAAGTCAACTGTGAAGCTGGTTAGGTCGTATTGTAAGACATGACTCACTATCAAAAGTCTTTCTTCAAGGTACAGTGGAGAGAGAATGATGAAAGGGTCGTCCAAAAAAAAGCTGGCTGGACAATGTAAAAGAATGGACCGGCATCTCTTGATGTCCTACTAAGAACATCTGCTGACTGGAAAAAACGGAGGGATTTGGTTGATAAAAGTAAAGGGACAGATGATGATTACCTTTATAACCTCTATTCATTCCAATATATTTGCTATAAGTCAAACAACAGATTTATGTACTTTTTAACAAATGTTATATTTTTTATCAAACACATTTAATTGTGTATGCTAGATAAGTATTGATGATGAAATTTATATTCTTTGGTTTTGTTTCATTCTCGATATATTTAAAATTTTTATTGGTACTAATAATGCATGTCCATTAGTTCCTCACTAAACACTTCACTAGGAACTGAAAGAATTTTGGACAGAGTGATACTTACTTTTATTTGTGTATAGGATGTTGCTGAAAATGCTACTAGCACTTAAACCTCCAAATCTGTTGACAAAAAGAGAGAAAATAGAATTCTCTACAAACTATTTCAAAAACAAAATAAATTAAGACAAAAATGAAAGAATGCCGTTTTTTCTTTTTACCAAGTCATGTATGATGTAACAATAAATGTACATGTGTGTCTTTACACAAAATATTGAGTAATTTCAAATGAGTTATTTGTTAGAAAACCCTAAGTAATAAATAAAATAATAGCAAACATCTCTTTGATATGACTTTATAGAAATACTTTCTACCAATGACGCAACTCCGAGCCTCAATACCTTGAAGACGAAGACCTAGAATGCTAACTTAGAAAACATCAAACTTTATATAATAAACTGTGTCTATAGCCATATTCATTCCAACTTTTACCAACTGATGCACTAGACTTGTCACTTGATGTATGATAATGTGAGCTATTTCTAATCCATAAATAAATAGATGTAGAGAGGAAAGATTTACTATACAATCATAATCAGAAATACATCCCTCCCACTATCAACTGGGTGGGCTTTTCAACAATTATTCAATACCCCTGACCTTATTGCGACTAGCATTCCTAATCGGTATTTGCTTTTTCGTTCAGACTTCCAAGCTCAACTCTAAAGGACCAAATTAAAGATTATTTCACTCTCCCTCTTCTTGTTAATGTCAAATTGTAATTGATACATAAGCAACATAAGGTTAATCCCTTAGTAAGTCAAAGAGACCATCTTGAGACTGACAAATCAAATGGGGAAAAAAAGTAACTGTTCCACTCATAAAATATGTTATTTGAACATAAACATGCATGTATAGAAAACTTAAAAAACATGTTTCAATATATTTTATAACAATACATGAACATATTTTATTTGTCAAAAAAGGTAGTGAAAAATTACCATTGTGCAGGAAAATCCTGTTTTAATATTGGAAAAGTGAAGTCTAAAAATTTTTTTAAGTGCATGCATAGATAGCAGCACACAGAGGCCATTCTTTGTCTGCTCAACATTAAACATTTCAAAGATAAGGATAGAAAAATTGTTTTCTGGGACAGCAAAAGCAAAATAGAAGTAAAACTTTTTAAAAATACTTTAAAAAAAAACAACAAACAAGCTGTATAAGGGAAAGAACCGCAAATAACAGGCATCTCTCTCAATACAGCAAGATTTATCTTTCTTTTGCTACATAAAAAAAAAAAAAAAAAACCACTAATTAATAAACTAATTGGTAAATGTTTTGAATGATTCATGTGTTGTCATTGACAATAAATAACTGCAAAGTTTCAACTTTATGCAAGAATAGGAAGTAGGAGAAATATTGTGTACAGGAATTGTACCAAACAGACAAGGGGTGAGTTGATAGAAGCTTTGTAATAACCATGGTCCTGATAATAAAAGAAAAAGTATGTAAGAAAGATTCTTAACTTAGTCCTACAGGTCATTCATTGCCAAAAACCTGGGATGAAGTAATTAGCACAACCAAACTTGAGCAATGCTCAGAGGCAGAGGATGCACTTACACCATCTTTGATGCCCAGTTAATGTGTTTTAATAAGAAAATGTGAACAGTCCTGGAAGATGGTGAAAAGATTATAGGACATCTGAGCTGACCCTGCCCAGTGATTATTTTATATTACTGATATACTGTTCTAGACATTACATAGTAGTCCATGATGATGTTGGGATTTCAGTCTTCCATAGTGTTGATTCTGTAAGATGTGTATTCCTTTGTTCCACTTCTTTCATCATCACATAAAGTGCTGCAATGTTCACTAGGCAGCAGAAAGCACAATCACTGATTATACCTACAAGAGTCAAACAAACAACACTTTAGTCAAGCAATGTTGAAGACTATTTAAAACATGGCATATAAACATTGGCAAAAAACAAACCCCATTTTTGAGACAAACATCCATAAAAAAGCTAAAAAGATTCTAGAAATAAAAAATCAGTTTGGTTCAGGATTTTGTGATTTTACCATCACAAGACACAGATAGCAAAGACAGACACAAAAACTCTTTTGTTCCCCTGGCAATCAAATCATTAAATAGAAACAATCTGATATAAACTTTTCACATGTAAATTATGAGTCTGGTGTGAATGTACATTTTGTTTTTTTAAGTTATAATGTTTTGTTTAGTGTAATGCACAAATTGTAAGACAAATTTCCTTACGGACAATAAAGATTATTATTATTATTATTATTATAATCTATGTGCAGTACTAAATAGTAAAAAAAATTTTAAAGTAAGAAAGAAGATTTACCTTCATGAGCCATTATCATCATATTGTGGACAGCTAGACAAAAGCAAAGTACTACAAAGAGACATCTAAAGGAAAAAAAAAAAAGAACTGAATACATTTTTAATTTTATTTCAATGTTATTACTGACAGATTTTTTTTTCATCTTAATAACATATGATTTTTTAAAAATCAAGTCTATTCTTTGGATGTAAGATAGCAATTAGTCATCAATAAAAATTATCATTGAAATGGTTCGGACCGGACACAACAGAATGCGACAACACATGTACCGAAAGCTCAAAATTGGAACCAGTGAAATCTGCCCATGTGGAGAATCACCAGAGAATACAGACCACGTTCTCCAAAACTGCTCTCTATACCAAGAGGCCCGTATAAGACATTGGCCCCAAATCACCCCACTAGAAAGGAAACTATATGGAGAGCTCCCTGATCTGGAAACCACTGCGCATTTCATCTCATGTATTGGTCTACTCATCTGAACACTCCAACATAACAATGAGAACGAAGAAGAAGAGAGAAGAATTGAAATGGTTTCAAATATTTTGTGATGACACTATATTAATACTAAAATAATCTAAAGGATGACAAATGCAACTATTTTACTGTTCACAATTATTTTATTTACTGCATACAAGAATTCTATCTAAACATTTAATTGGCATAATAAACTTAACTTTATAATGAGAAGATTGATCAGTTTATCAGAAAAACAAAAACGATTTCATTAGTGTATTAATAGTAGCAGGTATTCAATCCTAGAATCATGAATAATGAATATATATATATATATATATATATATATATATATATATATATATATATATATATATATATATTTGAAAGTGCAACAGACTCTAGTGATTACAGGGGGGGGGGGGGGAGCAGATAAATGAAAGTGTTACTTGGGCCTGAGTGCGTGTATGTGTTGGGGCACATTATGAAGCGGGTCTTTCCAAATCAAGTCAAAAGTCTATGTCAGAGAACTTATGATGTGCAGGTTAAAAAAACAAAATGGGGTATCAAGAGAGTGAAAAAGAGAGCAGGTGTACAAAATTTCACTGTAACAAATACACTAATTCAAGGACTGAAAAAGTATGTTGGGTTGATCATTAAAATGTGGCCTGTTTATTACAATTCAAAAAAGAAACGAAGGGAGAATTCCAGAAATAATAAACAATATAAAGCCAGGGAACAAATCAATGGCTGTAGCCAGTGTGTACTGCTAGTGTATATAGATACATACATGTACACCTGCTTTCACAATTATCAGCTATTTTTTAATGACAATCCCTATCTTTTTTTTTTAGCACACTCCAAATTATCGACCCTTCACCACACTTTTCAGCTTTTGAATATAGCACCTTTGGTTAGTTTTAATTGTTTTGTTTCATCCTTTAATCATAAGGCAAGAAATTTATGGTATTAGATATCGCAACTTTTAGACCTAGAGGAAGAAAAATGCATTTTTCTAAAGGCCCCAATTGAATTCTCCCTTGCCTTTCCCCACACTACATTAATTTTAGCATCATGTCCTCTAAAAAAAAAAAAAGAAGATGAGGATTTGGCTTTATTAAATTTAAACCTTTTTTAAACCCTTTTGAATGTAGAAAAAAAGACTACAGTAGTATAGTAGTGTTATCTACACACACAAACACAAAATTATTATCATTCCTAATTCTCTCTCAAAAAAAAAAAATTAAAAAAAATTATAATAAATAAATTAAAGAAATAAGAAATAGACTCTAGATTTATCCTTTTTGTGCTATTAGCTTGTTTGATGAAACTCTAAGAGCTAGATGAAGTTTATATTGTTTCTCCCACTCAAATATGCAATAATATAGCACAGGCACACCACAACACCCTAATTAATTTAGTTGAGTATAAAAATAATTTAATCAATAAACTTAAGAAAACCATTTGTTAATTAAAATAAAATAATGAAATAATTGTATCAGTGTGCAAAGCAAATTTTCATCATTGATTGCATGAGAATGTGTCCATATCATCTTCTCTACTTATATGAGTAGCTGCTTACCCGTTGTGTTGACTTCTGGTGGTCGTGTAGTATGGCACTACTCAAAAGCATGAGTCACCCGGCTCTGTTTTATGATGTCAGCTGGGGTGGGGTTGTGTGATTCTATGCTGCCAGTGATCAGGTGCAAGAGCGATGCTGATGTCTAGCAGTTATGAGTATGATTCTATTACAGGTGAGTGTATCTTACTCTGAAAGGGGTTGGGGGGGGGGGGTTCATTATTCTACTGTCCTTGTATAACAGTAGTTCTATCTCTATTGTATTAGTCAGAGCAGTGAATAGTTAAAACTTAACAATAGGATCATTGATTTATGTACTATATCAAGTGTGCACAGTGGGAGACAGTGGAGCCTGATGGGGATAAATTGTAAAAGAATTCAGTTTTGGCTAAGCTAGGTGGACAAAATAATAACATAGATCCAAAAATACATTTTTCTCTTGACCACTTGGTAAGCTCAAATGAATTTTACATGCAAGCTTTTTGTATCACCACAAAAAGTTTGATAAAAAGCTTGTGTTTTTTTTGTTGCAAATTGATGTGAACATTGCAAATCTGTTTCATAGCGAGCATCAAAGTGGTATAAGGAAGGTGTGTACAAAATTTCAAGTAACTCTTGAGCTGGGTAGCACCTGAGCATAAGGATGTTGGGAATTCTTTGGTCTGTCATGCAGTGACTTGTCTAAATCAAGATAGTCTAGAACCACAGACTTCAATCAGCCATATCTTTGTCCTGTATTGAGGAATGTGCACCATAAGAGCGGGTGCAGAGTTATTATAATATATATAATAATCAGATTTATTATCTATACTTACATCAGTTGGTTATATGTCCCTGCATTGTATATTTCATAAACCAGAGCTGCACTCAGACCATAACATATGGAGGAAAACAACAATATAACTCCCTGGAAGAAAATATCATGCTTGATAATGTACATTCGAATTTATTTCACAAAATGAAAAATAAATCAAAACATAGTTAAGAGTAAATACAGCACTAAATTATATTTACAGTAGATTTTGGTTCATTTCTGTTCCTGTTCTACATAGGACAAATTGTGAAGTTTACTAGCTAAATGGTGGCAGCAGCTTAGGCACCTCTTTGAAAAGCACATGTCATATACACATCCTGTTCTGCTTTTCTTTTTACTATCACAACAGCCAGCTCTGAGTTGCTAGCCTATTTAGTAGTCAAAGTCTAGCAGTGAAGGGCTGTGTTGAACACTTCTTTGCTATGTCTTGAGTATTGACTATGTTCAGGCTGAGGTAACAACTAATTCCAACTACCAAATGAACACATCGAAAGGCCAACAATGAAATCAGATAGGCCTAATCAAGAATGATGTCAATTCATAACATTTTTAATCCAGTAATGAAGCGAATCCATCTGTCATTACTGTCACTAACCAAATAATTAAGTCCCAAAACTTCTTGATTAAAAAAACTTGATTTTCACCAAAGACGCTAACACATGAACTGTATTTATTTCATATCTGTAGTCTTTGTTTTATTATGACATTATTGTTGCTATGCTTTAAAACCTAAACCCAAAATAAACAAACAAACAAACGCAACAAATTTCTTATTACAGCCCAACAGCTAAGCAGGAAATCCTGTCAAATGTCACGAGTCGAGTCTGTGACCTATTTCGACCAGTTTCTAGAACCTCGAGGTCAGCCAGTGCAGGTGTCCAGCGTAAACAAGTTAATTTTAGATGTCCAATCGAAGAAAGAGGTTAAGGGAAAAAAATAGCACACGTCAGCTTCTAGAAGGTCAAAGTTACTAAAATAATTATCAGAGAAGGTTCCAGGATTCTGGAATGTACGATCAAAGAAAGTATAAATTAAGGGAAAGTGAGTCAGACGGGGTCCTCGCATAGTAGTAGATCTTGTAGAGCGTTGGTCCTCGCATAGTAGTAGTTCTTGTAGAGCGTTGGTCCTCTCTCAGTAATGAGTTATATGTTATTAGCGGATCCATTAAGTAAAGTTTTAGCAGTTGAAGTTGAAGTTATACTAAGAGAAGTTTTATGTAACATTTAAGTTTTATTTATGAAGTATCAAGTCAAGTTGTAATTGAATTAAGAAGTTAATTTGGATGTGAAAGTTTGAAGAAGTTATTAAAGAAGTTTTGAAGAAAATACAGAGAGATGTTTCTTTCTTCATTTCATATGAATTCGTCAACTTATTAATACAATCCTTCGGCCCAAAACGTCACATATTATGGCACCTCCGGCAAAGAGCATCGAAGAATAAAGGCGTCACATATATTGGCACCTCCTGACGAAAAACGGCATTTATAAATAAAGACAACGACGAAGTCAAGCATCACATATTACATTTTCAAAGAGGAAAGTCGACACATTCTAGCAAGTTCTACGAATTTTCATAAAGCCTCTAACGAGTGATTTATAGCCTCTCTGAACGACAAAGCCCAAATAAAGCCTTATAAGAAAAGCCTCTTGCAGAATACTTCAACAAGACGGCAATCTTTGAAACGAAACTTTGTAATGAAACGTGAAAGATCATCTGTTTTAAGGTCAGTACCTTACATTTTATATTTACTAAGCTGTGAAAGCTACATTTACTAAGCTGTGAAAGCTACATATACTAAGCTGTGAAAGCTATATTTACTAAGCTGTGAAAGCTACATTTACCAAGCTGTGAAAGCTATATTTACCAAGCTGTAAAAGCTATATTTCCTAAAGCTGTGAAAGCTATATCTATTAAGCTGTGAAGGCAACGTTACTAAAGCTAGAGTACACTGGTTTGTTTACATACACTGACCACTTACACATTCCTCAAGAGGAGACACCGATCGATATTTAACTAGGTCAGTCATTGTTAACCTCTCACCTGAGGACAGGTGTCGGTCATCGCTAGTGTAGGCAGTACTTATAAATAGCACAGTTATTAAGTTATTACAATGGCATTGGTCTCGTACTTGTGGAAAGAATACATCAAATTAGCCGCTGCCTTTCACATCCCACAAGAAAGAATGGAGGAATGGTGCACTACACAAATAAATTACGATATACAAAAACGTAGAGAAGATAAAGAGGCAGAAGAAAGAAGACGTAGAGAAGATAAAGAGGCAGAAGAAAGAAGACGTAGAGAAGATAAAGAGGCAGAAGACAGAAAAAGGATTAGAGAAGAAAAAAGAAGACAGGAAGAAAAAGAGGCAGAAGAAAGAAAAAGGATTAGAGAAGAAAAAAGAAGACAGGAAGAAAAAGAGGCAGAAGAAAGAAAAACAATTAAGGAAGAAAAAAGAAGACAAGAAGACAAAGAAGCAGAAGAGAAGAAACTTAAAGAAAGAAAAGAAGAAGAAGAAAGAAAACTTAAAGAAAGAAAAGAAGAAGAAGAAAGAAAACTTAAAGAAATTCAAGAAGAAGAAGAAAGAAAACTTAAAGAAAGAAAAGAAGAAGAAGAAAGAAAACTTAAAGAAAGAAAAGAAGAAGAAGACAGAAAACTTAAAGAAATAAAAGAAACAGAAAGAAATGAAACTGAAGAAAAAGAGACAAACATTACTGAGGGACCTGACATTGTTTATGAGTACAACAAGAATACTACTGAACTTCAACTATTTAATAATGAAGAATTTAAAGCTGACCAGAGGAAAGATACAACTTTGACAAGAATGTACAAGAAGGCGCAAACAATTGTAAAGCAGCCAGGACTTCATGTACCTTATTTCAAAGAAGGCATACTTGTAAAGAAAAGTGTTAATTATGATACCTATGAGTTTGTTGAACAAATCATTTTACCACTGAAATATACTCAAGACATCATTGAAAAGAATCACAATTTTCTACATACGAAACTAGCAAGTGTGACGAGGACAAAGAAAAGAATTCTTGACAAATTTTATTGGCCTAGTATTACGAAAGATGTTAAGAAACATGTTAGTCAATGTCAAGTTTGTCAAATGAACAATCCTAAGACAAAAGTTCCAGATCAACGCGCGAATGTTGAACAAAGCTACAAACTTATTGAAAATATTATACCAGACAAAAATGACTCACTGTCTAAGTCAAAACAAAATAACTCAGAAACGAAAACATTTCAACAAGATTTTGATAGAAATATTACAGTCTTAAAGCCATGTGGAAAAACTCAAGAAGCTGAAGTCAATATTCAAAGTGAAACAATTTTAAAGGATTACAGAAAGCTTAGAAATTTTAAACAAGAAGACAAAGTGAAGTTATGGTTACCTGACATGAGCAACAAGCTGATTTATACATGGCAAGGTCCATTTACTATCATCAGAAAGATTTCAAACGTAACTTATGAAATTAACATTAACAAATATATCAAAGTGTTTCATGTTCATATGCTTGAAGAATACAACGAGGATACAGATAAAGAAAACTTATCAAAAGTACTAGAAGAAAGTGTTACATGCTTAGCAACAATTCAAGAGGAAAATGAAGACAATAGAAATGAACTATTACCAACAACATCAAAACAAACTGAATCTATCAAAGACATTGACATAGATCATTTAAAGTTGAAAAGTATGAAAGACCTGTTGAATACAAGTGAAGAATATACTGAGATATTTCATGATGTTCCTGACATATCAACATTAATAGACAATGAGATTAACTTAAAAACTAACAAACTTGCCAACTCAAATGTTTATTCTCTAACTTTGCACAATAGAGATTTACTGCAGAAAGAATTAACTGATTTATTAGCGCCATGCTTGCATGAACAATCGAACTCAATGTTTTCTACTTCAATCGTTTTACAACGTAAACTGTCATTAAAAGAAAGATTTAGTGTCAATTTAGGACAGTTCTTATTTGAACATATGAAAAGCAAAGAATATTATAAGGACAATAGTTGTATGTTGCTTAAAGCTAGAATGAAACATATTCATGAACTGAAAGACATTCTGTACCAATTGAAACAACGTACATTTGTAGCTAAACTAAGCATGTTTGTATTGAAACCAAAAGTGACATTTTTCAACAGCAGAGTTGAACAAAACTCTCTGAAAACACAGGACAATATTGTTAAACGTATTTTGAACTATAAAGAACCAAGAAAGAAGAAATGTACAGATAGACTAGAATTATTTCCAGTGCCCGAACAGAAGAAATATACAGACAGACTAGAATTGTTTCAAGTACCTGGAAAGAAGAAAGTTGTAAATCTAACAGCACTGTACAGCTGTGTCAATATTTATTTTAATAATTATGTCATGCAATTGTTTATTACTTAGTATATTTACCTTAGTACTGTTGTTATAATAGTTTTAGAAATGAGTAATTTGGCATTGTACATGTTTAGATTTCATATATTGAAAAATAAGTTAATATTCAGATATTATGTATTAGCAAATAATATGATAAGATGACAGATATTTTTCAGTATTGTGAAGTTGTATAATTTTGATATTTTCTTGAGTTTCAAAAGCTAGAAAAGTTCATTCTCAAATATCATATAGTGCTGTATGGAACTAAGCTGTATTTTTTGTGATACTTACTATATATGCTAAATGTGTATAATATTTTGAATTTTGAATTATGTAAATGTAATGAAGCAATTATTTGAATTATGAGCTCTGTATTTTTAATGCATGAATTTTTTGTTTTTTTGTGTGCATATATTAGAATAGTAATAAAGTTATTTTACGCATTTTATATTGCATACAAAATGCTAAAAAGGCAAGGGGGTAATGTCACGAGTCGAGTCTGTGACCTATTTCGACCAGTTTCTAGAACCTCGAGGTCAGCCAGTGCAGGTGTCCAGCGTAAACAAGTTAATTTTAGATGTCCAATCGAAGAAAGAGGTTAAGGGAAAAAAATAGCACACGTCAGCTTCTAGAAGGTCAAAGTTACTAAAATAATTATCAGAGAAGGTTCCAGGATTCTGGAATGTACGATCAAAGAAAGTATAAATTAAGGGAAAGTGAGTCAGACGGGGTCCTCGCATAGTAGTAGATCTTGTAGAGCGTTGGTCCTCGCATAGTAGTAGTTCTTGTAGAGCGTTGGTCCTCTCTCAGTAATGAGTTATATGTTATTAGCGGATCCATTAAGTAAAGTTTTAGCAGTTGAAGTTGAAGTTATACTAAGAGAAGTTTTATGTAACATTTAAGTTTTATTTATGAAGTATCAAGTCAAGTTGTAATTGAATTAAGAAGTTAATTTGGATGTGAAAGTTTGAAGAAGTTATTAAAGAAGTTTTGAAGAAAATACAGAGAGATGTTTCTTTCCTCATTTCATTGATTTGTCAAGTATTGAGAATATAATCCCTGGCAAATGTGCTCGTCACATCAAATTCTCTTCAACGACGATGTCAATGTAGGTAGAATCTTGTCTCTTTAGTACAAATCATAGAATCTAAATCATAATTTGTTAATTATTCCTTACAATACAGTAGATACTTAGATATTTTGCCTAGGTTCTTTAGCTAACTGGCCACTAGTATTTTGTGACCAGGATGCAACACTTACACTTCCTTTGGAACTTATGGCAAATGACTAGTGTGTATGCAGTTTCACTAAAACAGAAAACATGTGCCAGGTATGTTAGTAGCTTATAGTTTAGTCCTAGACCTATATATGTATAGACTGCAAGCACAAAGTTTTGGCTGATAGAGTGCTGTATTAAGCAGCAATTCCCAGCAGCATAAGAACTGTCATAGCCAACATCTGCCTGGTCGTGCGGTTTGTACGCTGGACTGTCGTTCGGATTTATCGATGGTCCCGGGTTCAAATCCTGCTCGCTCCCATCCCCCGTCGTCCTGCGGGAGGTTTGGACTAGGAAGTAAACTATCTTCAACTCTGAAGGAACATCCGAAACATGTAAAACATTTTACAAACATCTATATTACAAGCTGATTAATAAAACTTTTTCTTTAGTATTATAGATCTAAGTGTTCCTATTATGGCGGTGGCCATTATAAAAAATTTTATTATAAAGTTGTTTCAAGTTTAGCTTATTAGGGCCTTCTGATGAAAATGAATATTCCTAAAAACAAACTCTAACAATTAGAAGTGATGGAGTGTCTACAATAGATCTGTGAAACTATCAACGAAAAGAGATCAGGAATAAATGCAAAAATTTATTTTCAAAATGTAAGAACATAATTTTTATAAGCAAGAAAATTTGACTTTCACCAAATGAAAATAATTCCTGTCGACCAATCTATATATTTCTGTCTATGAGCTAAGTTCAATCTGTGATTTCATCTATATCCTCTCAATAAAAAAGTTGATCTCTTACAAGGATGAGATACACTTCATAAAGATGTCTCTGATCAGGGTGACAGAAACTACAACAGAGAAAAAAACAATGTAAAACAGCCATTTATTTGCTACCTCTCCCATCCCACTAGTGATTCAATTCTCAGGGTTATGCTTAGGTACATGCATGGCAAATTATTTACACTGAGAGGAAAGGAACTTCTATGGAGTTTTTAGTGTCTAAGAATTAAATCAAGCAGCTAGACTGGGCAAGTGCATCACTATAATCTCAGTAATGTTAAGAGAGGAGAGAAAATGTTTGCATCATTCATATTGTTATGAGTAACCCTGTTTATACCACAAGCTCTGAATATCAGGAAAGAACTACAATTATTGTATTTCCCACCTTTTGGTGAGATAAATCAATGCAGCCTAAGATTGTACAAAGCTCTTACATAATAAATATGTGGCCAGATGTTGTTTTTTTCTTTAAATCTAAATGCATCTTCTACTCTGTCTATTCAAGAGCAAAGATCAAACTAGCAAATGTTGGCATAGTGGCACATACTTACTCAACTGAGTTCGTAATGTTTAATTTTCAACAGATTGAAATGCTTGAAATATTATTTTTCTTTACATACTGAGTGACATTACATGAAAATAACATGAAAGGAGTAATAAATATTTATCTATGGAAACAAATCTGCGAAATAAACATGAATATTTTAGCAACTTGAAACAAGTAGTTCTTATATTTTATTTCATTTCCTTTATCTAATTTATAAAGACTTTGTAGATTTTGTTATTTGTTGTTTTAACTGATGTTATTCCTTACACTGAACTAGGGTAAGAATTAAATTGCTCAATCTTGTTACCTTGTATAAATTGGAAGATTCTTCACCCTTTTCTATTTCATCTGCTGCTGACTGACTTTTGCGCATGACAACATTAAGTAAAACTATCCCCTGTCAAAAGAAATGTAAAAGTAAAGTTACTCTTTCCACCTTGTGAACCTAAGATCACCTGTTTCTATGGGAAGAATGTTAACGGGGTTGTTATGTGGTTAGCACACTTCCTTTACTTTTTCCCTAAGGTATCCATTAGCATTGGTACTCGGGTATACAAAAAAATCTCATTTATAGTTCAGGATGGCTGCCTGGTCATGCGGTTTGCGTGCTGGACTGTCGTTCAGATTTATCGATGCTCGAGGGTTCAAATCCTGCCCGCTCCCATCCCCCATCATCCTGCGGGAGGTTTGGACTAGGAAGTAAACTATCTTCAACTCTGAAGGAACACCTGAAACACGTAAAACATTTTACAAACAAAATCCCAGTCAAAAGTCAAGCAATTTGCCACCAGGCCCCATACAAAAAAATTTACTTTTGATACATTTTTTACATTTAAGTATGACCACACAAAAGTTCAAATTTAGACTAAGAGATTAGTTTTTGATCTATAGATCATTTAAGGATTTATCCAATTCATACTATCAAAGCATTAGCTCCAATTTTATTATGCATAATAAAATGATTGTCCACTTTACAATAACATATATAAATCTTTTTCAAAGTTTTGAAGTTAATTGAAAATAACTCTCTCTAATCGAAAAGGTATTTAAAAAAATAGTAATTGCAAAATAAAATATATTTAAGCATGTTTTTTATTGCTGTTTTCTTTTACCTCAGCAATTCTAAGAACAGGCTCTGTCAGCAAAATGACTGTGCTATAAATCCATATTATAGGCCAAGGTGCCAAAGATATTGGCAAAAACATCAAGGCAATCAAAAATATGACATTAAAGAATGGAACCAGTATACCCTGCAAAACACAATTAAATAAGGAACTAGTCACTTGTGTATTGTGTAAGACTAAAATATAGTCAACTATTAATATAATTAAAAAAAATATATAGGTTCTTTTAACTAAATTAAACTTCTTGTATAAGCTTGGTATTAATATACCACTAGACGTTGTCTAAATGTTGGTGACCTGATCCAAGAAGTCATGATTTAAAGTATTTAAATAATTAAATTATTCTAATAAATACTATTTTGTTAATAACACATGTTGCATTCAATATATATTTATATATAGATATAAATATAGATAGATAAACAGATATATATATATATATAGGATCCCTGCAAAATTTAGGGGCAGGTATGACGAGAATAAATGTGTTATTTCTTTGTTGCTATTTTGGTTTGAAAAAATTATATCCCTTTCTTTATATCCCAAGGTATGAATGTAAACAGTATACACGTGATGTTTTGAATGTGTTCGTTTTTCCTAAAATAAGACAGAAATTGCTAGTCAGTTGTTATCTTGTGATGGAACAAGATGTTAGTTTGTTTTGAGTACTAGTGTGTCGTAGATATTGGATATTAAACTTATTGTTCTTCTTGAGCTGAAGTTTGTGAAGTGTTTTTTTAGCAATGTTTTGAGATTATTTATTTAATAGTAATGAAGTTTGTCAAGTTTGTAGATCTGTAGATGTTTCAATCATACCCCTAAAGGAGGCTCATCAGGACAAGTGCCATTGTTGCATCAATTTTTACCTGTCATTTGTTATTACTACTATTTTGAAGGTTTGAATAGAGCTACATCTGTTAAAAATCTGGTATAAATCATCATTGGCCTCCTTCAGTCGTAGGACGACTATGGTTCATCTCAGAGCACACTTCCTCATGTGGCTGTGGAGCCCTATTTTAGAGAGACACTCCCGTCCACAAGGGTTAGGGCTTTGAATAAAGGAGATGAAAGCCTGGGCATTGTTTATGGTCGGAACGATGTCGCCCACACAGCAGTTCCCCCCTCTCCGCGCAGCTGATGTGACCAAAGGAACGGAGTATCCAGTACAGTTTGGGATCAGTAGCGCCGCAGGATCTGCCAGGCTGTAGAACGGTGTGCCACAGTCTGCCTAAGGGTCACCAGCTCCTGATTTTTCCTCAGGGTTGTCTCCCGAAGCCTTTCCCGTGTTTGGGTATAGCCGCAGGGCAGCGGAGGTTTGGATTCAGAGTTTTAAATATACATGATAAAATAATTGTCATGTGTGCAATACTATCATGATCACTATGTCTAGAGCAATTGTGTGAGGTAAAAATCAATACATGCCAACTTTAACCTTAAGGTGAACATTGTTAACTAAAGAGAAACAAAACAAAATGTGTTGGAATTGTAACAAAATTGAAAATGCTCACTATTAAAGTAAAGAACTCTTTCCGGCCACCTGTAAGCCGAGTGGAGGACATTTTATATGTTTGAATTTTTATAGCTCCCTTGAGGTTAAACCTAGAAAAAAAAACTACTGAAAGCATCTTTAAAATCCTCATCCATGAATTGGTCTATAAAAATAGATATTATATTGTATTCCTATGTATACTTAAAAATAAATCTCATGTCAAAGGGTCAGAATCTGCAAATGCAACTTTGACCATGCATTATTTTTTTTCCCTGACCATTGGACCACTCAGTGTGATACACTAACTGCTCAAATAAATAAAATCATATTTTAAAAGTGTTATTTATTTATTCATGCCATTTTCTGTTAAATCTTGCAGTTTAATAAACTCTAATTTGGACAAGGACAGGATAGATATCTCCCTTTATTCAATATTAAGACAGGGGTTATCGATTCATAGCCCCAATTCCTATCATGTTTACAGTATATTTATGCTCTATATCTACATCTAAATGTTATTAGTGGACAGATGTATAGCTGACTGACCACCAATTTTTTCCATTTCAACCACATCTAGATTCTAGAGATCTTAGTTTACTCTCCTTAACTTTGAAAGTATATTATACATTTTTATTTCATATTTGTACTGATACTCATTACAGGTAAGTCATACGCTGTTGATTTTTTCCCCAATAATAGTACATGTGTCTGGCTATATTTCTACCGATTTTTAAAATGATATATCGCCAGCATTAATTACAAACTTGAAAAAATGACGTGTGTGATTGGCTTGTTTGGTGTCTAAGGGATGATTATTTTTTAATTGCCACACACTGGTCCATCAGAGATAAATTGGGAGCAGACACGCAACGAGATAAACAATGGAGAAAGATACAAATGTTTAAAAAATTAAAGAATATTTATTGACATAAATATACAAAGTAGAATAAAATAGGGGAGGGGATTTGCATCTCGTTAGCAATATTGTGTCATCACACTAAGCTTAATAAGAGAGTATTTCACTTTTGTCCTCTGAACTTAGCTGGTTGTCCTGCTTGAGTTGCAGTTGCCTGTGTCCTGGCTTGAGGTTCTGCAGTTGAAGGTGACACTCTAATGGGTATAGGGTTAGGGTTAATTCAGTCCTTGTGGAGTCTCAATCCAAAGTTCTGATATCTGTAGTGGACACAGTAGGGCAGGTTGCAGGCTACCGTGGGCACAAGGGTATTGCGGGCAGAGCTGATCTACCGTGGGCAGCGTCATTAGCAGGATAAGTCCAGTGACTTGTGGAGATCTGGCGGAGCTATGACGTCTCGCACAGGCAGGTGGTCTATAGGGACATCGTACCTTACAGGTTGACAAGTGAACTGTCAAGTAGGCAGGCAAGTAGAGCCGATAGTGCCAACTCTTAGAGCCAAATAGGCCAATAGGCAAGTAAATCGTAGAGCCAAATAGGCAATTGAGTAAGTTGACGAGTGGCTGTCAAACAATTCAGAATAAATAGGCAGTAGGGAGGCTGAGGATAAACAAATACAAGTTAGAACGTGTCTCTCATGCATCTTATTGATGTCCTCGACTGAGGTGTGTTTGTCATATTGGTAAAAATGCTTTTGAGTACAATGGGGAGATGATGATAAATGCAATTGGGAAAATAGATGGCTGTTAATAGCCATATAAAATGCACATAGTAAGGGAGATAATAATCTCAATGAAACATCATAAGTTGGAAGAGAAAGGGGGGGGGGGAATGGACGGTGGTCAGCGACCATGAGGGTTTGTTTACATATGGCTGTCGGTCATGAACAATGGAGTGCGCTTGAATGGAGAGAGTGTCCGTTCAAGGGGCGCAATTCTCATTAGAGTAAAATGAGTAAAGGGGGAGATCATTCATATTTCTTCTCTAAACGCAGTATTAGTGCGCTAGTAAAATTACCATGGCGGTCAGCCGAGATAAAGGGAATAAAATAAGATGTACAAATATATACATGGTTGCATCAACAATCAATTGAGCAATGTAGCATTAATACATTAATGCAATACATAACTATATATATATCATGGGCGTAGCCAGGATTTTTTTTCGGGGGTGTGTGTGTGTGTGTGTGTGTCTCCCTGCCCCCCTCCCCCCCCCCACGAAAAAAAAATTTATATATGTGTGTGTTAATCTTTATTACATTCTGACCCTTTTGGAAGACGTTTATTGTAGACTCCCCGCCCTTGCTAGCAAGGGGGTCTGGGGGAGCTCGCAGCGCTCCTTCAGCACGGGGCAAGCCCCGCCGCTAGCACTATTTCTGGTATTGAACAAAATGCATATTCTGAGGTATCTACAGTGCATTATCTTGCTATTAAAAAATTTTATTTCAAAAACCTAATGTGCTATTCTTACTGACTTAGACCCTTTCGCGCCGTTCGGCGCATTTTCCGGCAAGCTGTTTCCGCAACATTTTGCGTAATTCATTTTGTGGAGAACATGTCCCGCAAAACCTCATGCAACGTTCTGTCACAACCTTACTAAGGATTCGACTCCCAGTTAGGCATATGATTTCTTTGATTTAGACCCGATCTCTATGACTGACTCCTAAAATCTGTCTTAGCCATCTTTGTTGAGCCACATTTAATGTTTTTCAATTTTGGCAGAAGACTATTCACACTTTAGGCCTATTAATGGAGCCACTGGTAGAAAATTTTAACCTTTCTTGACTACGCTCTTGGAATTACATGCCTTTAGATTTTATATCGAACAGGAAAATTTTTTCGTCAAATCATCTGTTGAGGGGTTTTCAACTAAAAAATCTCTGGAGTTTTTAAAAAAAAAAAAAAATTCAAAACCCCATTTAGCTACGATCATAGAATTTGGTGACTGTAGTTTGCTTTAAAATAATATTGAAGAGAGAGGTTTTCAACCCTAAATGCTCTGTAGGGGAATTTTAAACTCAAAACCATCTGGAGGGGTTTTAAACTTTAAAGAAAAAGCCATCTGGTGGAGGGGGATTTAAACTCAAAATCCTTTTGGCTACGCTCATAGATTTTATAGTGTGTAATTTGCTTTTTTTTTTTATGTTGAAGAGGTGCTTTTTAGCTTCAAACCCCAACTGGAGGGGGGGGGGGGGGTTAAACTCAAAACCCCTTTGGCTACGCTTATAGAATTTTGAATGTGTAATTCGCTTTTTTTACATTGAAGAGGGGGTTTATCGTAAATTTTAGAGGGGGTTTTAAAATCAAAATCTTCCTTAACTGTGCTGTTGGAATTCGGGGATTGTTGTTTGCATTTTTTTTGTTTTGTTTTATAGAAGAGGGGGATTTAACTGCCAAAACCCCCTGATAGGTTTTTTTTAAATCTTAAAACCCCCTGGTAGAGGGTTTTTAACTCAAAACCCCCTCGGCTGTGCTGTGGTAAATGATGATGTAGTATTAAAATCTCACCTAAAATAAACAAAATGAAAGCAAAAATCAGTCACTTAATTCCGTTCCATGATATATATTTATACATATGCCATGTTATGTTTTCTTCTTACGAAATAATAAAATCCACATGATAATATCCAGTGAGAAATGTACACAGACTATAGATAGAACTGTGATTAATTTTGGCTTACCACCAGTATTCCTCTAGAAGTAAGAGTGAATAAACTAGTCCAGACTCGACTGGTCAGAGAAAATGAGAAGTGAAAGAATGTACCTGTCCCACCTTATTCTACCTAATAAAGGTCCGGAAGCAATGAAACAGGAAATGCGATAGGCTAAAGATTATCTCTCACGTGGGTAAAGTCTGATGACAGTTGCACATTGAAAGGGTCAAGAGACTTAGTGACACGAATAATCTCCTTGATCAAAGAGAGACGTGGGTGGGGTATAAGAAAGGTGGTTTCGACGCGAAAGTTGGACATCTGGCGCCTAAGACCAAAGTAAGTGACTGTTTATCTTTACCCCGGTCAAGCGAGAAGTAGTGGCTTTGTTGCAGACAAGGTGGTGGACTAAGTCTAGCACGAAGAGAAAAAGGGTGGGGATTGGTAGGGAAATCGGGACTAAAAATGAGAAATAATTAAAATAAAATAAATAATTAATAAATAATAATAATTAATGCTGTGATAAAATTGAGTGACTCTGACAGCAAGGTTTTGACTTGTCACACCTCTAATTAACTAGAGTTACGACTAGACTAGATCTATATACTTGCACAGGCAGCTATTTTGGATCTAAAAACACATTTGAGCTCAAAACAATTTCCTGTTCAGGTTTTACAGAACTGAAATTAAGCTTTAAAACTGAGTGTTTTTATGACATTTTCTTGAGTTTACTCTAAAGAAAAGAGGTTCCTCTAATGGCTAGTGGAAATTTCTTTTTTGTCTCAATATTTCCAAGATATTTTAATCAGAAAAATTAGAAATTTTCAAATAACAAGGAAAAAAAAATAGGTCTCCCTACATAAACATTTTTTTAACCATACACTTATAAAATTAATTCAGCTTTCTAATAAAACCAAACAAGTCAGCGACCCTTTAAAAGTTAGCACATTTTTTTCATGTACTAAAATTTCACTAAGGTCGGGATGACCTTTTATCAATAATGCCCATTTTTTACATTAGTAAAATAAAATTAGTGTACACTAATACATGTTAAATTGAATTAATCACTTCTTTATACATATATTATTGATTATTAACATAAAATATAATAAAGATCTGTTGGCTTGGCAGTTCTTTTGGACAGTCGATGTCCAGATACAAGTAGGTAAAATTTGTAAATCTAGGTATCTAAAATATTCTTTCAAAGAAATATACTTAATAGATCTAAATCTTAAATCTGAAGATTCTTTTTCCAATCTACACTATAGTTCTATAACTAGATTGATCTACATCAATTCAAAAGCTTATTGTCTTAAAAACTTGACAACAGGGAGCATTTATCTTTTTATAAACTCTATTTAAAGAAAATTAGAAAATTTTTTTCTTAATTTTCTAATAATATTTTAAAATTTTAAATTCATTTTGATTTGCCACTTATAAATTAAAATTCTTTATTGAAACTGTTCAATTTGATATATATATATATATACTAGCAATATGTTACCCGCGGCCCGTGGGTCTTAATTTGCGTATCACTTTCGATATAGTCACTGAGAGTGCTTTGTAAACAATTAAACGAAATACTAATTTTAAAGTAAAGCAAATGCAGACGCTTGAATGTAAAAATAGTATGAATGGAGCTATCAAAATAGTCAATCGACTTAAATCAATTTTTTCAAATAAAAACTTTTGCTTGTAGGCCTACATATATTTGATTAAAATTTGAAATGAATATACTTATTTTTCTATATTCATGTGTTATAGTATAAAGTAGATCTTGAGTTAGAAATAGATCTAGAACTACACTAATCTAGAGTTAAATAATGGCTTGGATATAGTTTAATCTGCGAGTGGGTGAAGGCTTCACTCTGCGCATGTATATATGTATACATATATATATGTATAGTAACTTACGCCAATCGAACATCTTCATGTTAAGGTACTTCTCGAACACCCCACTGTATTTTATAAAATTTTCCTTTATTTCAATGATTATGACAAAACTGGTCCATTCCTATTGTGCATCGTCCATTTCTTTATAGTTTAGATATATTAAGTTTCATTTTCACCCAAAGATAATTTTTTTACCCTTGACAACAAGGCTCCAAAAAATCTGGTACTTTAATAATGAGTGAATAAGTAGTTAACAGCCAATACTAGACAATTGGCAACAAACACATCAACAACTAAAATGTTACTCTGTACATCACCATACAAAACTCTACTGTCTCTCTTTCTGGACTCGTACATCAACACCTGAGGACTCAACCAGGACCGACTTCATGGCCGACTAACAGTCCCGGTCTCGACGCTCTCAAGTCTTGAACTGCCGCTTTCCTACACACTGTGTCACTCGTACACACAGGCTTTTGATCACATGACCATAATAACATTGGTCATATTTGCGTGTAATCGTAGTACTGTCCATGGTCCCGCTAACCTGAGCGATTCACGTGTGTGTCAGCTGAGCCTATAGTTAACCCTTTAGCGCCGCCAATAAATACCAAAATTTAAAGATTATATCACTTTTGAAACACCATACTTTTCACAAAATTTTAAGATTATAACACTTTTAAAACACCATACTTCTCATGTATTCAAGAGTTTCTTATGATGTTCGATTCTTAAAGGTAGCAGTAAAGCAGTATTCGAAACTTTAAGCTCTTGAAAGCATCGACCTGACCCACTTTAACATCAAATCTAATTGTAACGATGAGATAAAACATATCTACTTTTTAAGACAAATGGATGAGGAGTTAATAGATACAATCATTTTTTTCCTAGGTCTAATTCTTATGCAGATACACAAATTCAAACATAAAAAATGTCGGCGGCTGAGCTTAACTTGTTTGAATGATGTCAGTTACTCTCTATATATACTTTTGTTTATGTATTTACAATAGTTTCTGAAATATTCACATTAAAAAAAAATTGCTTCACTTTTAAAAAAATTCTCTATATAAAGTCAATAGGATGTCAGGAGGGAGGAGGCTTCAGACAAACTTAAAATCTTAAGAACATTTGAACCAATAATTCTAGCATCATAAATTTGGTGTTGTTGGAATACATTTTAATGATTTTTATCCTCTTTCATTCTATTACACATTTTTTTGTATGTAATCATTGTAATGTATAGCATAGGATCAAGTGGTAATTAGCGGTCTTTTAAGTCAAGTGTAATTCTCTAATGTGAGTAATGAGTGAGTTACTAGTTACTCATTACTTCATTTATAGCAATAGTAAAATTTAGTTACACTTGAGTTACTGTTAAAGTGTTACTCTGGCTAATATTATTAGTAATATTAGTTATTAGATCTACCTACGGTTTGGTCATACTCATAGTAACGATGATACTGATAGGTTTGGTTTACTTACCACATATTTAGAAATAAACTCTAATAAAAAAGTGTGAAAAATCAGATAAATAGAAATCCTATAGATTACATCAGTTCCGTAAAAAGAACCTATTAGAGGAAGTGATACTAGTCCTAAGTAAAACAAGCTTTCTAGTAACGCAAAACAACATCCTAACCCTAAACACATTTTTATTCGTTTTGATCATTTAAATCGCTTAGCGGAAGTAAGCTAAAGAGAATGTAACTATGGTTTCCAGAGTTGTCAAACTTGGAAAAACAAATGCACGAATTAAATTATGCTGAGGCAACTAGATATATGCTAATTTATGACATTTTGCCTGTGTGGTGGAGCAAAGAAATCGGAAATAACTAATATCTCCGGCGAAATTCAATGAAATAACGCATATCTAAGACAAAATCAATTAAATTACTCATATCTCAGACAAAATTTGTACAAATACTCCTTCTTCCCTAGTGCTATTAGAGCATGGAATGGGTTGCCTGAGCTAGCCAGAAAAACCAGTGACTTGGCAGAATTTAAGTCATTGGTTAATATGCATGACTAAATGCATGACGCGTAGGACGTAATCATCTTCTTTTTTGAAGTAACGTCTGTATTATATAAGATAAGATAAATCAATGAACGAACGCATTTCTCACTTCTGTATTAAAAAGCATTAGGGTTTATTAAAAGAAATTTCTAAAAACCAAATAAGAACATAAAACTAAAATGTTATTTAACCTTGGTTAGGCCAATAATAGAATATGCATCCACCGTTTGGGACCCCTCAACTCAAGAAAACATTAAGAAACTGGAACAAACACAAAATAGAGCAGTGAGATTCATAACAAACGAATATTCACATTTTGACTAGAGTAACACCATTAGTAAAATCACTAAATTTAGAAAGCCTACAGGACAGAAGACTCAAAAGTAAAGTAGCAATTATACATAAAACACTGAACAATAATCTTCAAATACAAAAACAAAATTTAATAAAATACTCTGAAAGACACAAAAATAGAGGCACATTCCTCGTCCCATATGCTAGGACAAATTTGTACAAATACTCCTTCTTCTCTAGTGCTATTAGAGCATGGAATGGGTTGCCTGAGCTAGCCAGAAAAACCAGTGACTTGGCAGAATTTAAGTCATTGGTTAATATGCATGACTAAATGCATGACGCGTAGGACGTAATCATCTTCTTTTTTGAAGTAACGTCTGTATTATATAAGAAGATAATAGTGATCGATCCCCTATAAACCTGAGGTTTTCAAACATTCTTTCTAAATGTATTAAGTTGCTAATGAAAATAGAAGGTTCTATTGTTTGTCTCAAACTTTTCTCTCTACAACTAAGTCTTCATGTTTATTTTGAATATAGAGAAGCATGGTTAGGCTAAGAAAATGAGGAGTGAGTTCCAAGCCTATGCTCAAAATAACGAAATGGTCTGCAAACTAAAACTATGTAGTAGAAAACATGGCACAGCAGTTGAACAAGGGCATTTTCTACTTCGAGATGCATTCATTCAAAAATGTTTAGGTCTTATCACAGAGAGCCAACAGAGTGGGTATCTGTACTGTTCTCTGAAGCACTATTCTGACTCTAAAAATCTAATACACTTAGTCTTAGCATAAGAAATTATAATTTCTCACATTTCAAACAAATTTTGTTATAATGTCCACAGATATAATCAATAAACAAACACAAGATTCTGTGCTTTATGTATAAGGCTTTCTATAATTTAGTAAATGTGAAATTCGTTTTCTATGAAGATCACGTTACAGTCCATTTTCGTAGATCCTCATGGACATCTCATAGAACCCCAATTTATTTTTTCACTTATTGTACTTCACCTCACTTACTTTGTATTCTGGTTGATCATCTAGTTTAAATCTATATTCTTTGATTTTGATTTTTTCTCAACACATGTGCACCACATGCAACCCACTTGCACTACTTCACTTGCACATATACTCACCTCACCTACTCCGCACGCCCCCCGTACACTTGCACAAGTACGCACCTCACCTACTCCACACCTACTCCGCATGCTTCCACACCTACCCCCCCCCCGTACACTTGCACATGTACGCAACTCACCTACTCCACACACACCTCACCTACTCCGCACGCTCCACACCTACTCCGTCATACACTTGCACATGTACGCACCTACTCCACACACACTTGCACATGTACGCAGCTCACCTACTCCACACACACCTCACCTACTCCGCACGCTCCACACCTAACCCCCATACCACCTACTCCGCACGGTCCACACCCACCTCCCCACACATGCATCATATCTACCCCAATACACACTACAATACACGTATACATATATGGGAATTTACAAATTTGCACACTTACTCCGCACACAACCTTCCATACACAGCTGCACATGTACGCATCACATCTATTTATAATTATTATTTTAGTAATTTTTTTAGAAATATATTATCATATTATATATATTGAAAATTATTTGTTGTGAAAAACTGCCAGATTCGAGATTAGAAAGGGGTTTGATTGAGAGACAGACTATCTAACCACTAAGCCACACATCCACGTGAGATGTGACAGAAAAATAACATAAGAAGAGATGGATTTTAAATCAACTTAATAATGAACAAGTGAATGATAAGAAGCTTTCATATAAAGTTATAAAGTCAGAGATATTCATATTTTTTATCTTTGGAAATTGAAAATTTGAATTAACTATAGATCTAGATATAATAAATAAAAAAACAGCGGTATTTTGCGAGATGGTCTAATAATGGGTGTATAGAATGTATATAAGATGGCGTCCATAAATTCTAGGCAAAGACTCTAATTAGGCTACATTGTATTCGCTCGCAATATTTATAAAACTACTTACTTGGAAAAGCAACAACAACAACAACAAATGTAATAAAAATGTAACAAGATCATTTTAATGGGCAAATATATTTGTAATGCACAAATTGTAAGCCAGTTTAATTTGCACACAGACATTTAATCTGATGATGTGACAAGACTATGACCACAAGTGACCATTGTAACTCTGCATAGAATAGTCATATCAGTTGCCCGGTGGATCACAAGGTCTTATATTCGTAATCAGCAGTTTTATTTACAGGGAGGTTTTCATCCACTAGTTGTATAGTTGAATGCCTGTTGCAATATCATCTAGCAATTCAAAATATGAAAAGAGTTATCTTCCCAATCCACAAATCTGAACTTCCAAGTTGAAAACTTTGCTGGCAGTAAGAGGGGGAGAAAGAAATGAATTTGTTACAAGATCATTGAAAGTCTTACACAATATGGCCAGGGTATTGATAGAAATTGTGGGGGATAAGAGATTGTGAAGTAGGTAAACCACACATAATGTGCAGCAGCCATTGATCTATGTATACTTATGTATTTTTTCTTCAGTTGAACATCTTAAAACTCAATTAAATAAAAAGTAAATCCAGCTATGTACTAGTTCACATCAAACATAAATTCATTATGATTTGTTTTATTTTAAATTTTGTGAAGCTCAGTGAAAATAATGACATCAATAACTGCTGACCAATTAGCTAGTTCTCTTTCCTTTTATAGTCTCCTCAAAGAATTATCTGGGTTGTTACATAATTCTTTTTAAAAATAAAATTTTGTTACATTTAATTTTATTTTTATTTATTAAAACACTAAAACTATACAATCTGAAAATAAGGTTGATTATCATTCTACGATTGGTGTGTGTGTGTGTGCTTTGTTTTTAAACCATTAAGTTGTAAAAAATGTTTGTAAAATGTTTTACATGTTTCGGATGTTCCTTCAGAGTTGAAGATAGTTTACTTCCTAGTCCAAACCTCCCGCAGGACGACGGGGGATGGGAGCGGGCAGGGTTTGAACCCGGGACCATCGATAAATCCGAGCGACAGTCCAGCGTGCAAACCGCACGACCAGGCAGCCAGTTAATTGAGACTATTACTACTGTTGGTTTTCTCATGTTTTGTAAGGAGAAATAAATAATTGTGTCAGCTTTCATCATGATCCGAGATTGGAAAGTTGGTGAAATAACGTGTACAAATTGTGTACAAGACAGAGAGACAGACAAAGCATGTTGAGTTTATCGTGTAATTAAAGTATAAAAAATGAAATTGTAAGGGACAAAACATGAGTTACTATAATTGCAACATGTACATTTTAATAAGCAAAACAAGCAAAATACAACAATACCTAAATGAAAACAAACAAAGCTTATATTAAGTGTATCAATTAGTTTGGGTCAGTCGGGTCATAAAAATATATAAAGATCAAGACTCAGAATGAACAAAGTTACAAATCAGTTTGTGTGGAAAACTAACTCAAAATCGACCCCCCGAAAAGGTCCGCTCGGGCAGTTAAAAAAGCAGGTTTTAATATTTTCAGAAAGAATATTGAAACTATTAACTTCAAACTATCAACAACTACAAAAAGATATAAAAAGAAGAGACGTTCTCGTGTCGAAAGTGTTAGCGATACAGTTGTATTATTCGACTAACGACTTGATACCACAAGGATACGGAGATTTATTAATGCTATTATGATTGAATTGTTAATATTCATATGTATTCAATGAAATGATGATTATAAAGATATAGTTAAATCCTAGGTGTCACTTACAAAGACTGCATCACGAATGAAGAGATTAGAAACAGGGCATTTACAGCAATTGGACCCCCAGTATGACCTGCTAACCACTGTCAAAAAAACCTAAACTCAAACTGTATGGCCACATCAAAAGGTCATCAGGGCTCACAAAGATCTTTTTTCAGGGAACAGTACAGGGAAGAAGATAAAGAGGAAGTCGGAGAAAGCGATGGGAAGACATCAAAGAATTGACAGGCCTGTCAGTGAGTGAAATTCTATCAAATGCAAAGGACATATATGAATGGAGAAAGACGTATGAGAGATCTTGTGTGGTGTCCCAACGATCCACTAGACAAAGGGATAGGAGAAGGTGAAGTTGAATTGAAATGTGAACCTGTGGCCTAAATGCTGTCATTGATCTCATTGTTTTGTATAGGGGCCAATCTCTCATTTGAATTCTTAACAAATACACATTTTTCCTTTTTTACTTTTAGGATACCTCAGCTTTTTAGCTTTCGACTTCAGTTGTCGAGCTGTTTACATCCTAGGAATCCTTGGGCTTTTGCCTCTTTTCTTTGCCTCTTTTTTGGGCATTGCTTCTTTTTTGGGCTATTGGCCTCTTTTATTTTATTTTTTTAAACAAAAAGATGCATATTTTATTAGTAAGCGTACAAATTAAGTAGTTACATTTTAAAGTACAATGATTGCAAACATGGCAATGCAAATAGTTACATTTAGTTTGTCATAATATTTTAACGTTTTAAATTGCTTTGTATTTCGCGTTACTTTTCCAATAGCATATAATAAATAGTTTTTAAATTTAAGGTTCTTATAATAACTGTGGTGAGAATGGCAACAATAGGTAATTAAATAGAAACAATCAAAAAGTGAAAGAAGAAACTTAAATGATATTAAAACATTAAAACATTTTAAACATCGTAGTCACATATTTTTCCACTTTGTCTACATTGCTTATGGTTGTTTCCCTTGTGCTTTGCTACATTACCCCAGTTCTTTATATTAACTTCTATCAATCGAGCATACACTTCTATGTGTGTACACAATTATGCGAACATAGGCATTTAAACATTTATATTGTTTCTTTTGTTGTCTCCCTTCATATGACAATTTTTTATTTCCTCCCTTGAAATTCGGAAAACTACTTCCTCATCATCAAGGTGGAAATCCTGTCTGTTAGAGTCAGTATCTAGGGAGTTTCTGTTCTGAGCCAATTTCTCTGTAGACTGCACAAGCATGCGCAATATTGACAATGGTGGTGGAGATTTTTTTTTTTTAACATTAGTAAAAACTTTGACGTATGTAAAAAAAAGATTCAACTAAATACTAATTTAGTAATAATTTGATGCAAAAGCTTGTTGAGATATGAGGTTATGTTGATGCTCAATATAAGAACCACAGAAGAAGAACAATGTCTGTGTAGAAAGTAAACGTCTGCAAGGTAGTAAGAAATAATTATTTGTATGTAGACTGCACAGGTATGCACAATACGGATAGTGGTGGTATTTTTGCAATATTCGTAAAGAAGCCACTATGGACATAATTGTTATAAAGTACAAATTTATACAAAGAATTGTTTGTTTAGATATCATGTGGTCATGCTTGATTCTCAATACAGGAACAACAGAAGAAAAACAGTGTTTACATAAATCGTAAAAGTCTGCCCTTGTTCTTAATTTCTTGGAGTTACTCTTCTTTCCCCTTTCTTGGTTTTTCACGTGTTCGCTCCGATTCCTTATTGTGCTTCCGTCCTTTGAATTGCCGGCCTAATGTTCCATTTCGATATGATTCTCTGTTTTAGTTACGTATTCCTGATAATTAAACCTACGCTACAGTTCACGTAGCTTATCACTGCTTATTAATTGTTGTTGTAAGTTAAATTCTACTTGTATGCATACTAAATATATTTTTTTTTCTTAAATATAGGTAGCTTATAGGACTGAGATTATTTAACTTAGTAATATGGTACAATTAAAAAAAAACACATTTTTGACAAAAAAAAACTAAAAACATTAGCATAAATGTGTCATCTCCCTTACTAAATACTCTCCCGTGTTTGCTACTATTAGTAGTGAATAGTTGTAAAAATGATGTATTTTTATGAAAAAAAAAACTGCTTGCGGACAGACAGACCACACAAAAACTAATAGCGCCTATTCCACTTTCGGGGGCCGCTAAAATCTGTGCAATTAGAAATATTTTTGATGGATTTTACGGTAATTTTTTTTTTGAAAGCATTTTTTTTTAAAAAAGAAAGAACGGCTTGTATTCGAAAGCGTATCTCACGCCTCCTTGGGCCGATGTGCTAACCACTCTGCTAGTGAGGTACTTATAATTACAGAAGATTGTATAGTTATATAATATTTGTTTCAAATTATAGTGGCGTCCTATAAAGAGGACTAATTTAGCTTATACCACAACTTCAGTCAAGTCTTTCCCTTGTTCGAGATACCAAAAAATAATTAGTTACCAAAAGTAAATAAGCTAGTTGGTTAATTTTGTTTTTACTGATTCTTGTGTTGTCAGATAAAAGAAATAAGTTTGCAAAATTTCAGCTCAATCCGAGAATGTCGGAGAAATAACGTGTACAAACTTTTTACCAGACAGTAAGTTGAAACAAGCCTTGTAAAAACAAAGATGACAAAGAGTTAGTCTTCCTGATAGATCTACCCATGGTTAAAATACAGGTTTCGGTATTGTTAGCATGTATTTCAGAGGTTATGAACTTACAAACTATTCATATAAAACATTAGTCTATGATCACTCACATCCAAAGAACGAAACAACCAGCGTGAGCTTTGCACGTTATTCTACATGTGGAGAAAGCGATTTGGTGTAAATCTTTCACCGTCCTCATAGTGGCACATCTTGGAAATGCCTCATAGAAAACAGAGAAGAGAACAGAGAAGAGGAATCCTAATCACAGGGGTAGAAAACAGATGTACTATTAAAAATAGCGGCTTTACTCCTTTCAAAGACAGCTCAAAACAATGTTCATAAATGATTATCTGAATTCGCTCTTCATCCGCAGGATAACTTGTTATCTTCATTTTTTTTCATAATTTAAACCACGGGTGGGCAACCTTTTCCTATCGAAGGCCGCATTACACAAAATGTTGGGAATGGGGGGCCGTATATATATATATATATATATATATATATATCGATATATATATATATATATGTATATGTATGTGTGTGTGAGTGTGTGTATGTATACAGGGCTAAAAAAAATAGGTGTCGGAATTCAGTCATGGATTGCCTAACATTTAACTACTAATAAATTAATAATAAATGTCAAAATACAAGAAAAGTAATAATTTTTTCCACACATTGAAAAGGTGTCGCTACGCCGTACCGGTGCGCACCGTCACAAAAAAGCACTGTATATGTACTTGCAGCTTTAAAAAATAAGCTAGCTAGCTGTTTATGTCTTTTTATTCACATTTACATTTAATTTTTTACACTGCCAGTTGAGGAGTTAGCGATTTCTGAAAATATTTTTACAATAATTGTTTTTAAAATTTTGTTATCGTCTGTTTAGATCTCACAATTTCACCACAAATGAACAGTTGTACTTAAGTTGAAGAGTTTTAGTTTTAACACTCGTGCATAATGTTCCAGAATTGTGGAACTAGTTTACTAGTTATCCTTGTGACTGCTGTCAAATTACAGTCAATCAGCATCGACCTGTTCCTACACGTGTTTTTTTTTTTTTGAAATAGAAAAAAATGTTTGTTTACGTATGTATGTGCACAAAAATAATGTGAAAGTTTAGCAGGAAAGTTTTTTAAAGTGTGGAAAAACAGCTTCTGGCATTCATAAAACCATCGCTGAATAATTGAATGGAACTTCTCTTTCAGTTCATAATTTACTTGGAGGTATGTCCTCTAAAGCTGATCCAGCTTCTGCACTAATTGGTGAGCTGAGTGTAGTGAAAACTGATTCAAAGTTCTTGACGTCTTAAAATTAGCTTTTAAATTCCACAATCAAAGAATTTAAATAAGTCTTGTACTTTTCAATCATTTCACTAGAAATATTTTCACCTTTCAACAAAGGAAAATGACAAAACCTGTTTTCACTTTCTTGCCTGGAGAAATGGGAAAGATTTGTTTGAACAGATTTAACATTTCATTTTCAATACTTCCGATGAAAACATGAAGTCTGTCTTCAACTCTTAATATTAGAAATATTAGTAAAAAAAGTCACAGTCCATTTCTTCCTTGAGATTCCATATCTTCTCACTACCTTGCCCATGCTAAGCCAGCGGATACTACTGTTGTAACGAACATCGGAATGTTTTGTTTCCTAATCTTCAAGTACTCATCGGAACTGCCTGTGGTTAAGACCCCTAGCAGTGATAAGTTACATTACTGAGATAGTTTGGTCAATAATATAATTGATATTCAATTCAGCTCTGAGCAAACGTTTCCGTTTAAAGTTTATGGTTGAGATATCTTCTTTAATTTATTAAAAACCTGCTATTCTCAGTCAAAACACGGGCTCCATCAGTTGTTACACTTGCCATCTTGCTCCAAGCTAGCCCAAGACTTTCAACACTGTTCTTTAAAGCATTGAATAAAATAGTTCCCTTTAACTGAATTTTTCGAAATATTGCAAATAAAAATAATAGTTTACTTTAAGTTTTTTTTAGAATGACATGTAAAGACAATGTTTCTTTCATCTCAAAAATTGCAATAATATAGATGTCACGTACACTGTATCTACATTTAGCAATAGTCTATATTTAGCTTGTCGGCAGAATTTTTGCTACCCCGGGGAAATTTTCTATCACGCAGCAGGATCATGTTAGGAAATAAATTAATTTGAAATATTAATTATTGAACATTGAGCTGCATTTATTGGTTGGCATTGCAACGAGGGGATGTTAGACACGTGACAACGCTATACCTGGGAAAGATTCTAGATTTTTAGTCAGTGTCGTACGGAACGTGTTAGGATTCAGACGTATATTTTACATTATTGTGTAGATCATTTATTTAGCAGAGTTATATTTATTCTGTTCTATTCAAGTACATTTAACCATTGTAATTATTTGTGAATAGCTTTTCCAAGTTTTGAATTAAAGCATTTGTTTTAGACGAAGAGAAGTTTCTTCATTGAATATAGTAACACACTTAGATCGACTTAGCGGTTAGCAACTTCTAGATGATCCTCTTATCAACTGGCAACATTCTGAATGATCGTATTATCAACTAGATCTAGCTACTTCTATACGATCGTCTTATTTAAGACGATTTCAAGATCCTCGACAATTACGATCATTGATTGTGCTTCAACGTGACATCTTAACATCAAGTTTGATTGTAACATCTAGCACTATTGATGATCGTGACAATAGATATATAAAATTAGATATTTTTAAAATATTCGTATTTTCTGAATGTGTAATCTGTGGGCACACCTGATTTCTGTAGGTGTCTCCGGCCGCGTAAAACAGTCCGGCGGGCCGCATGTGGCCCGCGACCACAATTTGCCCGCCTCTGATTGAAACACAATTCTCATTCTCAAGAATTGCATTATAATTATGATTAGCGTGGAAATATTGACACAAATGTTTCAACAGCCATGCATCGTTTCTATCAGTTAGATCTAGATTTTAAAAAAAAGTCAAAATTTAATAGAGAGATAATCAGAGTGAGCTCTCAAGTTCATTGTCGCCTCAGGAGAATCAATCACTACAAGTCATACTTTGTTTAAAAAAATTAAGAATTAAATAAACGCTTATCTCCCCTCTGTGATAAAATAATGATTGATCCCAATTTATATATGCCTCTTTCAATACCTTCTTGCAAAATGAGCTAGACAAAAAAGAGCCGCAAATCAGCATTGCTTTAAAATGTAAAAAAAAAAAAAGATTTCTATGCTAATTTAGTCCAGACAAGTAGCATAAAATATACCTCTTTTTCTTGTAAAAGAAGAAAGACATTAAAAAAAACTAGTTTTTTTTTTTTTAAAAGATAATCTCTTCATATAGGCCTAGACTTTATAAATCATATAAAGCTATTATTTTGCTTGTTTTGTTTTTAAAAAGACTGACAGATAAAGTTGTTATCAGCTTTTTAAAGACATAAAATTTTTTCCTCCTCCCAAAAAAATTCTGGTTAAGGGAATGTATAAATCTACAATAGACTTAATAATATTCTATTGATATGCCGTTTGAGCCGATTTCGAGAAATGATTCCACCCATCCAGGTTCTGCATAACCATTCGGATATGCGACTCGAAAAGAGATATGTAATAAGCCATTGTATGCACTCATAGTTAAGACCTTCATAGTTCATCTTTCGGTCTCCAATGTGTGTCTTACGTTATTTCTAAAAGTTCTCAGACTATTTTTTGGAAGCCTGTCAGCTGTTTCTCTTGTCAGTGAGGCCGATTGAGTTGCAGCTGATCTTTAAAGCGCTTCTTCAGGTAGGGGCAACTCTTGTCTAGATCTACGCAATTTATCCTATCTTATGGAATGAAGAATACATGTGCCTTTATCTTTATGAGTAGGCTATTATATTAGATATTATTTTGTATTTAAAGATTATGGCTCAGTGTTTTATGTATTATAGCTACTGATACTTTACTTCTATCCCGAAGAGTCTCTAAAATTGAATGATTTTACTAAAGGTGTTACTCTAATCAAACCTAATCGTTGTGATGTACTTGTTTAGGCTGTCTTGAGGTCAACTCTAGATGACTTGAATTTCAATTAATTACTCTGCAAGCGTTTGAGTTTTATTGTTCGGGTGTATTCAGTGTAGTTGATCAACAAACAGAATAAACAAGACGATCGATTTAACGAGTAAAGAGATGTGGTCAACACTGATGAACAATTTATCATATATTTATTCTAAGAAAAGGCCACAGTAAAAGTCTATGTCAACTAAACACGTCTTTACGCTAGCGGATTCTATCGCTAACTGATTTTCCAGTCTCTAACCCAAAATATCCCAAACGTCACTAGTCCCGTTCAATATATGTCTTCTATGGTGCGTCGCTAAATAACTAATACTATAAACTAGGTGTCTAACATCGTTTGTTTAAGCATTTCTCTTAGCTAGCATTAAAAGATTGGACTCCCTGTACTCATTTCACTAAAAGAACATCTTTAACCAAATTTATCTTATCTTATACAATACAGACGTTACTTCAAAAAAGAAGATGATTACTTCGTACGCGTCATGCATGTTAACCAATGACTTTAATTCTGCTAAGTCACTGGTTTTCCTGGCTGGCTCAGGTAACCCATTCCATGCTCTAATAGTACTAGGGAAGGAGCATTTGTACACATTTGTCCTAGCATATGGAACGAGAAATGTGCGTTTAGCTTTGTGTCTTTCTGAGTATTTTATTACATTAAATGTCATCTCCCTTTCTTTAACTTGGGTGAAAAAGTAAGATTGTGATGTGTTTTCTTTTTAAATATGAATTAACTTATTTGTTTTATACCAATTCAGAGACATATTTATTATTTTATTTATAATTAGTATAAATTTTATTTATTAATATTTTAAAAGTTAAATCTAATTCAAAAGATCATCTTACAATACTTGTTTCTTGCCTATTAAAGAATAACATGTTGGATTTTTTTGAATCAATTTTTTTCTGATTCTCTGTGAGTGTGTGTACCAAATATTAGTAATAGTAGTGTATTTAAAAAAAAACAACAACACTTAACTATTCATTATGCACTATAATTTAATGACAAGCAACAGATTGATTATTTTAACACTTAAATATCTTCAAGATCAATTTGATACTTTGTATACAATTTGAAAACAAAATGATGTAGAATGGCCAGGAACTTGGTATTCCTTCTTTTTATTGTTCAATGACTGATTAAATTTTTTTCTGTCTTGTAATCATCAATCGATGGCCTGAAGAAAACAAAAACAACAGATACTAATTATTAACAAAATTGAGAGAATTTTAAAATGTTGAATCTACAGATCTAAAGCAATTCATTTTTCTTAAATAAACCAAAGGGAAATGTCAAGTTTAGCTATAAAACATTTATATTGCATTCAGAGTTTTCTTTCTCCTAAATGGGTAGCCAACCAAAGCTAACGAGCCCCTCCTGCCAGAAGCTTGCTGGTTTAGGCGCCGGTATCTCGCCTTTGCCTCTTCTCCTATCTTCTGATTTTCCTCAGTCTGTGCAAGAACAAAGGTGACAGAAGCGATTGCAACAATAATAGGAGAATCTCCCTCCTAAGTATTGTAGGCAAAGTCTTTGCTCAAGTGATACTTCCCAGACAACAAAAACTTGCTGATCGGGTCTATCCAGAATCACAGTACGGCTTTCCATCAGGGAGATCCACAATTGATATGATTTTCTTCATTCATCAACTTCAGGAAAAAAACAGAGAACAAAGGATGCCTTTGTATATTTGTCGACCTGACAAATGCCTCTGATCTAGTCAGCACAAGTTTTCAGTACTGTTTAGACGGCTTCAACAGTCTGTAGATAACAGGCTCAGAGAAGAACAAGCAGGTTTCCGAAGAAGCAGATCATTTGCAGAGCAGGTCTTAGTTCTACGAAATATCATACAACAAAGTCTTGAGTACCAACAACGGCTAACGATCAGTTTTGTAGACTTTAAGAAAGTGTTTGATAGTGTCCAGCGAAAATCACTATGGAAAATAGCCTGAGAATCCCAGAATAATTCGTCCAGATCCTAGGACACACACAGTCTAGTTGCTGCATTAAAACAGAAGAAGGAACAACAGAGTTTTTTTTTAGCATCTAGACAGGTGTGAGACAGGGGCGTCTCATCTTCCTTCCTTTTCCTCCTAGCCATCGACTACATAATGAGGAGAGCAATGAACCAGACTACCTTTGGTATTTCATGGCGTGAACAAAACCGAATGATGGACTTGGACTTCACCGATGACGTTGCACTTCTAGGGGCTACAAATAAATGCATACAACAAATGACGGAGAGCCTAGATAGAGACACAATAAATTGGCCTCCGCATAAACTTGGATAAGACTAAAATTTTGCGAGTGAGATATAAGGCAAAGGGCGAGTCAAAGACAAGTTCACTTACCTTGGCAGCATCATAACAAATGATGAGGATGCCTACCATGATGTAGAGTGCCGAATAGGAAAGGCAGGGAGCATTTTCCAAAGGATGTGGCCTATTTGGAAAAGCCAAGCCATTGGACTCGAGACAAAAATACACCTTCTCAACACAATCATTTTTCCAACTGCAACATATGCATGTAAGACAAGGAAGTCATGTGTCAAAATTGAGAAGAGACTAAATGTGGCTCAACAAAAATGTCTGAGACGATTTTGGGAGTCAGTTACACAGATCGGGTCTCAAACAAGGAAATCCTATGCCGATCTGGGAGTCGAACACTTAGTGAGGTTGTGACAGAACGTCGCATGAGGTTTGTGGGGCATGTTCTACGACGAAATGAGCTACTCATACCAAGAGTTGCAATGACATGGAGGCAAATACGAGGTAATCGCAAACAGGGACGTCCTCGTATAACTTGACGTCACACCTTCATGGAGGAGCTCAGAACAGTGGACACCAGGTGCGAGGAGTCTTCAGACATTGCCAATAACAGATATTTATGGAGACAGCTTGCCGCCCAACGCGCCGAACGGCGCGGGAGGACCTAAGTCTAAATAGGCTGTCCACCTAAGCTGCTAAATGAAATTGTCTCCTTTAATCAAAATATGATGGGTATTATGCAGTTCAACGGTGCCTGCTCCGAAAGTTTCAGTATAAACAGTAGAGTCAAACAAGGTTGTGTCCTGGCCCCAACCCTCCTCGGAATACTCTTTTCAATGCCAATCCACCACGCGTTTGACAAATCCACCGAAGGCATCTATCATCATTCCAGATTTGATGACAAACTTCTAAATATTGCCAGATTGAGGGCCAAACTAAAATCAGAACCACCCTCTTAAGAAATATGCTATTCGCGGACGACGCAGCGGTAGTGGCACACTCACAAGAGGAGACCTGAGTTGTCAAGTTCTTTAAGTTGGTAGTGTCGTGTGGTGCAGTTGCAGAGAGCCTGATTATTAAGATTCGTTACAACTGGTGTCAGAAGTGAGATCTTTTTATGGTTCCTACGAAAACGCTTGACCAACTCCTTGTGAAAAAACTGAAGCGAGAGCTACGTGATCGAGGGCTGAAGACAAGTGGAAATAAGGAAACCATACACGCATGCCTTTGAGAGGACCTGGTGGAGGAAGTTGCAGATCCGGACACGCATCTTTTGGAAGTCGAATTAGATGTGGAGGGGCTCTTGAACTCTATGCGAGAAGAGATGAATACGGGGCTAGGAAACACCAGTTCCAAGATATATACCAAGGACTTCAAGATAAATACCAAAGACTCAGGAATCAAAATCGAGTTATTGGCTATGAACCAACGCATACATGCTGTGGAGGAAAGAATCACCACTATTGATGAACAGATGCATCAGAGAGTTGACGCAGTGGAGAAGGCCATCGAAGAAATAAAGACGCAAGTTCACTGTAAGCACACTAATGCATCGGAAACAAATATGACGTCATTTGTACCGGAAGTCTCCGAACATGAAGCCCTCCCCCCCCCCCCATATTTGATGGTTCCGTGTCCTGGTCCGTGTACAAAAAGCAATTTGAGGCACCCGCTAAAGTTAACAAATGGAACAGTGAGGAGAAGAAAGGAACTGCCCTTATGTTCTTTCTAAGAGGAAAGGTATCCGAACTGCTTTAATCTCTACCGAACAAGCAAGACTTCGCCACTCTCGTACAAGCTATGGAACTAAAATACGGGGATGCACATTTGCAAGAAGTTTATCGAGTACAAATGAAAACCCGACAACAGCACCCCAATGAAACAGACATGGAACGCCTCGCACATTTGTCCTATCCAACCGCTACACATCATTACAGACGCTTTCTTTGATGCGCTTCGAGACCATGAGTTGAAGAAAGCCACCAGAGTTAGTGCTAAATGCAAGGCCAGCGAAGCCCTAGTATACGCTCTCTCTTATGAAGCTGCTAAAGACGCATGTGGGAGCACTCATCAAGGCCAAAGGCTGGAAGTCAAAGATTCGCACAACTTGTCAGAAGGGTGACAGAGGCACTGGATGAAAAACGAACAACTCAGATACCAGAAGATCAATCTAGGGCCCCTGTACGAATTTGAAATTGTGGTGAACTTGGCCATATACAAAGAATTTGCATCAGAAGATTTCGACAAACCGGAACCCATCACAGATCAGAAATGTATGCATGACAAAGTTCCCGGGGCTACCCAGCTTCAAAGGGGTGGAACCCGGTGACAAAGAGAATGAGAGTCCCTGCAACCGTAATCGCGGTCGCCGTGCTAGGGCAGAGTAGGAGCCTAAAAGCCAACGAAAAAAATGGATGTCAGAACTACCCCTTGATACTGGTGCCACACGATCAGCCATCCGGTCAGATAGCAAGACACAGATGACTGCATAATAGGGCTTGACTTCATGCTGAAATTTGGCTTGAATAGGGAGAATAGTAGATGTGATTGGTTCAAATAGAAAAATTATTAAATATTATTAACATAAGTAAAGAATTCGTATATAATTTGTGTAATTTCTATACTAAAATTCACTGCCCCCCGTCCTCAAAGGGTCGTTCAAGTGGGGGAGGGGCGATAGCCCCTAATGCCCCACCTCCTGGATCTGCCAGTGATTGTAATAGGGGTGATGGGCTGTAAGTAGGTCCAAAACTCTAATGACTTCAAGGACATCAATGAACTCAATTAAACAAACCTTCTATTTATACTTTTACAATCATTTCTTCCAGAGCTTCGAATCTTCTCTGTCAAGATTCCTCTTGTTTTCTAGAAATGGACATCAACGACTTTTGACTTGACTTCAGAATCTATTTATTTAATAAAAACTTAAACAATGTGTGATTTTCTTTAAAGATTTTAAATAACTAGAATAAGGTCAAAGCTTTCTAGTGTATCGATCCGTGGCACTATATGGTTGTAGTTAGAAAAAAGAGATCGTTGATACTGTATTATGACCTAGATTGCTGACAGAACTAAGGTATATTACTGAACTCAAGGAAAATAACCAGAATTATGTACTTTTAAATAAATGCAACAAAGCAACGAATTGAAAAAATATTCCTTCATCATTACTCTGAATGGTTTATTGGTCAATTAAATTAAATTTTCATATTTTTGTGTGTTAGGATTTAAATATTCATTTTTAAAAGACATAACCAAAATGTCTATATTATAAAATTACAACTGTAATCCTATCTAATAGATGTATTTATAACCACTGTAAATGTAGGGCAGATTTAAAGGCATATATGTGTTCTAGATATTGATATTGTATTTGTTAAAGTCAGTATACTTTGTAAAGCTCACACATTGAAAGATAATATAACAATCTTCAGATTAAATAAAAAAAGATTTATCTTCTAATCTTATAATTTTATAAACATTTTAGTGCCCAAGAAAGGAAACTTGAGAACTATAGAACAATAAGTCTGATCAGTCACCCAAGCAAGATAATGTTATGAATGATTCTCAAGAGAAAAGCTGAGGAGGTCCTTGCCAAAGAACATGCAGACTTCAGAGGAAAGTTTTAGGACATCCATAGGAGTGCAGCAAAGGTGTATTCTCTCTCTGGTTCTTTATAACTTATTTTTGAAGAATATTATGATGAAAACTCATAGAAGAATTTACTCCTAGCTTGATAACAAATAGGCAGCCTATTTCGAATCTCAGGTTTGCAGAGGATATAAACCTGATTATTTCAAAACTGTTGCAGCTAGAGCAGTTGGCGAGGAAATAAATGCTGAAAACAGAAAAATATTACTTTGTGGTGGAGATAGTACGAGATGTTGCATACAGTTGATTGGCCAAACATTAGAAAAAGTCATTTAAATACCTAGGATCAAACATAACAAGAAATGGAGGATGAATAAAATAGATAAAAACCAGTTTAAGCTTGACATAAACTGCCATGAGCAAACTGTGGAACATCTGGGAGAGTATTATCAGCTTCCCAGTCAAATTAAAGGTATGTGACGTTTTCGTGCCGCCGTTTTGGTGCGAGACCTTTTGGCGCAAGCTGCAATTAGGGCATTGAGGGATTACCCTAATCAAAAAGGAACTGTGCCATTATGGTCATGTTTTTAAGGTTTGATCTCATATATTTCTATTATTAAAATTAGTTTATAACTCATTTTTTTGTTAAAATAATAAATGTAATTAAAAGACTCATGATGCAGGCGCAACAGTTTATGAAAGTAAAAGGTAAAAAGTAATCCGTAATTAGGCTACTGAATAATGCTCTGTTGAACATAGACATTATTTAACAAGATAAATAGTTTCAGTGTAATGAAATGATCAGGAAAATTTGCATCTTGAATACTATTAGGCATACATAGCCTACAGGAGTAGCATTTTATCATGGTCACAAATAGTAACTACAGCTAAGAGGGCCCACACTGCCCACAGATCAACACAATACTTGCTTCAGCAATAGCCCATAACACTGCTAGAGATTTTTTCACTCTTCAAAGTCTTAGTCTAACTTAGATTTAGATCTAATCTATTGGTTATAATAAGAGTCTACATAAAGAGTACATAGATCTAGCTGGTGTGCATTTCACAAATAAAAATGATAATAATATTGGAGGCGAACAGTATAATATTTACTATTTAATCTATAATCTATATTATTATTACTAGAAGTTATAAGTTATAGTAGTATTAAAAAAACTATTTAATCTATATTATTATTAGGGCACTAATCTATAAGTTGAAGTAGTATAAAAAAAAACTTTAACTACTATTAGGTCTACTTTTTTATTACTATTATTATTATAGTATTACGAGATCTAGGTAGCCTACTATTAGTTATAGACCTATATATAAATATATTATAAATAATTATATTAGATTTAGATTCGGCAATTTCCGCATTAAGTTCCTTTATTTACCGTTGCTATCACGGCAACAGGCGGCCACTTTTTGCCAGATGGACTTCGTTACTGATGCAATAATAAAACAAAAAATAAAATTGAGGAAGAAGTTTTTTAGTTTGCTGCCAACTAAAAAATATAATTCTGATAAATAAATATATATGGGTTAGTAAGTGTAGACCTATTTTATTTAATCAAAACATATACTACATTTTAATATATCGAGAATCTATAGCATTTCTATACATTTTTATGTGTTTTATAGCTCAAGTTTGTTAATAATAAAATGTTTATGTTCTGTCTTTCTCTGGCAATTATTTAATAAAGTTTAAAAAAATCATCTCATGTTTCTTCTTTTTTTTTCCAATTTGCTAATGGTTCAATTAATATTGCGTGTGTGTGTCACCGATGTTTTCCCTATTATCCTATACGTGGACTTTTTTGTTTACATTTTTTAATAATTAATACGGGTATTTAAAAATAAAAAATTTTTTAAAAATTTACATACCGATTACCCATTAGCCTAGCTTATCGTGATTAATGCCGGCCCTCCTTATTTCTCATTCTGGACTTGGGACCAGACTAATGGTGGAGTTACCGGCTTTTAATGACACGACTACGGTACGGTACGACGGTAGAGGAGACAGAGATGCTAGTTGATATATCCAGAAGCGGCCTTAGGGGGTGGCGAGTGAGGAAATTTAGGCACCGGTAAATTAAGCACTTTTTGACAAGGCGGAAAATTAGGCACTCTTAAATAAATTTCCAGTGCCGCGTCTCGGGCGGCCCCACGATACCAGAAATATTTTTATAGAGTTTGTTGAATCATTATTTGCGTCGATTGAAGGCATATAAATCAATATTAGAGGACTGCAGACAAAACCTTACTAGCTAATACTTATATGCAGAACAATTACAATACAGTACGTAATTAATAGTCTAACGGCCAATGGTACGATACCTACGTAAAGTAGCGCTTTAGGATTTTGTAACAAAAATAAGGCGTAGAGCATTAGAGCCGAACTAGCTCATTTGGTTCATGAGATATTGTCTAAATACTTTTAATAGTCTACGCTTATGGCTCATAGTCTACGCTTATGGCTCACGGGCAAAAACAATGGGGAGGGGGGTATAGGTGGTAGAAACAGACAATCCCAAGAATAGGGAGGGGAGGGAATACAAGTTATCTAACAAAGTCCAGGATGACATCTAGATGTGAGAAGGTGTAGGGAAATCCTTCGGCCAGCTGCGCGTCATTGATGTCCGTCTTTTCTACGCGGTACCTGAGTAGGGGGACACAACCAATGGGGAAACAAATTTACTAAACTAAAAAAAAAAACTCACACGGTTTATTAGTAAAAATGTGAGTGTAGTTAAAGTTTCAAATTATAAATAATTTACTATGCATTTAAATGAGAAAATTCAACTTGTGATGTAATACAAAATTGATAAAACTATATGTATCAAATATAAAATTGATAAATCAATTTATTTGGGAATAATAATAGCAAAGGAAAATCTGTCAAGTTATTACACTGAGGAATATTTTCAGAGTTCTTCATAACATAATGAATCAGGCTCCCTTTCACAGACGGCTACTTCCAAACATATTGGGTCTACATGTCGATCATCAGAATCAACTTTTTACCGCACCACCCCTATCCTTTCAAAAGTGCGCCTCCCCTTCCAAAAGCACATCTGAAGGGTTAAGGTAGATAGGGAGAAGGCGATTAGCCTATTTTATCGCCAACACTCTCCCATCCGAGTATGTGTCTATCATCATAATCCTTTGCTTTATAGTTGAAGTTGGTGGGGGGGGGGGGAAGGGGGGACTGAAGTGGTAACATTTACTACCCTACACTCAAACTTGACTTTGCGTTTGCTAAGGATTTAGAAGTTGCTGATTTTTTTAAGACTTAAGATTAAATTTGTCCTTTAAGTTTGTTGAAAAGTCTTATAATTATCTGCACATTACAAAAATTTTCAACAGAATGATAAATTTCAACAGAATGATAAATTTGATCTACAAATAAATCTAAAAAACTTGAAGTCACGTCAGAAATCTCTTTAAAATTTCTAAGACTAATGACACAATTACGGTACTTAGTGAACAAGCAAAGAAGATGCTGACAGAGATCTAAAGACTTCTCTATGAACATCAAAAGTTCCCTGTATTGACAGTAAAAAGTTCCCTGTAAGCAAGCATTGATGGTCACTTCAAAGCTTGACCTTCATCGACCTACAGCTACACGAGTTCCTGTCTGTTTGCGCAATGCATCTTGCCCTGCTACTGAATGATTCGCACCTGGACGTCATCATTCTCTGGTCAATCTATTGTTTCCCTATCAAAGAATATCTCAAGTTTGTCCGCGTATGTCTGCACCCTCACCCACCTCTTAGCCTCTCCCAGCCCGTGTAAGGGACTCTGGGGTTTAGTTCTTTACTACACACCCCTCCCAGCCCGCTCCCGCGGTTTCACCATCATCCTCTCCCCCCGCCCGCTCCCGCAGTTTCACCCCCATCCTCTCCCCTCCGCCCGCTCACGCAGTTTCACCATCATCCTCCCCCCCCCCCCCATTTCAGTGACCACATTCCTTTACTCTAGTCTAGATTAGATTAGAGACAGTCATTGTACCTGGTATATATCTATCAAAGGAATAAATATTTATGACATTCTTTTCTATAAGGACATAACCTGTTTATAGCGTGTTCTAGATACTATGCAACAAGCCTCATAACACACAACAATTATTGCAACTTTGTTGAAAAATATTACAAGTTGTCAGCACCTTAAATCTACATACGAAACATTTAAAATGTAGAGTGTTTATCTATACAATAATCCCATCCTATCTATTTAAATTCAATGTTTATAGCATAAAAAATCGGTACCTAGATTTACGCTTTTTCGTGTTATTACTGTCATTCTAATTTAAGAATAATAATGTATACCCCCCCCCCTTTTTTAATACTTCAACCAATATAGCATATATTCCTATTAATTCTATTTGTTTTATTTTCTTTCTCTTCCTAACATGTTTTAGCTCACTGTATTAAAAATCAAGTAGGTTATCCTCCCTTAGAAATATTTCTTTTAGTCTTGATCCAGCAGCTAGACAACGTAATAAAAATCTGGCCTGCACCAATATGGCTGCCTAGAAACGTAAATAAATGAACTAAATGCAGATCATGCCTTAGATTCTAAGTATTATCCCTAGTCGGCTACGCTGATCAACATGAACATCTAGTTTTCTAGATCTAGATAGTAGTACTAGTGATATATATATAACTAGTAGTAGGCCTAGGGTCTAGTTATAGATCTATAATTAATCGTCCATGGATCTACTAGATGATAGATAGATTATTATTCTACATCTAGTCAATCTAGATTGGATCTAGAATTTAGATCCCAGATTAAAAAAAAAAGTTTCCATTGAAACTTGTTTACAAGTGTTACTAGACAATATCCCTATTATGAATTGGTTTTTTTATTCTCTCCCATCTTTATTATAATTAATAAAAAGCTAGTAGAACTTGGACTTCATTGGCACTTAACAAATAGTTTTAAATGTGTATACAATGATATTTTTTTATTAGCAATAAGAGACATGGGCAGGCGTATACTTTTAAAAGCTAAATAAATATCTAGCTAAATCTAGATGTTTTTACAGGTAATATTGCGAAATTGAAATAATGGATAAACTGAGATAAACACAAGAGGTTTGCTCTTCCATGTCAAAAGTTTAATAAAAAATCACGTGAAAATCGTGAGTTCTGTTCAGTGAGGGCTAAAAAGGCTCTATGCAAGCAACATTTGAATACAAGCTTAGCTCTAGAAATCTAGATCAATATTTCAAGTCTCATCCTTGTTAATCTATTTAATTACTTTAAGAATATAAATCTGCACTGGTGCACTGTCTTATATAATCTAAATGTACCGTTGTTCAATTCAATTAAGTACCCATTCATAATTTCATTGAATGACAGGGATATGATTTATAATACTGAATAATCTCTCTCTATATAGTATTATTTACTAGATCTAGAATATGATAACGACAAAAGAAGTTAGCACACTCACACTTCTTATCTTTCATGATTATATTAGTCTAGATCTAACCAACAATGATCAATAGAATGAGCACAAGATCTGGTGACATAACATGAAATTCAACTAATTTTTGTTTGTTGCATTTTGAAGAAGAAAAAGGTATTCATAAAATAACCTAACGATAAACCATAGCATATAATGATATATTTTTAGTGATGATTAACAAAGTTGGATAGGGCCCTACATCTAGACTAGACTTTTACATCTAGATTAGATAAAACTCAAGATAGATCTAAATTAAAAAAAAATTAGAGCTAGATATATACACTGGAGGCACGGTTGTTGAGTGGTAAAGCGCTGACTTCTGAACTGGTGGGTCCTTTTTCTGAGTCCAACCAGCCCTAATGGGTACCTGACATTAGTTTGGAGAAAAGTAAATGCTTGTGGTCTTGTGCTGGCCATAGAAAAATTTGACATCATCTGACCCAGGAATGACTAGGTCAGAAAGGGAAACTTTACTATAGCTATAAAATAAAGCAAACCAGAAACCTTAAAAAATGTGTTTCTAAGACATTTTACAAAAAGTAATCCTATATCTAGATGCAGCTAAGACACTTAAAAAAATATCTAGATCTCTTAATCTAGTTCTAGAAATTTTCTTCTAAGACTTTTTTATCCTTGTGTTGTACAAAACTTGTTGCCTTTCTGTAATCAGCAGCTGTTTTGGTTTACCTCTGACCTTGTAGGGCCTATGCTGCTAATCAATCTCTAATAAAAGTATTCATTAAAAATTTCCCTTGTCCTTATTCATTCTGATTTCAATTAATTTAATATAATGAAGAGTTCTGTGATTAGTCTAAGGCATTGGTGGAAAGAGGAGAGATTCTGAGCCATGCAAACATTATATGGACCAAATTATTTTATTTCAAATCTTTTGTTTATTTACTGAGTAGTGTAGTCAACAAAGAGCAGGGGTGGATTAACAAGTGCTTCTATGAAGCAGGTGGGATCAGAACTATTTTCTCAGTAAACACAATCATTCCTCCTTTTTGAACACTTGTTAGCACATTGTCCAAGATGGAAATAAAAGCTCCATCCAACAATATAGACAATTATGTGGCACATCCATTCAGTGTAGCCAATGAGCAGCACAAAATGGTAACAGCTAATTCATGTTGGCATTAAATCATTAGGTTGGTTTATATGTGTGGCTCAAAATTTTGGACGAAAGAGGAATAGTGAGATATATACCGTCTATAACCAAGATGTGCACTTTTTAAATAACCCACCAAGGTAGACAAGGTTTTATGAACCCCCATTTGTCCTTCAAGGAAATAACGTTTTTTGTCAACAAAACAACAATAAGTAGTCTATCAAGACAGGCAAGTCTTTGTCATACAGCTAGTACTCTATCAAGGTAGCCAAGTTTTTGTCATACAGCTAGCACTCTATTATGGCAGCCAAGTTTTTGTCATACAGCTAGTAGGCAATCAAGGCAGCCAAGTTTTTGTTGTACAGCTAGTACTCTATCAGGGCAGCCAAGTTTTTATCATACAGCTAGTAGTCTATCAAGGCAGCCATGTTTTTATCATACAGCTAGTCCCATCAGCCTCACTAGCTGTACTTGCAAACTGATGGAAAGAGTGATAAATAGCAGGCTCACATGGATCCTTGAGTCAAATAACCTACTCACTGAAGCCCAGGCTGGCTTTAGAAAAGGTAGATCAATAGAAGATCAAATCGCCTTCATCACACAAGAAATAGAAGATGGCTTTCAAGAAAAGAAACTAACAACAATTGTGTGGGTTGACTTAGAAAAAAGCATTTGACAAAGTCTGGGAACAAGGTCTCATGCTCAAGCTAATCCAGCATCACATATCCCACAGAATTTACAACTGGATAAAGGAATATCTAAATAATAGAAAAGCCTAAGTTTGCATGCAAGGACAAAGAAGCCACAAAGTGGGTATAAATAATGGCGTCCCCCAAGGAGGAGTCCTATCCCCAACACTTTTCCTAATATTCATAAACGATCTAAATCAAAACCTACCAAGAAAAGTTAAAAGCAGCATGTATGCAGATGACCTTGCCTTAATTAGCACAGAAGAATATGTAGGAACATCGATTGGGGAGCTAATCACAACATCCTGAAAAAGACCTATACCAGTTACGTAAGACCTGTACTAGAATATGGTGCCACAGCATGGGGCTCAGCAGCCCAAACCAACCAAAGAAAAATAGACAAAGTTCAAAATATTGGTCTAAGGATAATGACAGGAGCAATCAAAACAACACCCATAAGAGCTATGGAGGAAACCGCTGCCCTGATCTCTCTGGATGAAAGAAGAGAAATAAAAATCTTTTCCCAATTCACTAAATTGGAAACCTTGGAGAGGCACCCACTAAAAACAAAAATCCACAAAACTGGCACAAAAAACCGTCTCAAAAGGACCAATTTCATACAGGAATCTCTAAACCTAAAAAAGAAACACCAACTTGAGAAAATTACTCTGGAATCCTCGATACACTATAATGAATCTCCACCCTGGGATGAAAGCCCTCTTCCTACTATAAGGGACCATATTGAAAACATAAAAAGAAAATCTGATTAATGACCAACAGAGCTCAAGGAAATAGTGAACTGTTTTCTACAAACCAATTATCCTAGCAATCAGCGGGTCAGAGTTTACACGGATGGCTCATCCCATAAAGCCACCACAAATGGAGGAGCTGGAATACTCATCGAATGGCCAGATGGAGAAAAACTAAAAAAATCCATTGCAACTGGAGAGCTCTCTGTGTTTCAAAAAGTCAAAACCAGGGAGGAAATACACTCCATTGATTTCAGGTCAGAGAACAATGAAGACTACAACAAACTGTTCTCGCTTGAGGAACTGAGGGAATCGCTAGACAAGTCACATGACACAGCGCCTGGAGAAGATGAAATCCATTACCAGTTCCTCAAGCACCTTCCCGAACCCTCATTGGCAGTCCTGCTAGGGCTCTATAACTGTGTATGGCAAACAGGCGCTTTCCCAAACAGCTGGAGGAAAGCCACAGTTATACCGATACCTAAACTGGGAAGAGACGGCTCTAACCCAGCTAACTATCGACCAATAGCACTAACAAGCTGCATCTGCAAAACCATGGAAAGAATGATTAACAGTAGGCTGGTCTGGTACCTGGAGAGGAACAAAGTGATTTCTAACTACCAGTGCGGATTCCGGCAAGGGCGGACAACTACTGACCACCTGGTAAGGCTGGAAGCTTATATTAGAAATGCATTACTCAGAAGAGAACATCTAGTAGCTGTATTCTTCGATATAGAAAAGGCCTATGACACAACCTGAAAACATGGCATTCTACGTGACCTGGAGCTTATGGGGCTTAAGGGACATCTTCCCCGTTTTGTGGGGGAATTCCTGAAAGACCGAAAATTTCAGGTTCGAGTGGGCAAGCTAAAATCCAACCCCACGAACCCTGCTTTCGACTCCATATTTAACCCCACAGAGGTAGAATTATACAATCGAAGGCCTAACGTCATACAGCCGTTAGGCCTTCGAATGAGAGAACCCATCCAAAATTTAACTCCACCCATTGACCAAATCTCTAAAATAGAAACCCCTCAGAATCCTCCTTGGCTAATGAATAAACCCAAATTAAATTTATCCCTCCTTAATTTCAAAAAAGAAAATACAGACCCAAGCATACTACAAGTCCACTTTAGGGAACTGCAAGAGAGCTACGGAGATTGTGGCACCATCTACACAGACGGATCCAAAATTGATGGAAAGGTCGCGTGTGCCTTTCGGAACAAAACAATCTCCCGTAGACTCCCTGATGGCTGCTCCATCTTTACGGCCGAATTGCATGCACTATCGCTTGCACTTATGGCCATCAAAGCATCAGAAAGGAGGAAATATATAATCTGCTCCGACTCCAAATCTGCATTGCAAGCTTTGGGGCGGATGAAGACTGACATTCCATTGGTACATAAGAGTCTGAAGCTGTTGGACCAAATAACAGCCGATCATAGGGATGTCACCTTCATCTGGGTCCCCTCCCATGTGGGCATTGAAGGAAACGAAGCCGCAGACAGAGAAGTAAAGAGAGCCCTAAATCATGCGGTGTCAGGAACCCAAATTCCCTGCTCGGACCTGAGACAAAGTATTGCCTCTGCCACCTACCAAGAGTGGCAGGACCGAAGGGAGGCTGAGACTCACAATAAACTCAGGCAGATTGTGGCGGATGTCAGGTGGCGGTCCACATCTAAGGGTCTGACAAGGCGTGGTAGCACGACCATGTCCAGACTTAGGATTGGCCACACCTACATCACGCACTCTTTTGTGCTGAAGAAAGAAGAGCCCCCACTTTGTGAGTATTGTGACTCTCGCCTCACCGTGGAACATATCCTCATCGACTGCCCCAGATACCAGGATGTCAGGGAGAAATATTTTAGAGCCACTAATTTAAAAACACTATTCAATAATGTCGACCCTGGGAAGGTACTGGGCTTTATCCGGGAAGTGGGGTTGTCTACGAAGATCTGATTTATGAATTCTGTAGACATGTACTATTTACATTAGATTTTTACCAAATTATTAAATTTTTACTACCTCTACTATTTTAACTGTGAATAGACCTTGATTTTAATGATTTGACTGTATGGAGTTTGGCCCTTGTTGTGTGGAGGGAGAGTGGCCCTTGAGGGACTGCAGGCACGACATGGCCTAAATTGTGCCGATGTGCCCAAAATAAAAAATCAAATAAAAAAAACACCTCATATACAACTAGAAGGAAATGAGAAGGCTGACACACTCGCCAAGAGTGGGAGAACTAACTCACAAATAAACTCTGCACTCTATCCAGAAAAATTGAAAAAATAATTGTAAATGAAATAAATGAGAAATGGACAAGCTCTCATCCAAATCACAAGAAAGATGACACTTACTATAAGCTATCCCGACAAGACCAACATCTAATCTTTCGACTCAGGACCAGACACAACAGAATGCGACAACACATGTACCGGAAGCTCAAAATTGGAACCAGTGGAGAATCACCAGAGAATGCAGACCACGTCCTCCAAAACTGCTCTCTATACCAAGAGGCCCGTATAAGACATTGGCCCCAAATCACCCCAATAGAAAGGAAACTATATGGAGAGCTCCCTGATCTGGAAACCACTGCGCAGTTCATCTCATGTATTGGTCTACTCATCTGAACACTCCAACATTAAGCAGCTTGATAGAGAAATGGAAGTTTTTGAGCACTTAGGTTATGTTTGCACTCAATTTAAAAATGGGGCACCGTAGCACCTGTAACACTACTGGTAAAAGTTTTTTAAATAAGATTTTTTATAAGAAAATAGAACTTATGCTATACTTGCATTATAGCTAAATATATAGGCTATTATTTACTGCAATATCTCAACAATAATTCAAGCTTTTATTATAACATGACTATTATATCACAAGATGTTGCTGGTGTTACAACGGGACATCAATATGAAATATATAGTTTTTTTTGTTAATACATGCTGAAATACAAATATTTTAAAGTCTGTAAATACCTTACCAATTATTCTTTTATTAGTGATTCACAAAATAGTTTTCTTTAACCACAAATGAATGTAATAGGTCTTTGTGTGTGTGTGTGTTCAACAATCCTTTAAAAATATAGTTGACATAACTGCCACAAACAGGACCTAATCATAGACTAAAAGGTGCAGCTTTCTGACTTTCAATGCACCAAGAACAAGATTTAAAACTAGATTTACATATAAATTGAAATATAGAGTAGATTTAAATCTACACTAGACCTATATTACATTTTGCATTAAAGAATAGAGGTGGGGTGACTAGACAAGGGTTTAATTTATAGCATATATAAACTATATTAGTGACAATTTTTTTTTTTCATTTTGTAATTTCTTAACAAAAATACAAAAAGAAAAAAGTATTGGTTTGTCCTATGGGCAGAAGGCTATTGCAGGTAACGCCCCTCTCACCTGGCACAATCCTTTTTCAATTTATATTTACTAATGATAAAATTTGAGATCAGAGTGTGTGTGCGACATAATATACAAAAGGGTTAAAACATCAATATGTAGCTTATATTATTTAGATATTCAACTAAATTTGTTCAATTTTCTCCATAAAAATCGCCCCCCCCCCCACCTCACTGAATCGGCTAAGATACCAAAAGTGTAGTGACATAATATAAAAATTATATGTTATTCAACAATTTCTTTTCACAAACTATGATTTCTAATTAAAAGTAGGACTGCCCCCCCCACTCAAAGGGTTTAGGTTGGAAGAGCAGTAGATGTATTCAACTCCCCCCATCCAATCGGCAAACAGGGAAACAACACAGTATAAAGATTAGTTAAAATATCAATAACAAGTTTTAATTATATGGATATTCAATTGATTCTGTTCACAAGCTGTGATTTCTACAAATAAATTGGACCGCTCCCCCCCCCTACACACACACACACGAAGGTTTATGGTTGGGGGGGGGGTTGGGTTTGGTCCCATCGGCACCTCCCCATCCCACCAAATCAGCCAACATATTAGAGGGGGAGGAGCAGTAATCTAAAAATAGGCTGAAATATAAATAATTAGTATATATTATTAACATAAGGAATAAATTCATATACAAATTGTCTGATTTTTTAACCGTCCCTACCATCCGTCCGCCCCCCCCCCCCCCCGATCTGCCAGTGTACTGACCATGTCTGCATCTAATATCTTGTATTCAAGTCAATGAGACATAAATAAAAAGATTCATTTTTGATAGTTGTAATTAGATACAATAAATAATTTAAATAAAATAGATAAACAAAAAAATTCTTGTTTTTAATTTTTAGGTCTATTGAATGGTAGTCCACGCTGTACATCACCTTTTTGGATTTTGAGAAACAATTCGACAGTATTAAAGGAGACATATGTCAATAAACCATTACAGGGTTCCACTGATACTCACCATCATCATTTAGCATCTGCCTCCTCTCCCATACCAACAAAGTGCTCATACAATGGACCTGATGGCATCTGTCTCCTCTAATATACCAACAAAGTGCTCATACAATGGACCTGATGACATCCGTCTCCTCTTCTATATACAACAAAGTGCTCAGGCCAAATTGATCAGTGTCAAAGAAGCAAAGAAGACTGGATTACTGATCAACAAAATAAAAATGACGCTATAAAAAAGTGTTAGGCTCAAGCAAATCTGAGAGAAGTCAGTCATCAGTGAAGCCAAGGATTATGGAAAAAACTGAGAGCAGATAAAGAAAGCTGCTCAAAATAGAGGTTGGTGGAGAGTTGTGGTTGCAGCTCTATGCTCACCTGGGTACACAGGAACAAGTCAAGTAAGTCAATTTTTAGTGTTGATCTGCTTTCTATGTGCACTAGCTTGATTTTTCTATTCCATCTTTTGTCTTGACAACTACCATATTCTTGCATCATTTCTGTGACTAGTAACATTCTTATCATACAGCTGAAATATTCTTTCATTGCATTGTCTATGTTCAAAGAATCTAGTTTGTATTTATTTTGTTATTCACTCAATTTAAGCTTGAAATTTTTAGTTAAGGGGAACAACTTAAAAAATTAAAAAAAAAGACAATTTGCTCCTGAGGGCCTCACATGTTTTGAGGGAAATCTCACATTTATATTTAAGAAATATAAGACGACAAAGAGAGTGAGTTAGGGATTAAATATATTTAAATGCCAAGATAAGGAAATGTAAATCATGATCATATGGGCAAATCTTCTGTTATTTTAAATTGTAAAATGTTTTGGCTGGATGAAATTTATCATATGAAGTTTGACTGCATCTCCATGACTTAATCTTTTCTTCCTTCTCACCAAAATAATGTCAACAATATGAAGATAAAAGCTACAGATAAATAACAAGGATATTGAATAGTCCCTAGGTCAATGCTGTACAACAGTCCCATCTTCTTTCTTATTTAAAATCATACATGGTCTTGGTTGAAGGCTATGTTTGATTGCATACATTCTTCAATAGTGCTTTCTATTTGAAAAGTCATTATGACTCAAAATAAAATAATTTAATATTTTGAGGGAAAAAATGTAAGAATTGAATATCATTTTTAATCATGATTTATTAATATAGAGCAGACCCACATAAGTTAATGTTAATACTTTTTTTTTTATGCCATCCTATTCAATTCAGAAAGGACATAGATCCATTTTCATAAATGTATTACTATTACATACAAATATAATATTAAATTTAATTAATTAATTAATAATTCTTTTTAATCTTTTATTTTTCAGGCTAAGAATTATGTACAAGTTGGATAATAGTATAATATCAATGAAATTTGCTAACTTGAGCATTTGATGTGGTGATGGTAAATACAATAGATCGACGTCAGGTCAGATTTTTGCTTTTGTTATTACTAAAATTATAGTTTCAGTTGGAGTTGGAGTTACTACTAAATATTCTATTCAATTGCAATTGTATTTTGTTTTGTTGCTTTTTTAAAATCATTTTTCATGATCAAGATTTCTGACTTCTGCTGAACTGAGTAGTTGATATGGAAACAGTAATTCGCATCAATCTACATCAGGTAATAATTTTACTTACACATTAGCTATTATTAAAAAGTGATAGAAAAATACCAACACATTTTTAAAAACATACTTGAGTACTGTACAGAGTACTTTAGGGTTCATTCAAAACAAGAAGATACACTTAGTTAATCTTTTTGTGGTGAAATTTAATGTATATGGCTATTGTTTTTTTAAAACAATAATTAAAATGAAAGTTGATACTGTAGTGTATTGGATCACCTATTGAAATTGAGAATTGCTTAAGAAACTGTTCTAAATGTATTGCAACTATATAGTTTTGAAAACTAGGCATAGTGTTCTATTTTTGTTTAATAGTATTTTATTTATTTTTAAGTGTCTCTCTTTGCTACAGAGTTAGACATGACTTTTTCAAACTAGAAATTACACTTATTGGCCAATTAAATAATAAATCAATATTAAGTGGCTTTGCATTTTTCACACTTGTCAATGGCAAATAACCAATGTTTAGTAGCACAAAAGGATCAACTTCTTTTTAGGAAACAGTGGCTCTCAATTTGAAGTGCATAAAAAAAATGCTGGTGTAGACATTTTATAAAAACAAATTTTTTTTTCCAAATACAAAACAATGCACAAATGAAAGGGATACTAAAAGTCAAATAGGGTTGAGCCTTAGAAAGCAGATAGTTGCATTTGGGTTTGCAAAAGCAAAAAGGGGTTTAATGCCAAAATAACACAGCCAGCCAAGAGTTTATTCATGATACATTTTAATATAGGTAAAATGTTATAGCTCAAAAGTGTTCAAAAGGGAAGAGAGATGTTGAATAGTAATTTGATAATTACATGTTAATTACTCAAAGAAAAGGCACTTATACCTTATATAGATGAGTTTTTTTTAGTGTTGTTTTTCACATGTATATAAGGATAAACAATTATTTGAGACAATTATTAGTAAAAATTGTGATTTGCTGTGTAAATTAAACCTAAGATGCTGAAAATAATAAAGCAGCTCAATGACTTTAATTTTTTATTTTGCATGACAAGTGCAGGTGTTAACTAAAGAACAAGAGTTCTGATGTCTACTTGCTGTACAGACAGTTCAAGAGGACTAGATCAGGTCATGTAGTCACTTTTATTATCTCCCTTAGTTTTTAGTTTGTTTTTTCATGTTTCAGAACTTTCTTCAGATTTGAAGATTATTACATCCCAGTCCAAAATTCCCACAGGATGACTGGCGTTTATTTCATCCCAGTCCCAACTTCCCACAGGATGACTGGGGATTATTTCACCCCAGTCCAAACTTCCCACAGGATGACTGGGGATTAAGATTTAGACAACAGTCCAGAGCACATACCACACGACCAGGCAGTCATCCTATACATTATGGGTCTCATACATTACACTAAATTTCTTAGAAATGTTCAACTATTAGTGTTATCATATGCTGTGTTGTTTATAAATTAGGATAACATGATGCATTTGATAGAAAACCTAACATAAAAATTTGTCATAAACGCTTAATTAAGCTTAAGCTTGAGAATTACTCAGTAACAAGTAAAATATCATAAGATCATTTTTAAGAAATTAATCTGCTTCTAATTAAAAACAATATAAAGTGATTATTATATGACAATATTACAAATTAAACTTAATAACAATTAAATAAAATATCAGACAATTAGTATCAAGCACAATAATTAACCCTACCAGATCTTAAACCCTAAACCTAATTGTCCCCAATGATGGAGTTCTAGAGCCCCACTCCTTTATTTCTTACTATCCTTCTGGCTGTAATAAAGTTAAAGAGAGTGCTGTGTCCGTGCCTTGTGTCAGGAAGAGAAGCCTCCTTCATTTGTAATGTATACCAGACAAAGTGCTTTTAAAATTGATATATGACAATACATCTTTATTTTTCTGAAATACAATCTCTTTATTTTTCTCTTAGTCCATTTTTAATCCAGATGTTTTCTTAACAGATTCCATACAACAACAATAGTATTTCTAATTCAGCTACATCAGTTAAAAAGCTTAACTTTTTATCTAGGCATTCTGACGGCTACATAATATTCACCACCAAACTTAAATACTCTGTACATGTCCTTTTATGTAACTTGTCTTCTTCAACCTACAAACCCAAAATGTCTCCAACCTATCCTTTCTATAAATGATACTGTTGTCTTCGAGTCTGAACATTAATGAGGAATGCAGTATTTCCCGTGGCTATGCAGCCCCAGCTGTGACATACATATTTTGCCACATCCATCCGCTGATGGTCGATTAAGATTTTTTTGTTGCTGTCTGCATATTTGTTTTGGTCTGAAATGTGTATCACGCAGCCTTTGTGAGTGTCCTCCAGCTGTCTTGTTCTAAGGCCGCATGCAGCCAGGTGCTCTCTTCTATGTCAGCTAATGCAAGTTGATGCCTAAGCTGGTCTTGGAAGCGTTTCCGTGATGCAACTCTTTTATGTTGACCACCTTTTAGCTCACCAAAAAAGACTGCCTGATACAGCACAAATAAAAGCCTCAAAACCAAGGCATAAAATATTTTAATTCTTTTCAGTGAAAAGTTGTTCTACAACATTGACTTTGACATTTTCCCACAAGATAGTAAATTAAAGGTAACCCTTCTCACCTTGTGATCTATGGGGCTGATGATGTCTAGCTCTTATCTTATCTTATATAATACAGATGTTACTTCAAAAAAGAAGATGATTACGTCCTACGCGTCATGCATTTAGTCATGCATATGAACCAATGACTTTAATTCTGCCAAGTCACTGGTTTTTCTGGCTAGCTCATGCAACCCATTCCATGCTCTAATAGCACTAGGGAAGAAGGAGTATTTGTACAAATTTGTCCTAGCATATGGGACGAGGAATGTGCCTTTATTTTTGTGTCTCTCAGAGTATTTTATTAAATTTTGTCTTTGTATTTGAAGATTATGGTTCAGTGTTTTATGTATAATTGATTCTTTACTCTTGAGTCTTCTGTCCTGAAGGCTTTCTAAATTTAGTGATTTTACTAATGACTAAACAATCACAATGACTAAACACCTTTACTTCCCCAAAATCAGTCAGGTACCCATAGAGTTGGCTGGACTTGAGGGTGTCCTAAAAATCTCCAATAAAATCCCAGTCTTTGTCAGGTTTTTAATTCGAGTCACCTCAGCCACTATGCACCTATGCCCCACAAGATAATAATAAAAAGGCTTGTCTTCAAGTCTGAAGATTAATGAGGAATGTTGTATTTCCCATGGCTATGCAGCCCCAGCTGTGACCTACATATTTTGCTACATCCAGGGCAAGCATAACCATTGTGCCCCAATGGTCAATTAAGATTTTCTTTTCGCCACATGCGTCTGTCCTTGGCAGCAGATTTTCTTTTGGTCTCAAATGTGTATTCAGCAGCCTTTGTGAGTGACCTCCAGCTGTCTTGTTCCGAGGCTACATGCAGCCAGGTGCTCTTTTCTATGTCAGCTAATGCAAGTTGGTTTCCGTGAGGCATCTCTGTTACATTGATCACCTTTAAGCTCACCAAAACAAAACTGCCTTTGATATATTTTCCCATCCCATCTGGGATACAGGCTTGTGATTTTGTCAACCCTTCGATATGGATCTGAGATGTGGGTACTATACAGAAAGCAACTAAGACTACTAGAGCGCTTTCACCAAAGATGCTTGCACTCCATGATGGACATTCGGTGGCAACACTACACTACAAATACAATGTCCTTGCGAAAGCAGGTATGGACAGTATAGAGGAAGTATTTATGGTCCGCCCCACAAGATATACATGTTAAAAAACGTTCATCTAGACCAGCTGGATTTATATTTTTTCATACTTCATTAAACTAAGATCTGTAATCTCAAAAAAGAATCCACTGTGTCTAACATGACCTTTGCCTTTACTTGTCCTCCACTTCTAAAATGGTCTTAAAATTTAGTGTTGAATTTCACAATAAAATCTTGTATTAACTGATCTTCACCCTGACTAAAATGTTAAATTTTCTCAAATTATTAAAGATATCTGCAAGGTTGTCTTCTTATCTTATCTTATATAATACAGACGTTACTTCAAAAAAGAAGATGATTACGTCCTACGCTTCATGCATTTAGTCATGCATATTAACCAATGACTTAAATTCTGCCTTGTAAGAAGTTGTCTAGAAACTGTCACAGCCTAACTCTCGTTGTAGGCGTGTTGACTTGAATTGAATTATTATTATTTATATGAAATATTTATATGAATATGTTGTAGATGCCTCTTGTAGATACCATGATATTCTTTGTCTTCTTAATTAAATACTTTCACTTGCGCACTAAATTTGCTAGTGCGTGAGAACACCAACATGCTGAACTCTCTGACTACAATATTTAAAATAAGTAATAGACTCACTGGTTTTTATTCAAATACAATATAATCACAAAAGATATGGGCGACCTTAGCCATCACAAACTACATCCAATGAAATAAGTCCTGAATACAAATCAATTATAATAACCTCCATACTTGTACATTGCTCTATTGTCAAAAATATCCATAACACTCCTCTCTCTACCAGAGTCTAAGATCAACTGCCTTGTCCACCTCATGGTCAGCTTCCGACCAAACAAAATCTCGTGCTAACTGCACGGAATAGTTCAGTGACTACAAGTCACCAGATATTACAGGGGTTCTAAAACTGATATGACAGAAACTTCATGAGAATAATGAAATCTATCTGGCATTTAAGATCTGACAGTTGTACCTGTTCAAATAGTTATATGCATTTTTTTTATTTTATGACTATCCCTCTTTTCTCTGATTTCAGGTCAGTGATACTAGTAGCGCTGCATTTACAATTAATAATTCATAATTGAATTTTATTTATACAGTAACTAGCAATGCACAATATTACAATACTAACTCCCTTGCTAAGGGGAATAATGCTAAAAGTGACAAAATACACATTTACACAGTATTATCTCCCTTGTTTACAGCTTTCTTTGATTCCTTTCAGAATTACTGCATGCATCTTGTTTTTTTTTCTTTAAAATATGAATGCAATACATATACATACATTATACACACTTATAACACATACAAACACCATTTTTTTCTCTTTAGCAATGCATAAATACAGACTATTTCAGCCAACTGACTAAAAAAAATCATACCCCTATTTTGGAAATAATCTCCTCAATTTTTAAACAGTAACAGCTAGATGAAACTTGAATATGTGGAAACATAGTACTAACCAATGAGCTCTAATAAACATTTTGAAATATTTCATTTTATTGATATAGTTACATTATCTTATCTTATTCATTTAGTTAGATGACATCATTTTCATATTGAAATTTTCATTTGCTTAACTCATTTAGTTAGAATTATAATTATCATTTTGAAATTACATTTATTTAATTAGGCATCATAATTTTATATTTTCATTTACCATTTAGTTTAATCATCATCCTCATCATAATTATCATCTAGAAATCAGTAAACTATCATTAAATTTAGTTTGTATTGTCAGAATGACATTATCATTATCCTGTGTTCTTTTTAAAAGTTCATTTTGTTAGATATTGTAGATGTTAACTAAATCTTTCTACTGATATGTAAGCTTCATTTTACATTAGTAATGTCAAGTTTAAATTATTTTACTTTGTTAGTATTCTTATGAATTGAACCTTTGCAGAATTTAGTTTTCTCTTTCATGTTTAATCCGTTACCAAAAAAAGAAAAAGAAAAGAAAAAAGAAGAATAAAAAAAATGAAAAAAAGTGAAAAAAAAAATGTATTCATTTAGCTCATTTAGTTAGATACCATCATTATTTTCATTTTGTATCATCATACAGTCATCTTCTTCATTTCGTTAGATATCATTGTTATCAATATTCATTCATTGAATTTCTTTTAGTTGGATTTCATCAATATTATCATTTTGTATCATTATTCATTCATTTCATTCATTAAGTCAGATTTCATCATTATTACCATTTGTTTTCATTCATTCATTGTATTCATTTGGTTATATTTCACTGTCATTATTATCCTAAAATTATTGTATTCATTAATTTTGCTCATTTATTTGGATACCATTTTTATTATCATCTATCATTATTCATTCATTAAATTCATCAAGCTCATTTAGTTATACAACATTATTTTTTTAAATCATTATTCATTCATTTTGTTCAATTGTTATCATTTTGCTCATTTAGTTAGATATCATTATTGTTATTTTGTATCATTATTCATACATTTTAGTTCATTCTTTTAGTTGTGTTTCATTCATATTATCATTTTGTATTACTATTCATTTATTTAGTTCTATAACATTATCATCATTCATTTTATTCATTTGGTTAGATTTTATTGTGATTATCATCTTAAAATATTATAAGTCATTCATTTCATTAAATTATTGTATCATTATCATCCTCACTTTAAAATATATTTCTTTTATTTAATTCACTTAGTTAGATTTCACCATAATTAACCCCATTTTATACAGTTTTCATTTTGCTTTTTCAATGTCATCCTCATTATCATCATCAAATATTTCATTCAATATCATTTTGTATCATTAATCATTCATTTAATTCATTTCATCATTATTATCATCTTCAGTTATCTAGTTCAATATCATTTTGTATCATTAATCATTTATTTCATCCTCATGGTCATCTTCAATACCATTTTGTATCATTAAATCATTCATTTTATTTATTTAGTTGGATTTCATTATTATCACTTTGTATCATTAATTCATTTAAGTTACATTTCATCCTCATTATCATTTTCAAATATCTAAATCAATATCATTTTGTATCATTAATCATTAATTTCATCATCATTATGCTAATTTAAATACATTTCATCCTAATTATCATATTCAAAAAGCTAGTTCATATCATTTTGTATCATTAATAATTCATTTCATCCACATCATTCTCAATTATCTAGTTCAATGTCATTTTGTATCATTAATCATTGATTTCATCCTCATTATGATAATTTAGTAACATTTGATCCTGATTATCAACCTCAAATATCTAGTTCAATATCATTTAGTATCATTAATTATAGATTTCTTTCCTTTTGTTGGATTTCATTATCATTTTGTATCATTTATTCATTTAAGTTACATATCATCATCATTATCATCATTTTCATATATAGGTTTCATTATGCTAATTTAGCTACATTTTATCCTCATTATCATCTTCAAATATCTAGTTCAATATCATTTTGTATTATTAATCATTCATTTCATCCTCATTATCATCTTCAATTATCTAGTTCAGTATCATTTTGTATCATTAATCATTTATTTCATGCTCATTACCATCTTCAATTATCTAGTTCAATATCATTTGGTATCATTAATATTTCATTTCATTCATTTAGTTGGATTATATTTTTTTCATTTTGTATCATTTATTCATTTAAGTTACATATCATCATCATTGTCACCATTTTTATATAGGTTTCATTATGCTTATTTAGCTACATTATCATCTTCAAATATCTAGTTCAATATCATTTTGTATTATTAATCATTCATTTCATCCTCATTATCATCTTCAATAATCTAGTTCAATATCATTTTGTATTATTAATCATTCATTTCATCCTCATTATCATCTTCAATTATGTAGTTTAATATCATTTTGTATCATTAATCACTCATTTCATCCTCATTATCATCTTCAAATATCTAGTTCAATATCATTTTAAATCATGAATCATTTATATCATTTTGTATTATTAATCATTCATTTCATCCTCATTATCATCTTCAATTATCTAGTTCAGTATCATTTTGTATCATTAATCATTTATTTCATGCTCATTACCATCTTCAATTATCTAGTTCAATATCATTTGGTATCATTAATATTTCATTTCATTCATTTAGTTGGATTATATTTTTTTCATTTTGTATCATTTATTCATTTAAGTTACATATCATCATCATTGTCACCATTTTTATATAGGTTTCATTATGCTTATTTAGCTACATTATCATCTTCAAATATCTAGTTCAATATCATTTTGTATTATTAATCATTCATTTCATCCTCATTATCATCTTCAATTATCTAGTTCAATATCATTTTGTATTATTAATCATTCATTTCATCCTCATTATCATCTTCAATTATGTAGTTTAATATCATTTTGTATCATTAATCACTCATTTCATCCTCATTATCATCTTCAAATATCTAGTTCAATATCATTTTAAATCATGAATCATTTATTTCATACTCATTATCATCTTCAATTATCTAGTTCAGTATCATTTTGTATCATTAATCATTCATTTCATCCTCATTACCATCTTCAATTATCTAGTTCAATATCATTTGGTATCATTAATCTTTCATTTCATTCATTTAGTTAGATTTCATTATTTTCATTTAGTATCATTTATTCATTTAAGTTACATATCATCATCATTATCATCATTTTCATATATAGGTTTCATTATGCTAATTTAGCTACATTTCATCCTCATTATCATCTTCAAATATCTAGTTCAATATCATTTTGTATTATTAATCATTCATTTCATCCTCATTATCATCTTCAATTATCTAGTTCAGTATCATTTTGTATCATTAATCATTTATTTCATGCTCATTACCATCTTCAATTATCTAGTACAATATCATTTGGTATCATTAATATTTCATTTCATTCATTTAGTTGGATTATATTTTTTTCATTTTGTATCATTTATTCATTTAAGTTACATATCATCATCATTGTCACCATTTTTATATAGGTTTCATTATGCTTATTTAGCTACATTATCATCTTCAAATATCTAGTTCAATATCATTTTGTATTATTAATCATTCATTTCATCCTCATTATCATCTTCAATAATCTAGTTCAATATCATTTTGTATTATTAATCATTCATTTCATCCTCATTATCATCTTCAATTATGTAGTTTAATATCATTTTGTATCATTAATCACTCATTTCATCCTCATTATCATCTTCAAATATCTAGTTCAATATCATTTTAAATCATGAATCATTTATTTCATACTCATTATCATCTTCAATTATCTAGTTCAGTATCATTTTGTATCATTAATCATTCATTTCATCCTCATTACCATCTTCAATTATCTAGTTCAATATCATTTGGTATCATTAATCTTTCATTTCATTCATTTAGTTAGATTTCATTATTTTCATTTAGTATCATTTATTCATTTAAGTTACATATCATCATCATTATCATCATTTTCATATATAGGTTTCATTATGCTAATTTAGCTACATTTCATCCTCATTATCATCTTCAAATATCTAGTTCAATATCAATTTGTATTATTAATCATTCATTTCATCCTCATTATCATCTTCAATTATCTAGTTCAATATCATTTTGTATTATTAATCATTCATTTCATCCTCATTATCATCTTCAATTATCTAGTTCAATATAATTTTAAACCATTAATCATTCATTTCTTCCTCATTATCATCTTCCATTATGTAGTTTAATATCATTTTGTATCATTAATCACTTATTTCATCCTCATTATCATCTTCAAATATCTAGTTCAATATCATTTTAAATCATGAATCATTTATTTCATACTCATTATCATCTTCAATTATCTAGTTCAATATCATTTTGTATCATTAATCATTCATTTCATCCTCATTATTATCTTCAATTATCTAGTTTAATATAATTTTAAACCATTAATCATTCATTTCTTCCTCATTATCATCTTCAATTATGTAGTTTAATATCATTTTGTATCATTAATCACTCATTTCATCCTCATTATCATCTTCAAATATCTAGTTCAATATCATTTTAAATCATGAATCATTTATTTCATACTCATTATTATCTTCAATTATCTAGTTCAATATCATTTTGTATCATTAATCATTCATTTCATCCTCATTATTATCTTCAATTATCTAGTTCAATATTTTTTTTTTGAAAAAATCATTTATTTCATTCCTTTCATACTCATTGTCATCTTCAATTATCTAGTTAAATATCATTTTGTATCATTAATAATTTATTTCATCATAATTGTGCTAATTTAATTACATTTCATCCTCATTATCATCTTCAAATATCTAGTTCAATATCATTTTAAATCATGAATCATTTATTTCATACTCATTATCATCTTCAATTATCTAGTTCAGTATCATTTTGTATCATTAATCATTCATTTCATCCTCATTACCATCTTCAATTATCTAGTTCAATATCATTTGGTATCATTAATCTTTCATTTCATTCATTTAGTTAGATTTCATTATTTTCATTTAGTATCATTTATTCATTTAAGTTACATATCATCATCATTATCATCATTTTCATATATAGGTTTCATTATGCTAATTTAGCTACATTTCATCCTCATTATCATCTTCAAATATCTAGTTCAATATCAATTTGTATTATTAATCATTCATTTCATCCTCATTATCATCTTCAATTATCTAGTTCAATATCATTTTGTATTATTAATCATTCATTTCATCCTCATTATCATCTTCAATTATCTAGTTCAATATAATTTTAAACCATTAATCATTCATTTCTTCCTCATTATCATCTTCAATTATGTAGTTTAATATCATTTTGTATCATTAATCACTCATTTCATCCTCATTATCATCTTCAAATATCTAGTTCAATATCATTTTAAATCATGAATCATTTATTTCATACTCATTATCATCTTCAATTATCTAGTTCAATATCATTTTGTATCATTAATCATTCATTTCATCCTCATTATTATCTTCAATTATCTAGTTCAATATAATTTTAAACCATTAATCATTCATTTCTTCCTCATTATCATCTTCAATTATGTAGTTTAATATCATTTTGTATCATTAATCACTCATTTCATCCTCATTATCATCTTCAAATATCTAGTTCAATATCATTTTAAATCATGAATCATTTATTTCATACTCATTATCATCTTCAATTATCTAGTTCAATATCATTTTGTATCATTAATCATTCATTTCATCCTCATTATTATCTTCAATTATCTAGTTCAATATAATTTTAAACGATTAATCATTCATTTCTTCCTCATTATCATCTTCAATTATGTAGTTTAATATCATTTTGTATCATTAATCACTCATTTCATCCTCATTATCATCTTCAAATATCTAGTTCAATATCATTTTAAATCATGAATCATTTATTTCATACTCATTATTATCTTCAATTATCTAGTTCAATATCATTTTGTATCATTAATCATTCATTTCATCCTCATTATTATCTTCAATTATCTAGTTCAATATTTTTTTTTTTGAAAAAATCATTTATTTCATTCCTTTCATACTCATTGTCATCTTCAATTATCTAGTTAAATATCATTTTGTATCATTAATAATTTATTTCATCATCATTGTGCTAATTTTATTACATTTCATCCTCATTATCATCTTCAAATATCTAGTTCAATATCATTGTAAATCATTAATCATTCAGTGTCATCTTCAATTATCTAGTTCAATATCATTCTGTATCATTAATCATTCATTTCATTCTGATTATGATAATTTAGTTACATTTCATCCTCATTATCATCCTGAAAAATCCAGTTCAATATCATTTTGTTTCATTAATCTTTCATTTTATTCATTTTGTTGAATTTCATTACTATTATCATTTTGTTTCATAATTCATTAATATTTTTATTTAGTTAGATGACATCAATATTATCATTTATATAATTATTCATTCATTAATTTTTTAGCTTGGCGTAATTATCGTTTTGAAATATTATTCATTTTAATATCATTATTCATTTATGTTTTCATTTGTTTAATTTCCATTATTATCCATTTGTATCATTATTCATTTGATTAATTTAGTTAGATTTTATCATCATTATCATCAGTTTGAAATATTATTATTTATTGAATTTTTATCCTTTGATTATATTTAATTGTCATTATCACCTAAATATTATTCATTAAATTTATTCATTTAGTTAGATTTGATTATTATCATTTTTTATCATTATTTATTATTCCTTTTATTTAGAAAAATTCATTTTATTCATTATGTTAAATAGCATCTTATATTCTATTTATACATTTAGTTAGATATTATCATTATTATAATTTTAAATATATTTCAATTTTATCATTGTCATTATCTTAAAATTGTCTTCATTTAGTTGCATTGTAACTTCAAATTAAAAACTCATATTTCATTTTGTTTTATTTATAATCATGTATGATTAGAATTCTATTTGTTCATTTAATCTAATGCCATCATCATTGTCATAAAAAAAGTCTGATATTTAATTGAATAAACAATGAGATCTGAAAATGATTCAGCAATGTTCAATTCTCAGTGTTCATTTAATTAGATATCATCCTTTTTTTCATTTCATTCTTTTTGGTAGCATTCATTCATGTCATCATTTAATACAAGTTTTATGTCTGTTTCTAATTTATTGAGATGTTGTCATTCACTTTCGATTTGCAATTTTCATCTTTATTTGACATTTGGTTAGGCTTGTTTCCATGTTATTTCTTATGAATAATATTACTGGGAGGTAATTATTTGACAAATGAGGGGATATGATTGTTGTTCAAACTCAACACTCACTCACTCACTTAATCCTGTGAACTCCCATGGAAGCATAGGACCACAGCCACACCTCTCCATCAAACTTGGTTTGAACAGCTTTCTTCATCTGCTCCCATGTCATTCCAGTATCCTCAGCTTCACTGATGACTGACCTCTACCAGGTTTGCTTGGGTCTGCCCATTTTCCTCTTTCCTTTTGGATTCCAATAAAGTTCCTTCCTTTCAACATTGGTAATTGATTTTCACAGAATGTGTCCTATCCAGCTCCACTTTCACTTTTTGATATCTTGGACTATGTGTTTCTGCCTGGTTCTCTCCCACAGTAGTTATTTTTTTCTAGCCACCTATTTGCCAAAGTCCAGCAGAGCCACCTGTTAACAAAGATCTGGAGCTTTTTCACATTGGTTTTTGTGACTCTTCATATCTCTGAAACATACAGAAGGACCAACTTAACATTTCTGTTCTGTTCAGATCTAATTTTGTAAAGACAGTGTCTTGGAGCACCAGATTGCTTTAAGAGTAGAAAAGGCAAACCTAGCTTTATTAAACCGATTTTGTATATCGTCATCAGTTCCTTTTTTTTTACTAAATCTACTTTTTAGTTTAGTAAAGTGTTCCGCATCAAGGATCTTCTCTCCCTGTAGTATTACACTAGGCCTACAGAATCTGCCTGACAAAAGAACTTAATAGAAAAACTAAAACAAAAAAAAAGTTGTCATAACAAAAATATTGTATCAAACATAAAATTCATTCAGGTCTTTAGGCTTTGTTTTTTTCTCTGTGCTAATGTGTAATAAACATGAACAATAAAACTCTTTAAACTCACATGCAAAATAATGTAAAGCATTATGAAAGAAAACAGTGTATGTATTTAAATGTATTTGAATGCAATTATTAATCTCAAATATTTAATTGTCTATATCTTCTCTTTTCTTAAAACTTATTTTATAGATTACAGACATTGCTTCAAAAAAAAAAAAAAAAAAAGAAAATTTTGCCCTACACATTTTATACTGGTCATGTGTGCAATGTAGATCAATGACTTAAACTCTGCTAAGTCTAAGTTTTCCCTTGCTGATTCAGGCAGCCCATTCCATTTTCTAATGGCATTAGGGAAGAAGGAGCACTTGTACAAATTTGTTCTAGTGTATAGAATAAGAAATGTGCCTCTAGTATGCTTTATTATCCCTAATTCTCGTCACACTGAGAATTAAAAGCTCTGAATAAAAATCTCTATTTGTAAACCAATGTCTTAATCCACCAGCCCAGAGTATCTGACTTTAATTGTCTATATTAATAAGCTCCTGAGCATTTAAAGCAAAAAAGCTAGCATTAGCATCACATTGGCTGTGATAGATCCAGGAATGGACCTTTTCTATCCTATCAAATGTTAGATATTGATGTGAGACACATTTTTTAAACTTCACTTTCCTGTTGAAGTTCTTGGTTCATCAATCATATTTTCATTGCGAATTTTTCATATGTTTTTCACGTACAATCATATTCAATTTAACAACATGCAGATAGCCATTTGCAACAGGTTATAAAAATAGTTAAGGCACATGTTGTTACATTTTTTTAGATTCTGACAAAAATTCTTGTGGTTAAAAATCCCTTCTTTGCGGAATTTACATATATAGGTATTTAAAGAAATTCCTTTAAATGTGATCTCATGGCCTGGTAGGGTTAAATATTGCTTTAAATTGTCAATAATTTGCCTGTAAATATTTTTAACTACCTTACTTAAATATTATCTTAGATATATTAAAAGACAAAAAGAAAGTAAATTCTTTTTAACTTTTAAAATGTTTAATTTAAATATATTCTTAAACATAAAACATTGCAGTAACATTAGCTTAAACAAAATATTAAACAGTAATAAAGTATCAATATGACTAGATGCATAATTCTTTTCTGAAGTAACATCTGTATTATAAAAGATAAGATAATATCTCTCACCAGCTTGACATATAAAATATTAGAACACATAATATTTAGCAACACCATAAACAGCTAAGATAAACATTATGTACATATTCCATACCAACATGGCTTTAGGAAATATTAATCTACTAGTCGACCGGCAGTGTAGCATACATCGCTATTTTGCATGGCCGGTCTTAGGCCACTGCAACCTATGTGACCGCATTTGGCCCCCACTTTTAAAGGACCCGCTCTAATTCAAGGTGTGTAAATTATTAAATAAAACCATTTTATAACTTAAAACAGATTTCCTGTGCCCTCCTGTCGATTTACCAGGAGCTCCTGGAAATCTCCTGAATTGCAAAATATATGAAAAAGTCCTTAAAATATATGGAAATATATTCTCTAAAATAGTTATTTTGGCGTGTCATTCAATATGGAAAACGCCAAACGCAAACAGATTTCCTGTGCCCTCCTGTCGATTTACCAGGAGCACCTGGAAATCTCCTGAATTGCAAAATATATGAAAAAGTCCTTAAAATATATGGAAATTATGCCATTATGCATCAGCCGTAATTGTGTAATCTGGTGAAAGAAGCTTCTCATGCCTCAAACTAATGAAGAATTACTTGAGGTCAACAATTCTCAAGGATAGAATGAAACATTTAGTAATTCTTGCTATTGAGCATGATCTATGTAGGAAATATATTTTTTATGATATACTGTATGACTTTGCTACACGCAAGGCTCGTTAAGTAATTCTGTACAGAGTAAAGATGTAAAGACGAATTTATTTTCTAATACAAACTCTTAAATGTGAAATCCATTTTGCTTAGGGCCCCACAATGGTTAAGTCCAGCCCTGCTATTTACATATATATGTGTATATATATATATAAATATATATATATATTAGATTACTTAGATTAGTTCCTAGTCCGAACCTCCTGCAGGACAAAGGGGGATGGAAGCGGGCAGGGTTTGATAAATTTAAACGACAGTCAAGCACGCAGCCATTCATTCGTAGTGTGAATACTACTCATATTTTCTCGTGACTATCTGCAGAAATAAGAGAGTGATCTTTCAGATCTTTCCTTTATTTCTTCTTGTTTAAACTGTTGAGGGAAGAAGAGAATTATATATATAGATTTGAAAATATCAAAACAAAAAGAAATTAGGAACATAATTGAATATTCACATTTGAGTATAGTAGCACCATTCTTTAAATCATTTAACTTTGAGATAGCCAAGTAGCAAAAATGAATTAAAAACTGAATCATAACTTATCAATACAAAAACACAACAAAATAAAATACTCAAAAGACAATGCATGAATCAGCCAGGAAAACCAATAAGTAGATTGACACTTGGATATGTGTAGGACATATTAAAGAGTTTCTCTTTTGAAGCAGCTTATGTAATTTATAAGGAGAAATCTTAAACATAGTATTTAGTATTCAATGAATGTAGCCATAAAAACAAAATCATAAACACAATTGTAAAATTTCAAACATAGTAATAAGATAAAATCTATTTAGTTCTTACATGCAATAAACTGACCAATAAAGTGCTAAAACCCATTAAAAATAATATGAAGCATTGTGTGAAACTTTGAATTAGTCTCAAATATTTGGCCTTGTCCCTCCTCATCCAAATCTTTTCTTTTTCACTTTAGTATCCTTACACCTTGTTTATAGTGAACATAGACATAAAAACTGTAAAAATCAAAATCAATATTTGTGAATAAATGTATCAAATGCCTTAAATTTATTAGTTTATACCTTTAATTAAAAAAAAATGGTTCTGAATTGTGGTTTAGGTAAATTTTTATACTCTTAGGTCAGTGATAGTATGCAATGAAGATTTCTGATGTCTGGAGTGCATTCTATTGAGACTGTATTGGCAAGAGGATATTTCAGGTTTTTACTTTTATACCTACACTTTAAAATTGTGCTTGGATTTATTTACAATGCTAATATATCTTGGAATTATTTATCATATAATTATTTTAAATAATACACATTTACAATATGTAATACTAATGACATAATGAATAGTTTCAGAATAATTTCTTAGATTTTATCATTTTTGTTTACATGCTAAGTCCCAGTACTGCACTTTTCTTACATTACTTTAGTCTAAAAGAATGTTGTTGGCTTCCTTTCAGTCCTAGAACAACTCATCTCATCTCAAACACTTTTTCTTGTGGCTGTGGAGTCCTATTTTGGAGAGACACTCCCTTTCACCTATAACGCAGGTTAAGGGGATTTTCGCTTTGGTGATAGAGGAGCCAGACATTTTTGTCTCTCAGTCTGGGGCTATGTCTTCCCAATGGTTTTTATCAATGTTCACTATTTTTAGGTCCTGTTTTATTACATCCACATAAAAGAGTAGGAGTGACCCGTTTTCCTTTAGCCAGACACGAGTTGCCCGTAGAGAATGACTTTCAAGATCGATTGTCCTCCATCCAGAGAACATGTCCAAGCCAGTTGTTAGTCAGCTTAGTTGCTGTAGTAAGCTTTTGGTTTTCCTTAACTCTTGGTTGTAGTCTAGCGAAGGTCAATGCAGCCTTCCCCATGCATTTTTTAATCTCTTCTAGAGACAGGCCATCTTGAATTGATAGCAAGTATAAAGAATAATTTTAATACAGTAGCTCTTAAAGTATTAAATGTTGGTATCAACAAAAGCAATTCTTTTAATTAATATCCAAAGAACATTATTTTAAATATATTAAAAATAAAATCAATTACACTAGCTAAAAAAAAGCTATTGAAACATACTATTAAGGATAAAGTACTAAGAACTAAAGTAAACAAAAATAAAGTAAAAAAGTATTAAACTTTCTAAAGATAGCATAATAAATATTATAAACCATAAAAACAATATATCTTAGGCTAGCTTTAACAATTCTCTTAAGGCAGGGTTTACATTCAAGTTGACATATAGATTTATGGCTAAAAAAGTCTTCTTATTTTAATTGAGCATAATGGGTACTTGACATTCATTACTGAAAATAAAGGTGATTTATCATTGTGCTGACCACATTACATCCTCATTAGTCAATGATCATGGAAATAAGTAAATAAAATCACTACAGTGGTGAAAAACTTCAGACAGGTTGGTCTTTTCGGAAGGAGGATTGTTAATCTGATATACAAATATCAGATTTAGCTAGCAACTTAGTGAACAGATTTGTGTTTCTTAGTTAAATTCTGCTAAATTTACCCTATTTTTATAAAAAATTAAATAATAAATTATTGCTTTTATATAGTGCTACCTACATGCTTATAGCAGGCTCAGAGCGCTATGGTACAATATCATTTGTGGTCCGGTGGGGGGAGGGGGGTATCTGAGAGAAGGTTTTTCCGTGCTGCCTTTAGGCGCTCAGTAAACACAACTCTGCTCGAGTCAGGTGTTGAACCTTGAGTCCCCTTTTTAGGTAGCCAGGCTAAACCAAGTTCAAACGTACTTAGCCTCTCGACCACACATCTCACCATACATACATACATATTATACACAGTACATAATTAATATAAAGGCAAAAATGTTTTGTGATTAGTACATTAATATTTTAGTGAAATCCTTTGAATATTAACTGATGATTAAGTACCAAATTTAGTAAGCACTTAAGTGTAAATGTAGATTTAGTATTAGGATGAAATGCCTCCATTCTTACACACACTGAAAAACAAATAGTAGAAGCACATGATGGTAAACCAGTTGTACCCATTAATTTAGTAGTTTTAATTACATTACATTAATTTATTAATCACTTGGGATTGTGCTGATATTTATCAGATGTACAGGTACCAAATTTGGTTGGCAGTTTAGTGGACAAAATAATTAGCAATACCACTATACACTTTGGATATTACCTCAAAACCTAAAAAGCTTAATTTTAATAGTGTAACATTAACTTGTAAATCATTTGGGATTGTAATGATGTTTATCACTTATCGGTGTCAGATGTAAAAGTATTCAATTTAATTAGGACCTTAGTTGACTGTTTGTTTTATTTGAGTTATCCATTCTGCCCCATTAAGTTAGTTAGCAAATATTTGAGATTAAAAGCTTAAATTTAATAAATAGTGTTCATTAACTTATTACTACATTTGGGATCATACTGATGTTTGTCAGATGCACAGTTACTACATTACTTGGCATTTAAGGGAACCATTTGTATTTGTTTTATATATTAATTAGCAAAACTGCTCTGTTAGTTAGGAAGCGAATAATTGAGATTTGAAGCTTAAGGTAAATAAATAGTGTACATTAACTTCTTTGTCATCATTTGGCATTGCATTTATTTTTATTTGATGTGCAAGTACCAAATTTAGTTAACATAAAACTAAAATGTTATTTAACCTTGGTTAGGCCAATAATAGAATATGCATCCACCGTGTGGGACCCCTCAACTCAAGAAAACATTAAGAAACTGGAACAAACACAAAATAGAGCAGTGAGATTCATAACAAACGAATATTCACATTTGACTAGGGTAACACCATTAGTAAAATCACTAAATTTAGAAAGCCTTCAGGACAGAAGACTCAAAAGTAAAGTAGCAATTATACATAAAACACTGAACCATAATCTTCAAATACAAAAACAAAATTTAATAAAATACTCTGAAAGACACAAAAATAAAGGCACATTCCTCGTCCCATATGCTAGGACAAATTTGTACAAATACTCCTTCTTCCCTAGTGCTATTAGAGCATGGAATGGGTTGCCTGAGCTAGCCAGAAAAACCAGTGACTTGGCAGAATTTAAGTCATTGGTTAATATGCATGACTAAATGCATGACGCGTAGGACGTAATCATCTTCTTTTTTGAAGTAATGTCTGTATTATATAAGTAATATTTATTCATTGGCCTCCTTCAGTGGTAGGACGACTATGGTTCATCTCAGAGCACACTTCCTCATGTGGCTGTGGAGCCCTATTTTGGAGAGACACTCCTGTCCACAGATAGCGCAGGTTAAGGTGGCTTTTGCTTCGGTGGTAGAGGACATACATATATATAAATTAGCAATACCACAGATACCTTCCATTTATTTAGACAGTAAATAGCTTACATTGGAAACTAAATTAATAACTAGGTTTACATTAACTTGTTAATTGTTTGGAATGTACTGATGTTTATCAGATGTACAAGTACCAAATTTAGTTGGCATTTTAATGGTCAGTTTGTATTTTACATATTATTAAGTAGTCCCACAGATCTCTTCTGTTAATACAGCAGTGAATTAGAGATATGACAATGAAAATTATTACTAGTTCATTAACTTGTTAATCTTTAGGGATAGTACTATATATCTTGAGTACAAGTATCAGATTTTTTAAAGTGTTTTAATGGACTGAAATTTGTATTTCCATTGAGCTTTACTATTGAAAAACTGCAACATAAGTTTAAAATGCCATTATTATATAGACATGCTAAGTATACAGTTATACATCAATGCATTATATTATTTTGGCTTGAATTAAAGCTTATCTGGTGTACCAGATTTAGTTAGCACTTAACATCATGGAGAAACTATTTCATTATAAAAGCAGTAACTAACTAATAATAAGGTTGCCTTTAAGCTAAATAATTTGGGAATGAACTTTTGTTTGTCTGATGTAGAAATAACAGATGAAATTTAGTCTAACTATTAGGTACATAATAGGCACATGAAGCATATCTGAAACATGTATGTTCATTTTCTAAAATGGTTTTTATCAAACTTAGGTAAAACATAGAAGTTTATTAACAATCACTTTGAACATTTTAATTAACATAATTTAATTTATTGTATTAGAAAAATGTGCATTTTAAAAGTTAATTTGTAAAAAAATGCTTCTTTTGTATTAAACAAACACAAAAATATTGCACACTCTTGAGCAATATCTGAAATATTAGCTTAAATTTACAGTCAAAATTTTAGTCCCTAGCAACTAGATTGGTACAAAAAAAAATCTTCCTTAGGCCTACATAATCTTATCCAAACAAAAACCATTCAGTTTAAACACTTAAAAAAAAAGCTTTAACATATTGTCCTGAACCAGTGTGCAGGACAGGCCTAAATTGTGCTGATGTGCAAAAAAAACAAGATATCAAAATATATGTCCTGTACTAGAAGTAGATTTAAATATCCCTTTTTTAATTTGGCAAAAAAAATTTTTAATAAAAATTTAATGTAGTATTAAACTAAGCTGTACACAAATTGTTATCAATCATCGATCTATATTTATTCTAAGAAACTGCGTCTTGTTTGTAACTTTCTCATCTATCTTCCTTCTTACCTGCTTACTTTCATCCTCTTATTAGTTATTTTTTCAACTCTTATATGAACCAAAAGATAATCTAAAATGTTTTCAAAAAGCTGAACTTGAACAAGAATTAACAACTTGTGTTCTGAGATATGACAAGTTTTGTCTGTGCGAACAGCACACTGATTAACCACATTTACTATTCATGAGAGATGTTGAGTATCCTTTAGTGCTGAGTAAATTCCAATATTCTATAAATTAAATGCTAATCATAAAAATATTACTAACTATTTAACATTAGGCATCATTATACAGATTGAGCTTTTAAAATATCAAACTTAGTCTTAGACTAAAAATATAGTTGTTTTTAAAAATAGAACTATACTTTATCAAAAATACAGTAGTATATGGTTCGTTCTGTCTCATAAGACAATGGATGCGCCCATATGAGTCACTGGTTTTGGTTTCATCTTGAGACGGGGCAGAATCTTGTGTGGCTAATCAAGCCAATGCTTGAGCGACAGATTTTGCCACAGTCTGTGCATGTGTATGCATCTGTTTTATGGCTAGCTGATAGTGCAGCTTTCTTTTTCATTCTCTTGAATAAAGCTGCTTCATTTCTTTTGCTCTCACCAGGATTGTACCAGACACAGTCACACCGTCAGTGTCCATGCACTCCCACATACAAAAAAAAATAAAAAATCCCACATACATTCATTGATGCCTGTGGTTCTCATGTCTCGCTTGTAGACATCTCTCTAGTTTGTATTGGGTAGCCCTTGGGTTTGACTGCCTCCACAATCTCAGCATATAAGATATCTCTCAGGATTCTACCATCTTGTGTGTGGGTGACATGTCCAAGCCAGCATTGTCTTCTGTGTGTTAGGAGAGCATAGATGCTGTGCATATTCCTGGTTGGAGACATGATTCCTCCAGAACATCTGAGGCAGTGCAAGTGGAAACTATTCAATCTGTTCTTTTGGTTTATGTATGTTGACCAGCTCTCGCTGCCATAAAGAAGAGTGCTCATAACACAGGTATTGTAGACTATGATTCTAGTTGCTGAGGTCAATTTGGCTTTTTCCTTACTAAATTCCTGCTCCACCATAAGGGTGTTGTTTCACAAGTATTTCTGCACTAGTATTTTGTTTTTGGAGAGATTTATTGTAAAGCTAAATTCTTGATAAGCAGCTGGTAAGGCATTCACTAGCCTCTGTTGTCCTTCTTATGATTGAGATACGAGTGTCACATTATTGGCCAACAGCAACTCCCTAATCAAGATATGCCATCTTTACATTTGGGTGGCATTCCTAGGCCTTTGTCAAAGGGATCATGGGTGACCCATGCCTTATGATCCCTCTCTTGACTTTGCTTATGTAATCCAAAGCAACACTTTTCATTAATCCTTAAAGGGTTACGGGCACGACATGACCTAAATTGTGCCAATGTGCCTAAACTCAAACTCATTACATTTGGCACCAGCTCAGTTGCAGAAGCTGCCGGAGGGAATGTCATAGTTGATACTCCCAATGCCTTTACTCCTGATTTTTCCTGGAGGTTGTCTCCTGAAGCTTAAAAACAGCCAAACAATGGGTTTATTTTAAACAATTAAATATTATATTATAAGCTAAATGTACCATTGTAGTTATCAAACTCAAAGTTATGAATTATATTATGATGAACATAATAGTTTAATTAAAGTAATATACATTAATTATATTAAACTATGTAATAAATATTAAACTATGTTACTCTAAAATGTCATTAGTTATAATGTATTAAATTATTATTTCTTTAGCTTGTTTATATCATTGTAAAATATATTGCTTGTATTATAAGCTTTTATTAGTTTTATACTTTTAAAAAACCCATTAAAATTTATTTTTTTTTCTTTTTTTTTTAGCTTCAAGGGCTTGTGTTGTGATTGCTCAGACATCTGGTGTAGTGGAAAATTAAGTTGCATAACAATATCCCATTTAATAATATTAATTCCAATATAAAAAGCAGCATTTAATCTTAAATATAGTCTACACTAAAAATTTCACTAAATAATAAAATTAACATAAACATTTAAACCACTAAGCGAGCATCAGACTAAAGAATCATAAAATGTAACAAATATTATATACTGTGGAAAAAAATATGACAAAGTGGTGGGTAAAAAAAAAAGGTTAATAATAAAAATATATATTTAATTGGAAATTGAATATTACATTAAAACTTCCCGTCCCGAGATATGACGTTAAACTGCGCTACTCTTTCCTTAGCACTTTTGGAGCTCAAAAGTGCCCTACTTCTTTTCTATCATTGTGTCTGCCTCCTCTCTACTTCAGTCTGCCTTCTCTCTACTTCAGTCTGCCTTCATTACCTATCACTGTATCTCCTTATCTTAAAAACTCATTAAGTTTTGAAACCACTCCATTCACCCCATGCATTTAAAACATTTTAAAAGTATATAAACTAAATATTTAGCTAATAAAATAGTGAACATTAATATGATAGTCTTTTTAAACTAAAACAAAATAATATAATACAATTTTAATTTAATTAATATTAATTAGAATGTAATTTAAAACAAATGTCTCAGAGCTAACAAAATAATTGTATTAATTAATTGGTAAAAAAATAAGTAAAAAAATAACCAATGTATTACTATTTAATATATAGAATAAAAACAAATTAAATGGTCTAGTAGCCTTGTTATTATTATTTAAAACTGTCTTAATGCCAACACTAAAAAAATATATAAACTAATTGGAAAACAAAATGTAAAAACATAAACAATTTTGTAGAAATAAAAAAATAGATTCAAACTATAATTATAGGATAATATAATAGTAATTTTATTTAGGTTTGAAGTAGACATTAACTATTTGAATTTCAATAGTAATAATGTTTGTCTTTGAGTCCGAAGATTAGTTAGGAATACAGTATTTCCCGTGGCTAAGCAGCAGCAGCTGTGACTTAGGCTACATATATTGCCACATCCATGACATGCATAACAATTGTGCTACTGTAAAGTGCATTTACTTTAAAGAGTGTTATTGGTCTACACCAGCCAATTATAAGAAAATAAAACATTTAACTTTAATTCAAACTAAAATGTTAGCAAACTATTAAACTAGTCAATATATGTAGGTTTAAAGTAGACATTAACTATACTAACTTAAAAACTAAATGTATAATTAACTCAACACTAAATGTAGTAGAAATAAAAATATAGATTCAAACTAAAATGTTAGCATAATACAACACTAGTAAATTAATGCAGGTTTAAAGTAGACGGAAACTATTTAAAATTTAATACTAAATGTAGTTTAACTTAAACCTAAATGTAGTAGAATTAAATCTTAAAAGCATTCTAGCTACATTGTCATTGTTTGCAATTTGCAATGCCTCTGTTTGCTTAAAAATAAAGATTCAAAACAAATGTAAGCAGAAAATAAAATCAGTTATTAAATGTAGGTTTAAAGTAGACATTTAGATTGTAACCTTAAAACTAAATTTAGAATTAACTTACATCTAAATGTAGTATAAAAACTTAATATTAAGATAATATGATAGTGAACATTAAACTAATTGTAATGGCCCTGAGACATAACATTAAACTGCGATCCTCTTTTTTGGGAACTTTTAGAGCCTAAAAGTGCCTTTCTTCTTTTCCATCATGATGTCTTCTTACTCTCTAAATGTAATATTAACTAAAATGTTAGCATAGTATTAAACTAGTAAATATATGTAGGTTTCAAGTAAACATTAACTATAGTAACTTAAAAACTAAATGTAGAATTAACTTACCCCTAAATGTAGTAGAAATAAAAAAAAAAAATTAAAACTTAAATGTTAGCATAATATAAAAGTAGTAAATTAATGCAGGTTTAAAGTAGACGTAAACTATTTAAAATTTAATACTAAATGTAGTTTAACTATAACCTAAATGAAGTAGAATTAAAAAGCTGAATAGCCTAGTAGCTACATTGTCATTGTTTGCTGTCAACAATGCCTCTGTTTGCTTAAAAATACAGATTCAAACTAAATTGTTAGCATAATATAAAAGCAGTAAAGACATGCAGCTTTAATGTAGGCGTAAACTATTCAAAATTTAATACTAAATGTAGTTTAACTTAAACCTCAATGCAGTAGAAATAAAAGCTTGAGAGCCTAGTAGCTACATTGTCATTCTTTGCTGTCAACAATGCCTTTGTTTGCTAAAAAATACAGATTCAAAATAAAATGTGAGCATAATAAAAAAATAGTAAATAGATGTAGGTTTAAAGTAGACATTAAGATTGTAACTTTAAAACTAAATGTATTATTAATTTACACCTAAAATGTAGTAGAAATAAAAAAAAGGATTCAAACTAAAATGTTAGCACAATACAAAACTAGTTAATATATGTAGGTTAAAAGTAGAGACTAACTAATGTAACTGTAAAACTAAATGTAGAATTAACTTTCTCCTAAATGTAGCAGAAATAAAATACAGATTCAAACTAAAATGTTAGCATGATATAAAACTAGTAAATTAATGCAGGTTTAAAGTAGAGACTAACTAATGTAACTGTAAAACTAAATGTAGAATTAACTTTCCCCTAAATGTAGTAGAAATAAAATACAGATTCAAACTAAAATGTTAGCATAATATAAAACTAGTAAATCAATGCAGGTTTAAAGTATACATAAACTATTTAAAATTTAATATGAAATGTAGTTTAACCTTAATGTAGTAGAATTAAAAAGCTAAATAGTCTAGTAGCTACATTGTCATTGTTTGCTGTCAACAATGCCTCTGTTTGCTTAAAAATACAGATTTAAACTAAAATGTTAGCATAATACAAAACTAGTTTATATATTTAGGTTAAAAGTAGAAACTAACTAATGTTACTGTAAAACTAAATGTAGAATTAACTTTCCCCTAAATGTAGTAGAAATAAAAATATAGATTCAAACTAAAATGTTAGCATAATATAAAAGTAGTAAATTAATGCAGGTTTAAAGTAGACGTAAACTATTTAAAATTTAATACTAAATGTAGTTTAACTCTAACCTAAATATAGTAGAATTAAAAAGCTAATTAGCCTAGTAGCTACATTGTCATTATTTGCTGTCAACAATGCCTCTGTTTGCTTAAAAATATAGATTCAAACTAAAATGTCAGCATAATAAAAAACTAGTAAATAAGTGCAAATGAAATATAAATGTAAAGTATTTAAAATTTAATACTAAAAGAAGATTAACTTAAACCAAAATGTAGTAGAATTAAAATCTTAATAGCCTAGAATAAGCTACATTGTCATTGTTTGCTGTCAACAATGCCTATGTTTGCTTAAAAATATAGATTAAAACTTAAATGTTAGCATAATGAAAAACTAGTAATTAAATGTAGGTTTAAAGTAGACATTAAGATTGTAACTTTAAAACTAAATATAGAATTAACTTACATCTTAATGTATTAGAAAAACTTAATATTAAGAAAATATGATAGTGAACATTAAACTAATTGTAATGTCCCGAGACATGACGTTAAACTGCGCTCCTCTTTTTTTGGACCTTTTAGAGCTTAAAAGTGCCTTTCTTCTTTTCCATCATGATGTCTTCCTCCTCTCTAAATGTTATATTAACTAAAGAGTTAGCGTTATACAAAACTAGTTAATATATGTAGGTTTAAAGTAGACACTAACTAATGTAACTGTAAAACTAAATGTAGAATTAACTTACCCCTAAATGTAGTAGAAAAAAAAAATACAGATTCAAACTAAAATGTTAGCATAATATAAAAGTAGTAAATTAATGCAGGTTAAAAGTAGACGTAAGCTATTTAAAATTTAAAATTAAATGTAGTTTAACTCTAACCTAAATGTAGTAGAATTAAAAAGCTAAATAGCCTAGTAGCTACATTGTAATTGTTTGCTGTCAACAATGCCTCTGTTTGCATAAAAATACAGATTTAAACTAAAATGTTAGCATAATACAAAACTAGTTTATATATGTAGGTTTAAAGTAGACGTAAACTATTTAAAATTTATTACTTAATGTAGTAGAATTTAAAAAGCTAAATAGCCTAGTAGCTACATTGTCATTGTTTGCTGTCAACAATGCCTCTGTTTGCATAAAAATACAGATTTAAACTAAAATGTTAGCGTAATACAAAACTAGTTTTTATATGTAGGTTTAAAGTAGAGACTAACAACAAATGTTACTGTAAAACTAAATGTAGAATTAACTTTCCCCTAAATGTAGTAGAAATAAAAATACAGATGGAAACTAAAATGTTAGCATAATATAAAAGTAGTAAATAAGTGCAAATGAAATGTAAAAGTAAAGTATTAAAAATTTAATACTAAATGAAGATTAACTTAAACCAAAATGCAGTAGAATTAAAAGCTTAATAGCCTAGAATAAGCTACATTGTCATTGTTTGCTGTCAACAATGCCTATGTTTGCTTCAAAATATAGATTAAAACTGAAATGTTAGCATAATGAAAAACTAGTAATTAAATGTAGGTTTAAAGTAGACATTAAGATTGTAACTTTAAAAGTAAATGTAGAATGTAGTAAAATGTAGTAGAAATAGAAATACAGATTCAAACTAAAATGTTAGCATAATATAAAACTAGTAAATTAATGCTGGTTTAAAGTAGACGTAAACTATTTAAAATTTAATACTAAATGTAGTTTAACTCTAACCTAAATGTAGTAGAATTAAAAAGCTGAATAGCCTAAAAGCTACATTGTCATTGTTTGCTGTCAACAATGCCTCTGTTTGCTTAAAAATACAGATTTAAACTAAAATGTTAGCATAATACAAAACTAGTTTATATATTTAGGTTTAAAGTAGACGTAAACTATTTAAAATTTATTACTAAATGTAGTAGAATTAAAAAGCTAAATAGCCTAGTAGCTACATTGTCATTGTTTGCTGTCAACAATGCCTCTGTTTGCTTAAAAATACAGATTTAAACTAAAATGTTAGCATAATAAAAAACTAGTTAATATATGTAGGTTTAAAGTAGACACTAACTAATGTAACTGTAAAACTAAATGTAGAATTAACTTACATCTAAATAAAGTAGAATTAAAAGCTTAATAGCCTAGAATAAGCTACATTGTCATTGTTTGCTGTCAACAATG